>OY759231.1:602500-1202500 GCA_963662185.1 Eilema griseolum
AAATAAATGTGGGGTGCATAATGTACATTATATTGTCAAACTCGTCGTAGCTTGTAGGGGATATACGCAATAAGTCTAATAAACATGTTTGTTATAAGTTTTTATGTGTTTCGATCGAACCCTTAATTACTCTTTAATTTATGTTTGTTCACCAACAACATGCCAGAATGGAAAGTACTATTTTATTGTGGCCTGCAGTAGTTATATCGTAAAGATTATACGTTCATGTTATGATTTAAGACTCCTTATTTATTCAGCTAATAGTTATTTTATCTTTGGTCCATGTATGGTCGGGTATATGAGACCCCGCCAGGACCCTCGGAGTTATTTAACCTAACCTACAAGTCGATACTCCAGTTGATTGACGGAAGCACGCTTTCCTTTTGTGGTTGGGAGGTCAGACGGTAGTTGTGACTGTATTCCATTGTCGATGTATTCCAAAATCCCCTTTCCTACACAGGAAAAGACGTGGAGGTCTTAGATGTCACCCGCACACAGTGCAGAACATTCGATCAAGAACCAAGCGGTTCGGTGACTCCTCTGTCGCACCATTAAGGCCTGGAATTCATTACCAGCTTACGTCCTTTAAGCGGGGCGTGGAAAAGCATATGATGAGGCCGTCAAGCTGAGTGTCACCATTGTTACATGGTATGTGTAAGTAATGATGACCCTCTTTTCTGAGACTTTACCTTCAGCTTACCATCAAGCAAGGCGAAGTCTAATTGATGTGTTCTATATATATAAAAAAGGAGGAAGAGAAGTAAGCGGACGCCAGGCCCCAAGATGAAAACCTTAGATAAGTAATAAATTGTACATTCAATACATCTTATTGTATTCATACTATCGATCAGTATCAGAATAAACGGGATATTTACCATGTTTCACTATTTTGAGCTTCCGAAATTTCGGCGCTGTTGCAAGCACCATGATCACGGAGGAACTGGAGTAGTGGCGGTGAACTAAGAAAAAGTTTTTTCTTCTAGGAGTAATTATATCGATCTACCCTCTTTCGAGTTCTTTTACTACGCGTATCTGCACTACTATTGGTTTTACTCTCACCACAAACTCGAACCCGATCTCGATCACGTTCACGACATACGATGCTCACTGTATCCACTTGCGATTTTGTTTTAGCTTGTTCCCAGTTGTTTTTGCAAAGACGGACCACTGGATGCCAGACGTTCGGCAGTTGAAACCCATCCTCACGATTGAAATTTTTATACTTTTTTATTTCAATTGCTTCCCTAATCAGTCTTGGTATATAGTGGCGTTCTGTCGAAAGCATCTGAGGGTTATGTAGTTCGATCCAGTGGTTCGTACCGGACTCCAATAAATGTTGAGCGATTGCAGATTTATGCGGTTCATTGTTTTTGACTGCCCTGATGTGTTCCTTGATTCGGCATGTAACCGTTCTTTTTGTTTGTCCTATATAAGAACTGCCACAGCTACAGTCAATCTTGTACACTCCCGGTCTGTCCAATGGGGAGCCATCTTTGGGTGAGCGCAGGCATTGCGACAGCTTTTTAAAAGGAGTGAAAATAGTTTTGACAGAACTATAAATTTTACTAATAAATCACACATACACACAGGCAAGCAATACCCGACCATATAGAAAACCCGAGCTGTACGGGTTCGGTCGACTTCAAAGAATAAAGAAAACCTTTTGAATACTGCCTCGTATTTATCTCTCAGACGCATAAACTTTCAAAGCCCCAGAAAAACTGAATTTTGAGCTCATTCGCTTTTAATTTATCTTTTTTAAATAGACTTGATATTGGAGCCTGAGTAAAGGGCACATTAGTACAGCTATCAATGGGTCTAACGTAAATACATATACCCGAGCCGTTATCCCTTCAGGGTAGACAGAGACAATAGTCCAGTATCTGCTTGTTTTTACATTTGCGCTTTCTTTACTACTGCTTCATTGCGTCACAAATTGACAGGTTGAGTGCATACCAGTTTTTCAGTACATGGTTATGCATATTACTACTAGAGAAATTTTACAAGCGCTGAAATTACATCCGAAGCTTTCACTGCTGAGTTACGGAGCCCAGGGTTTGGTTAATCCTTAGTTTGACTTATACGGCTTCCATGGGAGCGATTGCCAACGGACCTTCTTACCCTAAGAGAATAACCTGGAAGACGTATTTTTGCCTACATAAACCCTCAGGTGTGAATTGGGACTCCTTTGTTCGCACTTATCCTACCTTTTTGGGCCATTTTGCGTGCAGAGTTACTGCCTAGAACAGCCAGCCTAGCTCCGCCCAGAAACGCAAAGCTTACTGGGGACTTCACAGGCTTCGCGACCTAACTGTGCCGAGGATTTGTGATCATTGGGGGGCTGCAGTCTAGCATTCTAATATTACGTGGGGGGCAGTTTCCTCGGCAACGAAGCATCTCCTGCAGAGGGGGCTATCCGTTACACCGATCGTGTACAGGTACTTGTTCAGAGGACAGTGGCCCGTTATTGTCACCATGACAGTTCTTAGACTTATTCTGTCTATGTTTAGGAGACGTATCGTGAGCCGTTTTTTTAACCGACAGCATGACCATTTTTGATTGCATGCAGTCGGTGTTTACCTGGTCCCATGATTATACGAAAAACTTTTTGAAACATGGGAAGTGTGAAGTCTCGAATTGTATGTTTTTTACCCTTTGATTGCATGTTGCTTAAATATACAGTACATCAATTATATCTTACTCACTCTTGTAAATACTGAATTGAAAAAAAAAGGGGTTTTACTTGACAGGCTTAGCCTATTGTAGGAAAAGCTTTTGGCAATACTAGACTTGTTCCTATCCAATACTGTTGTGCACGCTCCTGGTAAAGTTTGTAGGTAGTAATAAGCAGTGACAAATAAAATTTATTTAAAAAACAAAGAACCTCACCTTGAAATCAGCAGATCGCACTTCGAAGATTTTTTTATACCACTATCTATCACCTAGGTAGATAAACACAGGGTCCACCTGATAGAAAATGGTTACCGTGGCCCTATGGACGTGTGTAACACCAGAGAAGTTATACTCGCCCTGTAAGCACAGAGAATTTCTATGCTGTCAGAGTATAAGACAAAGCAAGACAAGCCTTTAGTCTTCCCACTGACAGCACAAACTATCCAGTGAGCCAGGTTTTGGAATGGCCCGTACATTCATTATGTCTCCTTCGTACCCATTTTTCACTGCCTGTATAACGAAATGTTTCTGTTTTAAAACACTTCGGACTTCGTCACAGATTTGAAAGTGCATGCATAGGTGCTACAGCACTGAAAGTGCTCTTAGGGAGGTATTAATTAACAATATCCGATAGTCGAGTCTGCACCTGTAATGGACTGCACTTAGGTCTCGGCGCGGTGTAGCGCGTCCGCTCACGCCACGACCGGGTGTTGTGTATAGTTAACATTGTATTGAAATGTGTTGTGGTTTTTAAATAACTAGTTTATCCATATTAATTAAAACGTTTGTTACTAAAATATCACATTAAAATAAAGAAAAGGATAGGCATGAAATAGTTCTAGTATCAAATGACTTGGCTCTTTCATCAGATCAGTTACTGACACTTAAATTAATACGTCCCTATAGTCGTTCCGGCGATTGGGGTAACATTTAAATTTTTAAGGGTTTCACAGACATAGAGGTGTTTAAACTGCGTTGGCACACTTAGGTACTTAACGAATCTCAAATAATCTCAAATCAAATTATCATCGTCATCATTAAAAGGTATAAAGTCAGTTCAGTTGAACGAATATTTACCAGTGAAATCCAACTTGCAACATTATTATGTACATGCCCGCGAAGTCAGACTAATAGCATGCAAAGTTAAAAATTGATATTACCTAATACTATTAAAGTCAGTTTGCAATAATCTGTGGACCTATTTGATTTTAAAGCTTGATTTTGCATTAGATCGTCTTTTATGGAGCAAGGTTATTATGCCATCATGCCACGACCCATAGAAGCGGGGCGGTTGAAATTGCACGACACGGTTCTAACAGTAATCTTTTAAATCCAGCAATATTCTCTAAATCGGGGAAGTTTTAGAAAAGGGGCAGGTCAGGAGTACTCTAAACCGACGAGCATGCATGAAGAATGTAATGAGAGTGAATGAAGCGAGAGTAATATGTCAGGATCGTAGCAAATGGAGATCCGTGATCTCTGCCTACCCCTATGGGAGACAGGCGTGATTTTATGTATGTTTATGTATGTAATATTCTCTAAAAGGTCCAATGTAAATTTCATTAGGTTTAAAGCGCAATTCTTATTATATTGATGCAGAGAATTTAAGCGCAGCATATTGGCTTACGTTTTCTTCATTTTCTCCGTCGCCGGTTGAGTCTTTATCTGTATTTGTATTATTAGGCTAAAGTGCTCGATTGACGGTAATAAACTTTCTAAAAGTGCAATATGGGGACTCCATAGTCAACCTAAATACAGCCTAAAACAACTGCTGCTCATTTGTCCTACTAAACAAGTAAAGATTTAACATATTTGTAGAACAAACGAAGGATGATTCGATATCTTGATACAAGGCAAATAAAAAAAAAGCCTTCACCGATTCACCGACAGAAGGTCAGCTGTGTTTCGAGTGAAGCCATCTTTCATCAATCACAGTGACGGAACTAATCCGAAAGATGGGATACTTTTTATCCGTAACAAATTATTTGGTCACGGAAAATCTTCTCGTTTTTGTTTAGGCTGCCAATAACATTCAGCACGTTCACAAAAAAGATTGCACGGAAATTGAACAAATCTGTAGTGGGCAGAATTAGAGTTTTAGAGAGAGTATGAATATCTAAACGTTTTGCTCAGGAAAGGGCAGATGGAAATGTTTTTCGGTTTTTATGGAATATACCTACTATAATTAAGAAACGGGAACTGTAAAAAGCTTAGTGTAAATCTTTGCTACTTACATTTACTAGCACCACATTGGTGAAAAGGATTTCATAATATCTATATTTTAAGCCAGCTATATTGTCCTACATCCTTTTGGACTATGTGACAATATAAATTCTAGCACACTATAAGAAGAAGTCGGTATTATCTCTGAACAATAATCTTGGTGATGTTCCTAGCCTTTTCATTAAAGGCAAGTAAGCTTATTACGTGTCTTTCCGTAACAGCAATGCTGGCGGGTCGATATCACTTCCGCGATGGCTCATTAGTGTTCATTAAACTTCTACCTACACCGACAATTTATATTTAAGGAGATGCTATTCTAGCTTCAAATGAGGCCGTCTCTCTGACGGTTAGTGTTCTGCTAAAAGTTCCATTTTGTGATTAAAACGTGGCAGAGGAAGTACGACTTTCATGTTCAAGTGGTCCTTTTACAGAGTCTTTGAATATTTCATGTTAAGGACGGCTTAAGTATTGCGACGGTCACGACATGTTTACAAAATAATTTGTAGATATCGATTACTTGTTTCATTGGAAATATGTTACTTGGTAGGTACTTGAGAAACTTTTTAAAATCTGCGTGTTTTTAGTTTCTGTTAAACTGACACTAGTATGCGGTTTTTGTGGTCTTGATTGCGCGACATCACCTGAGGAGGTAAGCAATGGGACATTGGAACGGAGCAGAGAGATAACCCCCACCTGCCACGAAGATACTTCCTCATTTAAACCGAAATCCGACTCCATATGTAAACTTCAGTATTATGCATACCTAAAAAATTATGAGCCCAAATTTTATTGGAATATTTAAATAATACAGTTTTTTTTTGTGATATGTAAGCAGATCATCGATCTCCGTCAATGTCTTTGAACACCCTTCATCAATGAAGAATATGTATGATATCAACCTGAAGTCAACATTAAATTTAGTTTAGTTGGTCGAGGTAATGAGGACCGCAATGTATGACCCACTTTATGATAAATAAACAAAGAAAAAAGAAGACAATGATTTTTATCATTTTAATTATAAACTACCAAGTAAATCTTAATATGTTACGGACTGTTGACCACGCCACTTTTTCTAGAATTGATCACAATGCAGACTTGATTTTGTCTGAAACTATTTGGCTGTTATCATTATAACTGTTTGTAAGATGTAAATTAAATATTTTGAATTGAATATTTCAGTTTCAGTTCCTTTTCTTTGAGGATCAGTCCTAACTGAATATTTCTCTATATTGTCCTTCATCCGAGCGCCAATCTTGTACATCTCGACATCCATCCATTTTAGAGACCGCTGTCTGCTCTCCTACTTCCTCCTTTCAATATTTGTAGGTTTTTTGGAGCGTCTGCCACCTGAACCCTCAACCCTGAGATAAAAGAGTTAGAGCTACGTTTGTTAATCAACAAGTAAACCGTCCTCGTAGATCCTGGCGGCATCCCATACATCCTTAAATACACATGCCTATTATATTTTTATTTTTTATATCCATACTAAGGCCGGATAGTTTCATAACTGAAGTTGTTTGTATACATTGACATTTAACCTTTCATGCTGCAGTTAAAAATATGCGACCGAATTTACGTTCCACAACCCCCCTCAATGCAAATCGGGCAGGCAGTCTTCCGCTGAAGTAATAAAGACGAAAATCGATAGCTTTATAGACATGTCCTTGATACCTGTGGGTGGCTCACTATCGCAGTTTGCTCAGCCTGGGCTGTTGCTGTTGATTGATTGTTGGTGGGAGTGGCCACTGCCCTCGTTCTGCGACAAATACCACCGGACCAATGATAATTGAGTTGTTTTATAGTCTACGTTTAGTTGGATACTTTTTGGTTGGATAATCGAATTTTTTTAAGTTTTAGTCACAGGAGTTTGTGATGGTTTCGGAATAAATTCAAATATTTTTCATCGATCATCATAATCGTAGTGGTAGTTCCCAGTTGCATCTTTTGGTACGCTGTATACTTTTATGTTTTCCGATATGTCCGTTGATTGACAATTAAAAATCAGTTTTCTAAATTTGTTAATAGTTTACCGTGTGTTTATAGACTTTGTGCTGCTGCAGAATCTTATAAGTAATTGAAAAAAAAACTATGACATACTGCCTAACTTCGGAATTGAACTCAGTATACATACACAAATCCGTTTGCTCTCATACTTTGGAGTAAACTTATGGCACGATGCTTAAAAAATATATATAAGGGTACCAGGCTGTCATGAATACAAAAGAGTATGCAAATAAATATGTGGCTTATGTTCGGGATCGATATTGCGGCGGACGACGCTGCACCTTCCACGTGCACTGACACTGCATTCGTATCGATTTCAAACTAATTATGTCCACCACTCACTTGTGCTGCTGACCTGATACCGGACGATTAAACGAAGCCATATTATTGCAAGTGACGACATTTAAAAAGTTTAACTTGAAGAAAAAGGCAACGTTTAATAGTTAAGAGTCACGTACCATTGCCTAGTTGCAATGGCTTCTGTGTTACAAAGTTGTGTGTGGTAGGTAGGTTGAATCGTAACACAATGGCAACTAACAGACCGATTATGATTTTAAGCTGATTTTATTAGCAACGCAAGTGATTATTTGGTGTTACAAGCGTTCATAGACCATATATAAAGTGTGCTATTTGATTATTATCCTACCCTGGTCGGCCATCTGGGGAGGTTATGTCGTATTCGGACCGACTAAAACCGCACGTCGCCGTCTCCGATCTCAATCACCAGGGTCGATCTAATAAGGCATTTCCCTCGTGGATTACCTTAGTACCTAGTATAAAATTGATTATATCACAAAGATTCAGGTCAGGGCAACAAAGCTAATTTATTATTTAAATTCCCGGGTGCAATGCATTATCCGACGATTCAGCTCGAATGCTTGCCTCGCAAGACTTATGTTATATGTGAATGTTTCTTTGCAGTCATTATTACTTCATAGATAGATTGCTACTATAACATAAGCTAAAACGAATATTAAATGTTTAAAATAAGTTCTGTTCTAGCACGGATTTACTTAGTGCTACTCCACTGAACAGCGTTGTTATTACACCGAGTCCGATTTTTATTCTTTTATTTAAGATGAAAGTGAATTAAACCGTAATTATTCCCTTAGAAAACTCACTGCTTTATTCAGCAAGCAGCTGACAGGTTAGTATTGTGCAACTATATTGAAAAATGTGAAATTATAACTCGATTTAACCATTAACAAAATTTGATAAGCGGTAGATAAGGTGTATTTATCATATCGTGAAATTGGTATTAAAAGAAAAACAATGTTACAACGATAAAAATCACAGTGGCTTAGATAATCACCTTTTTGAATCAGTATGCGAATGAAAGTTAAACATTTTGAAGCATCACTAGGACGTTTGAGGTAAATCACATCTTCGTGGTCTGCTTGATGTTGAGCAAAGCAAAAGATTCTATTCTATTCTATTCTAAAAAGTTACAAGGCTGCAAGTACTGTTTTTACAAAATTTCTAGCAGGTGGTTGCTCAATATATAGTGTTGTTATGTGTGTGCTTGTGTTTCGTTCAATCTACAATTTTACAATATTTCTGAACAAAACAGATTCTCAAGAATTGCTTTTTACATCATCTGTGTCTAAAACATTAAATTTTTAGTCTTATAGTTATAAAATATGTATTCGTGTGAATATATCGAAATCATATTCTGTAGCATTGTCAATTTCCTTTAAAATAAGAAACCCTCTACTAAGAATACCTACCTGCTGGAATCCACTGTAGGCTTTATTTGGATTCTCTTTTTCTCATTAGGGATGATTCCTTAGGGGATTACTAGAATTTAATATTGTTTTATGTATTCAGTGTTTTGTTGTATTGCTTCTAAATCCACCTTCGTATGACGTAGTTTTATTTTTGAACAGCTGCTAGTCTAATATTTCTTTTGATTTATTTTTGTTTGTTTTCTTCTGGAATGTCGTTAACGCTGGATTTTATTCATTTCATTTTAGAATTATTATTTAGTGTAATTCACTGTCAGATTTTATCGAATGCATCATTTTTGTACCATATTCTACAAATAAAGAACTTTGACTTTGACTTTGACTTTTCTGGAAGCGGTCGAAGTGACAGACCAGTTGAAAAAAATTTTCGCACAATTTATTTCAACTGTTTGTGTTAATAAGTTTATCTTTATTGAGTCTGTTCCCATTATGTATATGTCTGTTTACTTAGAGCGAGCCATTAAATATTACAGAATATTCCCATTATAAAAGGTATAAAGAAAAATATATCCACATTATTTTATCCGACGCTTGGTAATAGTCCTCGAGGTTTGCGCACTTACCTCATACCTGTACAATATCTCTGCATGGAGTGCCAAAAATGGCGGCGCAAATCTCTGTCACATCGTTATTCTCTTAAATAATGCAAATTCCAAAAACGTTCCCTCTGAATTTGTCGCTTCCAGGCGGCATTTTAGCATTTATTATCATTTTGTATTAATATTATCCGTTTATGAAAACAACTGTACAGAGTCCATAGTATCATGGTACTGTCTTGACTGGAGAGACTGCAGGTGTAAGCTACTGCTTTTGACATTGTTTTTATAATGGAAATATAATATTTTCGGAGTTTCAGTATGAGTTGAAATAGTACTGAAGTTTTTACCGTTTGAAAAATGAAACAGTTTGAAAACATAACTTATATCATTATGCTAAAATACGCTAAAATTTCATGAACAATTGGTCCAATTTTGTTGACACCTGTAGCATTTCATGATATTCTATTTTATTGTAAAAATCGATGTAAAACAAAATCACTTACTATATAGCTTGAAAACTAAAAACATGCTTTTTACCCTGATTTAAGTATAACATTTCTCTGCAACATCAAACTCAGGGTACATGACATACATACATGCCTAGTATAGGTAACCATTCCGGCGTGGGAGTGTCCGGCGTGGGAGACGCCGAGGCGGGAGCTTGTGGCGGCCCTGGGAGTGAGGGTTCTCACGCTCTCCACCTTGCTCGCGGCGATGGTTCGCTGCGCGGATGCGTGGGCGGCCGGCGCCTCCTTCTGCGAGCAAGTAATGCTCGTGAAGGAGGAGGCGGGGCGGGAGCGGCAGCGGGAGCGACGAAGGATCGCTAGACAAGCTGCCCGCGCACGAAGGCAACTCGGGCGTCGGAGGTCGATGAACGACCTCCGCCCCCCATGAGCGCCGGCCTGGGGGTGACAGGTGAAGCCGCCTGTCACCCTTGCAGAAGCAGGCCGCGGCGGTGGCGCGCGTGGCGCGCCTCCCCGTTTCCGGGTACGAGTTGGGGACTCTGTGGTCCCCACACCCGAGAAGAGGGCCAGATCGTGAGAGATGGCCCTGGGTCGGCCGGGGTGCGAGGGATATGCCTGTCAACCTCACCTTCGGCAACCGAAACGACCCACAGGCGGCGTGCGTTTTAGTCGGTTCGAGTCCGACATAACCTCCTCAACCGGCTCCGGTGGGGAGCTATCCGTGGGGATTTTGCGCACGTAAAAAAAAAAAAAAAAAAAAAGTATAGGTAACCACAGAAAACTCATTCTCTACCGACTCTTATCACATCCTTTATTATCTATTGTATTGGACTCGTTAAAACAACGAAAATAAATGATCCCAAACTCCAGGAGCTTGCCCCTAGGCAAATGCAAACATCGGGTAACGTGTACCACTAAGCCCTCATGTGTATCACTTCACCGGGGCTAGTAACAAAGTGTGGCGGAATCGAAACGACTAAATTTACATAGTGTTCTCTCACGGTCCACTTTACTGTGGAGACCAAGGTATATTTTGGTAAAAGGCCGTGATTTGTACGTAATTTAATATACCCAATAAGTATTACCACCTATAATAAAGTCAGTAAATAATTTAAATTATAACAAAATTGAGAATACATCGAGCAGCAAAAGTAAAATGTCAACGAAGCCAACCTGAATCAGTATTCATCTCCCTTGGCGTTTGTTCGCACGCTGCGGAACCTGCTCCGAGTCGAACAATGCTTACGCTTACACATTCAGGCTTATTGCCGCCCTACCGTAACACAATTTTAACACGTAGCTACAAGTTAATTAATCATTCGTTTTGTATCTTAACTTTGATATTTGTTCAATTAATGCTCCTCTGCCTGTTTGCTTTCGATGTTCGGTGTACTATCAGTTCAATGCCTAGTATTCATTTACATTAAGATGTAAACGTAATATAGTACGTATACCGGCGATGATGCTTAAGCACTGTGCCCCCGAGCTGTGCTCTGTACTTACACGTCTTTTCGCACTCTCATACTCCGCAAGGCGGGTCCCGACGTCGTGGAAGACCGCATTCGTGCACCCTGTACCTAAGAAAGGTGATAGGACAGATCCGACCAATTACAGGCCAATCGCTATCACCTCCCTTCTCTCGAAGGTAATGGAGCGTGTTATTAATACACAGCTCCTGAGATACCTTGAGGGAAACGATCTGCTGAGCGATCGACAGTACGGCTTTCGCCACCGTCGCTCTACCGGTGACCTTCTTGTGTATCTCACAAACCGGTGGGCGCAGGCCATCGAGAGTCGGGGTGAGGCATTAGCGGTCAGCCTCGATATAGCGAAGGCCTTCGATCGGGTCTGGCACAAAGGTCTTCTTGCGAAGTTGCCATATTATGGACTCCCCGAGGGACTGCGAATGAATCTCCAGCTTTTTGTCCAACAGAAGCATCCAAGCCGCCGTCGTCGACGGCAGCTGCTCGGACCGCATGAACATAAACGCTGGTGTCCCTCAAGACTCCGTGTTGTCTCCGACGCTGTTTCTGCTGCATATCAATGACATGCTGTCTGATGGCTCCATTCATTGTTATGCGGACGACAGTACCGGAGACACGTGTTACACGGGCCGTGCAAATATCCCTCAGTCTGTGGTGGAGAAGAGTCGCGAACAACTTGTGTCGAAAATCGAGACTACTCTCTCTGGAGTATCCGATTGGGGACGACTAAACCTAGTCCAATTCAACCCCACTAAGACACAAGTATGTGTATTCACCGCTAAGAAAACCCCATTCATTGTGGCGCCGCAATTCCTGGGCACACCGCTTACCATCTCCTCGAGTATCGGGATCCTTGGTGTCGATATCTCCAGCGACGTCCAATACCGAAGTCATTTGCAGGATAAGGTTACGTTGGCATCAAGAAAACTCGGAGTGCTCAACAGGGCGAAGCAGTACTTCACTGCGGGGCAGCAACTCCTTCTTTATAAAGCACAGGTCCGGCCTCACATGGAGTACTGCTGTCATCTTTTTGCTGGAGCACCTGCATACCAGCTTGACCCCTTCGACTCAGTACAAAGCCGGGCATTGAGGCTGGTTGACAATCCCATACTCACAGGTAGTGTGGAACCTCTTAGCCTTAGGAGGGATTTTGCCTCACTGTGTGTGTTCTACCACCTATACAATGGTTTGTGCTCAGATGAATTGTTTGACATGATGCCCGTAGCTACATTCTATCATCGCACCTCGCGCCATAGGCAGGGAATTCATCCTCACACATTGTGACCTTGAGACGTTGCGCACTGTGCGGTATGAAAGAAACTTCATCCCACGCACACTCAATCTGTGGAATGACCTCCCTGCCACGGTTTTCCCAAGCGCCTACAATATGGGGTTCTTCAAGAGGGGCATCAGAAGGTTTCTTCATGGTCGGCAGCGCGAGTGTGACACCCCTGGTGTTGCATACGTCCATAGGCCACGGTAAGCGCTTCCCAACAGGTGGGCCGTGTGCTTGTCTGCCAACTAAGTGGTATAAAAGAAAAAAAAATAGATTAACAGCTTTCTTCGTATGGCTGCTGGTCTGAAGTAACCTATCTACTCTTTTAAGATATCACCAATTCGAATTCGACAGCCTCTGTGGCGTGGCGGTAGTGAACGCGACTGCTACGCAGGAGGCGCGGGTTCGATCCCCGCTCAGTGCAAATATTTGTATGCATGAATATGGGTATTTGCATTGGTCTGGGTGTATCTATGTATAATATGTATGTATTTATAAAAAAAAAAGTATTTAAGTATGTTTATCCGTATTCTAGATTCCATAATACAAGCTAATTAAACTATGCTTACCATGGGTCTAGATAACGTTTGTGTAGAATGTTGTAGAATATTTATTTATAATCTTATGACTCAAACAAAACAATACTTTCTGCAATTTCAAAGGCAATTAGGCAGGGAATATTCTACTAATATTTTAATTATGAAAGTTTTTTAGACTTTCACGCAGAGATGGAATTGCACATACATTACATGTTATCCAGAAATTAAGGCGACGGGATCAGATCACGCGAGTGGAACTGCGGGCAGCAGATAGGAAGCTATTTTAATACAATATAATAATAATACGTTTGAAACGTAAACTATACATAGAGTCGCATCCGATTACATAATAATTATCGTTAATTCCCTTCATCATCGTGACCGAGCTTGAAAAATTAATTAGGTATATGTGGGGTAGTACGAATGGACGGTTGGGCGGATGAATATTTTATGTGTGAGTGGTTATTGAAATGATCGACAACTACAATGATATTTTATGTATTGTATTTGTGGTTATACACATATATTGTGATGATGGTGCGATGTTAATCTGATGTTGTGCTAAACTCAAAAAATACGATTATTTTAACTATTAATTAAAATCAGATATCTGCAAGAAAAAGACACCCTTTGTTAGATTTTTTAAAATATTTAACGCTATTGCAGCCTCCTACTAGGTGTTATAGTGGCAAATAACCCTGGGCATCAATACGAACAATTTCTCAAAACACTAACTATTATGCAACTAATAGAACACACGGAAGGAGTGAAGAGATTTACCATCTCCCCAATGCTGCAAAATTAAATACCGTTTGTGAGCTTAGTTTGGTCAACTAAGTTAAAGACTCGTCTTTGCATCTAATTTTATCAACATAAATACAATAATATATTATATTTTCATTGTATACAGTTACAGTTGCATTGTATGCACCATTGTCCACTGCAATATCTGCGTAATGCAAATTAGTTATTGTGTTTTTGATTTACAGTTCGGCGGCGTGCCGGCGACTCCCGAGAGTGTCGTAGAGCCACACGGGGGCCCATGTTACTGGGTTTGTAGGAGTATCTACCGTTGTAAATGTTGCTATTAAATAATAAAATTTACTATTTACATGCTGCACTATATATTTTTTCAACATAATTAAAAATCAAGGTTTAGTTGATGCAGTAACGGTAAGTATTTGTTTTTTTTTATATATATAGGACACGCCAACTTGACCTCACCTCGCCTGATGGTAAGCTAAAGGCAAAGTCTCAGGAAAGAGGGTCACCATTACAGACAATAAGTGTTACAATGGTGGCACTCAGCTTGGCAGCCTCATCAGATGCTTTTTCACGCCCCGCATAAAGGCCCCGGGATTGTAGGAAGAAGGAAACACGTGTGCTGGTAATGAATTTCAGGTCTTTATATATTTTAGTTATGTTTCGCAAGAATTTTGATAATTGAATATTTAAGACGAATTCAGGTAGCTTAATTGGTCAGAGTATTCTTCCAGAAAGAGGCTGACGTGTTTTTAAGGATCGTTTAGCACATTGAGTTTACCGATATTATGTAGAAAAAGTTAGCACGTGAATTGTAGCAAAATCTCTTTATAATTTTTTATTTCAGTTGCTGACAATAACTGCGTTTATATCAGACTAATTTAATTGAAAAATACCACGAAATAATAGAATATCGATTCGGTGTACATAATGTAAATTATCACTGTTATTCCACTTCATTAAAACGAATCAGTTAACAGAATCGTTGGACGAATTTAAAATGTACAGAAGGTATGAACGGTGATCAGTCACCGATTGTGTCGAATAACTTGTACCTACAATATTTTATCCGTGTGGTGACAGAGCAACAATACAAGTATCACCACTCCATTTCATCCGACGGGTGTCGTAAGAGGAGACTAATGAAAAAATACGCAGAAGCGTATTTACTGCGAGAGAAGGAAGAAATAAAATCCAGTATCAACTCTTCTGGCCAGCGTGGAAACAGTAGGCCAAAGTTTGCCAACATTGGGAGAGGCCTATGTCCAGCAGTAGATTTCGATGGGTTATTTGATGATTGATACAATATTTTACGGCTAAACTTTATTCTTACTAATTATTTCATTGAACTCACAAAGTATCCTACGAATGTCATAAATGTGAAAGTTTCTGAAAATATTAAGACATTTGTTACAGTCCTGACTAAAATGGATACATATAGATTATTTATCTCTGGAACAGGTTTTCGCAACACATTCCATGGTCAAATAGTAGCCTATTTGTTATTAATAGACTTATAATCCATCCCGGTATCATATTTCAGCCGTTTAGCCTTTTGAAGACATTTATAAAGTAGTAAGATTATTGGTATAAAGTATAGCTCGTTTAGCAGTGTCCAAGGAGATTAGGTATAAGGAACAAGGGATATAAATGACAAGAAAATTAGGTACGTGACCAAAACTTGAACATTCACTTTCTGGAAAATGTCCTGAAGAAGAATGGAACTGATAACATCCCATAGATAGCGATCAATAGATCATTACCAGTAGCGATGTCATTTATATTACATTTGCCGATTTCGATCTTGTCTTCGTATCTTTTATGTACGTTTCTTACTTTCTCAACTTTCCTTTCGATAGTAGGTAATTGATTGTCTTCATCATGATCTTACTGTGATTAAGAATTTAATTAGGTATGTATCCATCAAATACGCCATATTTCTTGAAGATCATTTGCTTCTGTCCTTATCTGTCAATGACATTGAACTAGCTTGCCACGCGCATGTAGCAATTTAGATATGATTGGTCAAGTTTGAAAATTTTTCGACTCATCTTGCGTGTTTTGGCACATATGTTTATTCCAAGTCCTCAAGTCTATTTGTAGCTATCTAGAATCCATATTACATGCTTACACCTAAATGAGGATGTCTGAGGTTTTGAAAAAAAAAACTCTTGAAAAAAGAACCTAAAATAACGCTGTATTTAACGTCCAGTAAGTAACCCTATCTTATTACAGTAGGCTACTCTACACCATTTTTTGTAATTACATCGTTGGTCGTTATTGGTAAATGAGATGCTCAACTCAGCACAAAGTCAGCACAAATTCACCATAAAGTCAACGCGGAGCCTGGCTCGAAGAGATTAGTTAATGAACGTTGTCAATTTACCGTGGGTCCTCTCCCCCACGTCATTTTTTCCGGTAGCACGCAATCACCGGACGGATTACAGCGCTATTACATCCGTTTGCCGCATTTCATTGTTAACCTCAATTTATTGGTTACGTTTCACTTATTTTTATATGGTTTTTCTGTAAAATTTCTTGCTTAAAATTTCGTTTTTTTTTGTAAATTCATAAATGTAAATCTACTCAACTTTAAAATTTACTATAAAAGGGTATTCGGAAATTTTTGGTGACATTCCAGAATATACCTAGCTCACTATTCTCTTGTTGCCCTGTTCTACCTCAGCAAATTTGCTCTGTCTAACATCATGTTATCCAGCTCAAATTAATACATGTCAGTACCCACCTTAATCGCCACTTCATTTCATACCGTCAATGACTTCTGTTATCGAAACCCAATTAGGTTCCAATCAGCGAACTATTTATCACGGAGCGGCCGCACTCGCAATTGTGCGGTCATTAATAGGACGGCTAGTGCGCTTCACTTAACTCGATATCGATGTGCCGTCGCCACAGATCGAGTGTGCTCTAGAGGTGGAATGGAATATATCTACAGTGCGAGCGGGGCCTATCCTATAACATCAAAAGTGATTCTGGTGAAACGGGGTGAAATAGTCTTTTAAATGAGGCTATGGATTATTTAAATGTACCTTATATAAACGAACTAATTAATGGTACGAAAGAACCTCCTTTCGTTTGGAAATGGAATAATCTCCCTCTTGTGGTTTTCCAAGCTACTACAATATATGTGTACATACATACATACAATAACGCCGGAGGGTTTAGCAAAGGTGAATTAACACCCACATTTCACCAATCGTAGAATTCGGTCCCACGTAATAGGGGGTGAGCGCATTGCCGTCTTCCGGGCACTTTTGTCGACTCGAGCCATGCATCTGAGGTTGACTTTGGGCTGTATATATATCTCTAATGTTAAACAGCCTTATCCGACACCGCATGGGAAGAGATGGGGTGGTCCAAATTCTACTCTGCCGGGAACCACGCGGCTACAATATAGGGTTCTTATAAAGGGTATTAGAAGGTTCTTACAGAGTCGGCAGCACCAGTGTGACGCTCCAGGTTGCACATGTCCATAGACCACAGTACTAACTACTACAGTCATGATTTCTAGTCCAAATTATCTGTAAGCTTAAACATTCTCTATATTTCCAATATAGATTCACATTCGTTTGTATTACTTTATAAATCTCTCTAAATTAAGCTCTGTGTTACAATGTCAAGTCCGCATTATAAATTTTATAGAACTTTTTTAAAGTCAGTTATTAAGTTAATTTACATATTTCTTACAACATTCTACATAACGCTATCAAGACCCATGGTAGTTTAACTAGCTTATGGTATGGAATAAAGATTTTTTTTGTAAATACATGAATAGCATACATAAAAACATCTAGACCAATGCAAATATTCATATTCATGCGTATAAATATTTGCACTGAGTGGGAAGCGGGATGTCGATGTCATATCTCTGGAATTAAATCTCTATGGGCGTCACTCGACGTCACCGCAACGTTCCCGGCCTGGGACCTCGAGTGTTGATTCGTCCGTCATGCTTGGACGTACCAAATTACACACTAGTTTCAAGTTGATTTTAAGAGCTTGTTCTCGTTTAGCATGATGTTGAGACTGTCAAGTGCGTGGTGGTGCTAGGTGTCGGATTTTGAGAGGGTTATAAACTTAATACAAGCCTATATACGTAACTTTGAAGTAGGTATAATGTTTTATGTTTAAATCTATAGTTTAGAAGATTATACAACGCCATAATTATGAAATGCTGATAAACTTTGATATACTTTTTTTATGAAAACCTACATACATTATTTTATACTTATAGGAAATATCTTGGCTTATGCAAATGGATATGCCTTCAAATATTTGCACTGAACGGTATATGAACCCGCGAAATATATCTACTACGGTTTTAGAAGTTCTCATTGTCAAAGCCAACAAAGATATACATTTATGTGTTCCTCAAATTTTCTGTTCGTTTTACTTAACACTGTCGATTTTATATTCAATATTACGTAAAACATTAGGGTTTACGATAAACCTACTGGAGGGCGAAGAGGGACTAACCTGCCCACAAAACAATTACTATTCAAAAGCGGTTTCTTTACACTTTATAATAAAAAAGTAATTCGCCAGCGATACGGCCTAGCCTTGCCAAGCGAGAGCTCTAAGAATAGCGATTTAAGAATCTCATTTGAGAAAGCGAGTCTCACATTAACCTTGAGAGTCTTGAGACGAACTAAGTGAGATACATTCGCTCCTATTCTCATTTTAAATTAATATAATAACGTAAGCATCCTCCATCACGCTTCCTTGAGCAATATTTCCTTACCTTTATTTACACAATAACCGTTTTCCATCATGGTAGCTATTTAGTCTCTTTAATGTTACCTTCCTCTTTTCAGAAGATCGTTGTTGCCTCACACTGAATTGTACAGAAAAGGCAAGAAACATGTCACGCACGCGCGCCCGACCTAACGTTTTCGCACAAAATTAACGAAAGCATTATCTACAAATGTTCAAATGAGGCATGCCTCAAGTTTATTCGGGGTCACAGGCAACTTGATAGGCGTGAAAGAGGCACTCTAGAGATCCGCCGATTGTTACACAATGATAACTATTTACACCGTGTTATCGCTTTACACGCCTTATGCCTCCTAAAGGCGAACTTAATGCCTTTCATTAGGTTCGCCTTAAGGAGGCATAAGGCTAGCTTAAAGCGTAAATCAGAAGATGGTGCGTTTAGTCGTTTCTGTAATATGTATTTATTATCATGCCTTCATTCCACGTCTAACCTCCTGTTTTTTGTTTTATTCACACCGAAAAGAACCAGCTTGTAATACAAATCAGTAGTTGAACTGAAATCACTCTCATAATCAGTTTCTAAGCGGATGCAAAATAAAATTTGTGCTATAACCTGTTCCGGACGGATCATAAAATGTAAAAAATATACCGGCGTCGAGGGAAACCTGCAGAATTGGTGGATTGGACACGATAACGTTATTTATTCCACCACAGGAGTGGGATGGGGTGGGGGGATCGCTCCTAACCGCGACTTCTGACAGAATGACACAATCGTTCTGCTATCTACGTCCTCCCTTTTTACTTTTTAATCCCCTACGGGCGCCACCTTATTCAGGGCACAAAGTCGGAATTCAACTGGTATTTGGTCACGAAGTTAAAGGTGCGGTGGGTAAACCTACTTTTAACTACTTTTTGCTCTGTCTGTTTACTTGACAAAATTTATACGCAAAAATAATTGCGCGATTGTCTAAAAAGAGTCGAGAAAAGTTGATAACTGGTACCAAGGGTCAACTTACTGTTGACTTAAATATCGTGTTTTTTTAATAAAACTTATTTTTACTTTTAAAATGTAATCACAAATCGGTTTCAATTCGATCTTTGCAATATTATATGGATGAGAATTTCGATATATCTAGAATTATGAAGAATATCTCAACGTGATCGTGACCTGAGAAAGCTACAAAGTTTGCGAAACAAAAAGTCCCAACCCATCACCTAAATTCAAATTACCTCAGTTTTTGTATTTCGGTCCTCTTCTGCTTATAAAAATGTTTTGATTGCTAAACTTATGAACAATTCGTGTTCTTACATTAGCTAAAAAATTAAACAACACATAAAATACGGGGTTAGGTTGTCTAATTCTTTTGTACAGGCAAATTAATATATGAACGTCAGTAACTATATCCCCTTCCCACAAAAGTAACAATCGATTAGACAGCTATTTTGTAGAAACAATTGAGTCCACCCATGGAAAGGTCACCAACTAGACGGTTCGAAATGAAATAGGACTACTTGCGTGAGTTTTTAGTTGATTACAGTAAAATTAATGGTTTTATTGAAATATACTCAGCTGTTTTCACTTGATGAAAATTATGATTTTAAATCTAAAAGTAGTACAGATCAATGACCTCTTGCTTTTTGTATAAAGAAAAACTCAGTGGTCACATTTTGCGTTCATATCTTGGATGCGATGTCGATCACCTAATCTTAAGTAACCTGTATGTGTAGTGCAAAGAATTACGTACCTAAACCCACGCCTATTTTTCCCTCTGAGAGGTAGACAGAGATAACAGCCCTCTGCATTCATTTTATTTTATCTTTACTCACCTCTCAAGCTTCCTCTATTGTCATAAAATTTAAAAAAAACATCTGAGACAAACATCTAAGGAATTAACAATTATTTAATGCTAAGAATGCTAAATTGGTGGTCTCCAGCGTCACAACCTTAGAAGATTTAACTAAAGGATTGTAGAGGAAAATAAGTGAAATACGGAAGTCAATTATACTTGCGTAGTCTGTGCCCGGGTACTACGTGAGGGGCCCCACGTTGGGTGCCAGTGTAAAATTTAGAAAAAAGTTGAGTAGGTTTTAAAAAAGTTTTGACATGAGACTAATATAAGTTCGTCCATATTTAGTCTTAAGAAAATACTAGTTTTAAATTGACGTCTTGAAAATGCAGCAGTGGCGTTTTAAGCAGAATTTGTTAAATGTGATAAATGTGCAATACAAACCAGTGTCACTCAACTTAACAAAATCGATATAAATGTTTGAATTCGCAAACTCTCGATGTAACTCCAATAATTTACCCCTTATGCTACCATCCCTTTCTCTTTATGATCAAGTTGTGATATAATTATTTTGTAATCTCCACTCATTATTTGTTATATTAATACGTATGATTAATTCATTAATATCTGCTAATGGCATTATTGTTGCCGCAAATGAAAGGAATAGTATAGGCCTTTGGTAGTTCTCATTTTCCTCTATTTCAAGATAAATAGCATAGCTGTATTGTTCTTCGGTGTGTGGGCGTTATAAGAATACTTATCAAATTGTATTGACAAAGGAAGTACCTACACCATATATTCTTTAGTTAGTACCGCCAACATATAACAGTGGACTAGGAATATCAAGATAAGATAAGATAAGATGAGTACTCTTTATTACACATCAAACATAGGACACATATGGTGGATACGTTCATTTTAGATAGTTTTACAATGCGCGGTCTTATCGCCATCTGCGATTTATTCCAGACAAAAAACCTTCTGAAAGCAGGGCAGTTTGTGGTGTACACTAAGTTATAATTATTTAATATTTGTATCTAGTATCATATTTCGAAAATAGAAGTGAAGAAAATAAGATATTAAATTATTTCATGGAATAAATACTACCTATACTTACATACATAAAATAAATAATCAATTTGGAACGAAGTGACAAAAAAGTAGGAGGTAGGACACGATGATATTTCCGTCCCAATGAGCAGTCCGACTCGTGAAGTACCTCCGCCATACAGAATACCGCGGCTATAATAACCTCGTGTTATGTGCCCGGCCGTGAGTAGGGTATCCAGAGCTCACTGGAGAGTTTTGTGCTGTCAGTGGGAAGACCAAAGGCTTGTCCTGATTTTGTGTTCTGCACTGACGGCACAGAAACGCAGAACGGGTACAGGTGTGATTCCCCTGGTGTTACACACGTTCATAGGTCACGGTAACCACTTCCCTTCAGTTGGGCCGTGTGCTTTACACGTTACTTTTTACAACCAACATTAATTTTTAAATATTATATTTACTATATAGAAATAAATTATATACGATGTTCTTGTAATGAGAATAACGTTGAATTTCTTGTTTCCTCCCTGTAAACGGAGGCTATCAAGGGGGACTTGTTCGCAGTAATAACACGAAATAAGGTTCTTATCGACTGAGGGGGAAACACACTTCCTATTCATTTAAAGAAAATGTAGTACATATATGGTACTTATATTAAATGTAGTTAACGATATTTTTGCAAGCGGCGGCGTCTTGGGCAACAACTAGTAAAAATAAAGTACCTATTTGATATTTACATAATACAACAGATTAGTACTAGGCTAGCAGGCAGAGGGTAGATAGATATAACTAAAAACGTTTTTCACTGTTCGCCAATAATCCAGTTCCTCCGTGATCATGGTGCTTTCAACAGCGCCGAAATATCAGAAACTCAAAACAATACAACATGGTAAATATCCTGATTACTTTGACACTAAATAAAAACTTCCAAGTATAGACAATGATTGTCTTCTATTTGCTACATATTTGAGTATAAATACAGGGTGTATTTTTGAAACGGGGCAGTAAGGGCAAGTACCTTAACCGTTGCAGTTACAGCAAAACGTTCTTAAAAGACCTTCCCTAACTTTTTGGTACATTTTGAACTGCATTCACAGATTTTGTAAAAAACTTACAGTTAGCAAAAAAAATGCATAAAGTACAAAATATTTTTTTTTATGTCAATCGATTCTATTTCATGTGGGGATCAAAAAACTCTATGGGACCATTTTAGCTTTCAGTACTAGAAAAGACAGAAATCGCCAAAAACGTTTCCCATACATTTCGTACGGAAATATGATAAATCAACTCGAAACTCATAGGTCAGGTAAAATTTTGAACTTTTTTAAATAAAAAAAGTCATTTAAACATTTAAGAAATTGGTTTATGAAATAAATTGCTCAAAATGATTTCCATTTTCACGAATACATAAGTCTATCCTTTTTTGCACTGAACGAATGGTGGCTAATAATGTTCTGGGATGAATATTACGTAAAATGGTCATTAATGCATCCTTGAGCTCTTGAACACTGGCGTACGTCGTCTTATACACCTCGTTTTTCACGAAGTCCCATAAAAAAAAATCAAGTCGTGTTAGATCGGGGCTACGAGGTGGCCACTGTGTTGGACCATGTGTACCTATCCACTGTGTACCGAATAGGCGGCTCAAATCGGAACGTGAAAGGTGACTGTTATGTGGCGGAGCACCATCTTGTTGAAAATGAACTTTTCGCAATTCCGACAGGGGCCATTCGTACATCTCGTTTTCAAGATGGTGTAAAATGACTTCATTATACATGGCAGAATTCAGTTTCCCTTCATAAAATTCCACCATTATGACTCGATTGGACATTATACCACACCAACAGTTGAATGAGAAGCGAACCTGATTATGACTTGCCGGAACTCTTAGTGGATTTTCTTTGGACCAATAGTGGTGATTTTTTCTGTTGTACATACCGTTATTGGAAAAATTCGTTTCGTCTGACCACAGTATGTAATTTAAAAATTTATGATCTCTGCTTATTTTTCCTCTTAGCCATCTGCAAAAAGTAAGCCTTCGAACATCATCACCCGGATGTAACACTTGAACTATGCGCCCATATCGATAGCACTTGTAGCCGTATTTCTTCCATATCTTTATCACAAGGGAGTGGGATACACCTACTTCAAGGGCGACTTGCCTGGACGATACCTCTGGATATGCTTCGACATAAGTCAGAACCGCAATCTCCGTGCCCATGTCCACACGAGGCTGCCGCTTTCTTTTGAAAGAACCCTGCAACTCCTGGTTTTTCAAAAGATTTGTAATAACCTTTCTTGTTGGCACATGCCGCAACGGATACTTATTGCGGTACCACACTAATGCAGCTCCCGCATTTAAGTCAATTTTTTCACGATTAGAAGACATTTTAGCGAAAATCCTTAATTAATAACTCATACGAAGTTTCTCAGCTGAAACTAAGTATAACACACAGATTTTCGAATCAAATTCGAAATTTGAGGGTAAAAATTCTTTTTATTTACTTTACAGTCAATTCTACCCACTTCCTGGCCATAACAAAAAGTTAGACCATCGTAGAAATTTGTTTCTGTTGCCGAAATGTATGGGAAACGTTTTTGGCGATTTCTGTCTTTCCTAGTACTGAAAGCTAAAATGGTCTCATAGAGTTTTTTGATCCCCACATGAAATAGAATCGATTGGCATAAAAAAAAAATTTTTGGACTTTTTGCATTTTTTTTGCCAACTGTAAGTTTTTTTACAAAATCTGTGAATGCAGTTCAAAATATGTCAAAAAGTTAGGGAAGGTCTTCTAAGAACGTTTTGCTGTAACTGCAACGGTTAAGGTACTTGCCCTTACTGCCCCGTTTCAAAAATACACCCTGTATATGACATTACTTATATTGTCTGACCCTGCTAGACGTATATTTGCTATATCGAAATTGACTTGGGTATACAGGGATGCTTCAACACTACCATTTCACCAACTATGATCGGTCACATAACAAGTTTATTGCTGTCAATCGGTGCTTTGCTGACTGAAATGTTGCAACTGAGAATTAATATAACAGAAGAACAATTTATCCAACCAGTACCACCAATACCGCTGTAGCCTAATGTTATGGGTATCCCAGGTTTACCATGACTTTTCGATGTTTTTCGAAGTTATGTGTGTATTTATCGCAGGTTTATAAGTGCCCGGTTAATGGCAATAGGCTCGCCACCTATTACAATTGGTAGGTACCTAAACATAAACTGGCGAAATGTGGGTGCTAGCACCTCTGCCTACCTCTTCGGGGATATAGGCGTGAGTTTATTTTATGGCCTCGATTCTGCTAAAGCAAAACCACTGTCATACCACAGACAGTGCTAAAACATCCATTTAGTTGTAGACTTTAAAGTAATGCTTTTAAAAATCCAAAATTAAGTATTCTAGCAGACATGAACCCACTCCTAACACAAGTAATTTAGCTTAGCTGATTTCGGTTCTAATATTCCTAAAAAAAAACAAAAAAAAGATGTACTGAAACTCATTTAATTCAATTTTGAACTTTATTTATATAGAAATAAAGTCTAAAATTTAATCCCATTGTTTGCAGTGTCTATATTTGGACAGTGGTTTTGCTTTAGCAAAATCGAGGGCTAGGTAATCGAACCTGTGAACCTTAACACTGCAGTCACAACTTGCTACTACTATACTATCTCGGCAGTTCATAAATTTCAGGCCGCTTACTCGATACTCAATAGGCATACAATATGTGCTACTTCCAATACGTTTTATGATGCCAATAATATCAAATGTGTTGGCAAATGGGTTCTTATTGTTCTGTTTAAGCGTAAGGAGAGAATGTTTCTCGAAATTATTGTTACGTTAATTTACGCCTGTATATCCCAAGGAGGTGTATTTACAAAAAGACTTCAACGTGCTTATGATTCAGCGGTTGCGAGCTTTCACTGAAGGCCCCAGGGTCGCTTTCCTACTCTCTTGATTAAGCTTATCTTAGCTTTTACCTCTAGAGGCAGGCCGACGCCAAGAGCCTCGTGATCGTCCGTTCACCAGCAGGTGTGCAGTGTGATAAGTTAGGTTCTAAGGTCTAAGGTCCTCACAGTTATCTACTGTATAATAGTCATAGTGCTACTTTGTTATTTGACACCAAAATCGCATGCTTATTTATTCAGTTATGTAAAATAATATTGATTTGCGGTCATTGGTGTGGGTTGTGCGTTTGCCTAACAGAGATTTTACTTATAATATCATTGTATAACGCATAACTGTTCAATGTTCCAATGAATAAATAAATAAAACAAAATAACTTGGAACGTGAAAACCACGTTTCCATGGGTGTCTAAATGGTTTGAAAACACAATTGGAGTCGTTGGTGGCGCTGCTGTTGGTATATCACCAGACCGAGCAGGACTACGTCTTTACCCCTAGTCACCTTGTTCATCCACGATAGGAGACAGGGTGTCCCCTGTACTCTACTTCGCTGGGAACCACGCGCCCTTAATTTAATTAACTCGACAGACATATATAACACAGAATACACTCTGAATATATATCTGCCTAGGTGTTTAAACATGTACAACGTTGGCTTTAAATATGTCTCACATTGAACGCGTGACGTGTGGAGTCAGCGGGTGAATTAGGGTGAGAACGGGGCTTGTTACACCAAAATGTATTTACACTATTAATAGCGAGTCGCTCTCTAAATAACCCCGCGTTCGCGCCAATAAAGGATGCTTATGTAATTAGTAGAATAATTGAAAATGGATGTTAATGTCTTAAAAAATAAATGTCATTCTAATTGGAATTTCAGTTGTGTCCAATGTTGTACTGGCTTAATTGAATATAAGTAATAAAATAATACCTATTAAAAAATAATGCGATAGCAAACTACTTCTAATCTTTCAGTTTCACTGAGTAAAAGTTTTCACATTTCACTCAATGGGTTTCTTCCATAGCGCTGCTTGGTATTTCATCTCAAAATCGCAGTATATTCCCACTTCAACTTTAGTACCACTTCAGAGATTAGATGACAAAAATACGACACTAACTCTGAACCATTCATCGCGTAAAGTGTTGTATACATGTTCGTGCTACGTGTTTGTGTTGTTTGGTTGGCTACGATGTAGGCCGGTTACGCGTGCTACGCTCGTAGCGCCACGGAATAGAAGATATTATGTCGACGTTGAAATTCTTATGGCCTGTGCAGACGAGGGAATTTCGTCCGCAGAGAACAAAAGTATCTGAATTTTGAATTCAATGTTCACCGAGAATTTGCCACGAACTCGAGACTAAACGCACTGGAAAAGTGTAGTGAAGTGCGTACTGCGTACACGATAACGTCGTGTTGCTATTCAAGTTAAAATATGTTTGAAAACAGAATACAAATCCAGTCACTTAAGTTAATTTTTTTTGTGGTTTTTATCTAGTCAGGTTTATCGATACCCTCGATTACATAAAAGATTTTCCTTACCGGAGATCTATTTTTATCCGTCCTGTGTGTTATTCAATACAGTTGTAAGGTATCTATTAAACGGACGAAAAAGTACGATGACAAAAGTCTCGTCTGTGTAGGCGCCATTATGATGTCCAACCAACAGAAAAAGTTGGTAAAATATGCGGGTTTTTTTTATCGCATAAAATGTTTATAAAGAAAAGCCAACAAAACATTGTTTGTTTCTCAGACAGATGTAGACAGTAAGCTCAACCCGAAATTCCATTGTCCATTGTGAAAGTCCAATGATTTTGTAGGTCAGTGGCGGCTGCGCTTTTGTTTCGAGCTATATTCATGAATTGTACCAGGGTCTCTTCACTCTCTCGAATCGCGCGAGAAATTCGTCATGGCTAGCATTATCCGGCACCTCAGCAGGTGCTAGGTGCAACACGACACAGCGGAAAGATGATTTTAACATTTTTCTTTTTACGAGAAATCTTCAAAAACGTCTTTTATTTACTAGACGTTTATCAACCCTACCAATTCGTTGGCTCGATGACGCAGTCGCACAGTTTTCAACTCTGGATCATGGGTGGAAGGTATATTTCTGCTTGCAGCTATTACTGTTAAGAGAGTTATTATCGCTCTTGTATGGTAGTGATGTATTTGCGTAGTAACTATAATCGCATCTGTGGTTGTGCTCTTTAGCCTTGCGACCTACTGTTTCTGGATCCCAATTTCGGCTTGACTAATCGTACCGTAACATTAAGTTGATTTAGTTTTACGTCAATTTTACCATTTATGTTTACCATTTGAAATCCATCGCCTACTGACATTACTACTGCGTTTAAAACTCATTGCCAAGTAGAATAATGCCCCAGGTCGTTTTGTTAATGAGCGCCGTCGCTCTCAATGTGCTGCGGCGCTTGCAGAACATTCACTAACATTCACACAATATAAAAACGTTTGTTGGAATGAATACGGGGCTTTTAATTTGTCTGCTTTTATGGATGTTCAACAGGTTGTGAAATAATTATTCACGTTGAAATATTTTATTTCATAATGTAGGCATATAGAGCGGAGTTAAATTCACCTGTAAGCCGATTTACCTTATTGACGGATAAGGTTCTGGCGCAGACTTTCTCTCGTGGTGAGACGAGAGAAAGCCTGCGCCACGAAAGTCGCTCCTATCCAAGCAAAAGTTAAACCAACGTTAAGAAAACGAGGAGTGAGATCGGACTGCAGGCTCCAAAGCTTCGGATGCACCCTTCTTTTTACAGTCCCGGGTCCTTTAAGTCGGGCGTGAAAAAGCATATGATGAAGCCATCAACCATTATAACATGGTATATATGCATGTAAGGGTGACTCGTTTTTCTGAGACTTTGCCTTCAGCTTAGCATCAGGCGAGGTGCAGTCTAATTGACTTGTCTTATATTAAAAAATGGTATGACACGACGGTATTTCCGTCCAATTGAGCAGTCCGACTGGGGAAGTACCTCCGCCCTACAGAATACCGCGGCCATAATAACCTCGTGTTGTCTCGTGGTGAATAGGGTAGCCAGAGCTCACTGGAGAGTTATTGTACTGTCAGTGTGATGCGAATGTGATTCCCTTGTTGTTGCACACGTCCATAGGCCACGGTAACCACTGTCCATCAGGTGGGCTCTGTGCTTGTCTGCCAACCAGGTAGTATAAAGAAAATACAATTTCAACGAAATATTCAAATTTCATGCATAATAACTACATATTCTTTGATTTATGCACTATTCAATGTAAATATATTAGTTCTTTTAATCTAAACCGACATGTCAAAATTGCTGGGCCCTGCTTCCCCTCTTGTAATGACGAATACTTTACAACGTTAGAGAAAGGAAACATAGGCATCAATGGAGCGTGATAAATTAGCTGCAAGGAATTTAGACCGAAGGGAGGGATTTAAATTCTGGAACATTAAACACACCATTCAAGTATTCAGGGGTTTCCATGACGGGTTAAAGCGTCTGTAAATCCATGCGAGAAAGAGAGACGGAGCTATATAGGGCATATAGCTCCATCTCTCTATCTCTCTCATGTCGAAGATTATATCATGTACATACTCTGATAGAATTAAACATCTTTTAAATTCTTTACCAGAAGTATTTACTCTCGTACTTACATGCCATTCTTCTTTCCCTCTACGGTTGACAGAGATTATAATATCTTTCCACTTGCTGCGAACCTTGTCCACATATTCTGATTTCATAAGAATTAAAAAAAAAAGTCAAGTTGAACAAGTTTGCGAGTCAAGGTTAGACCCTTGCCGATTCTTGCTCCATCACACATGTGCAGAAAAAACTAATTATTTTCTGATGTTAATACTGTGATTGATGGGGCTTTGTGGAATCTGCTACACATGTTGAAAGAGATACTGTACTTTTCCACTATTCTATTTTCCACTTATTCACAAGGTTAGTATTGGCGGTCATATTATATAACCGCTAATTCTCTTTTCAAACCATTCAGGTGAAAATAAAGTGAAGTCGAAAGTACGAAGTGTCTTATTCAATATTTTCTTATGTATTTCAGATAACAGATTCGATGTTTACTTATAGTCCCAGTTAAGGTAAAAGTGTCTTTCTCTTTTCTCTTACGAATATTTCATAAAATGTCCTATATCAATTAACATTCTAATGGTGGCAGTAACAATTCCATAACAGAACAGCACATTTTTGGAATTATGTGCTCCCGTAAATTCTGTTGTCTCATCTTAGATCTATCTCGTCTATCAGTCTCGGGACCCGCCATCGCCCGGGGCGAACGACGGGCGGCGGGTACCGACTCGCAATAAACTTAATACTTCACACTTCATCGCCGTGGGTCGGTACTACAACTCTTCAACGATTACGCAAGGGTCGCTACTACTTTCAATGTATTCAATTTGTTTCTTGATAAAATGGCAAAATATTGAAAGGAGAGTGAAATACAGATTATAACAGCTGAAATCGACATAATTTTTGAGTGAGTAGTACCTATATACGTACATATAAATACTCATACACTCTTTCCTATTGTTATAGACAGAGCTTTTCGCTTCTTTTATTTTCATTCGCGGGTACTATTGACTTGGCCTCTCTCGGTAGTATTTACTTCTAAGAAAATTCTAAAAACTGTCTGTTTAACATCGTCTTTGGCAATTCTTACATTCTTGAGCTTTTATAGTTGCATAGAAACATCTTTGGCACTACATATACCGCCTCTCCCATAGCGCATTTCGACGAATTCTTACAATTAATGCCACCCTCGTCTGGGCTACAGCACGTGCAGATGCCACCCCTGTTTTATAAAATGAATTCCAACTCGTTCAACACGTTTTTTTGTTCACCACATCATAATGACTTAGGATTCTTCACAGAAACATTTGTTGCACTCCGGTAACCTCGTGTTAGGTTAGAGTAACAGACTGTTTTAACATTGTTAACCTCTATAATTTCTCCATCTATCTTTGGACTTCACTGACAGCTTTCTATCGCTTTGATCATAATATAAAAAAGAGGTACTTGAACCATCTTACCAATAATAAAGACTTAAAATTTCATGTTTAATGTTCATGAAAATTACACCAATAATATATTCATGAATCTACGCCACATATGAATTTCTCACAAAATAATTGTAGTATAATACTAACCTACACAAATACAACTTTTCTATAAAGATTCGAAGTTTCTAGACATTCGACTTACGCTTCCATTACTCATTGATTTTTTAAATAAAATATGGCGCTTGTACCGACGTGAAGTACGCGTATGTAAGGGTTACCGAAGAGGGCGAAAGTTCCCGTGGCCTCTGATACTCGAGATGGTTCAATATGCAAACGCCGCGGTAGTTTAGTGTTACAGGGGCCTGGGGGACCCATGTATAATCGTTAAGCTATTGTTTTCGATAAACATTTTCGTGTTATACAATGCTTTTCTTACGAAGCAAGTGTGTTAAGTGTAACAAAGGGAAGACTATATTGTTATATTTAGACAATGTTTGCCTTCTAGGTACTTGTATTAAATTGTGGATTGTGTTTAGGGACGAATAATAAAATGAATTTAGATATTGTTTGCGGTTTTTCTTGAAATACATAAAGAAATTTATATAGGTATACATATTTATACATCATAGAAAATTAAAATAAGAGTTCCATATTGTTTGTATTTCCAGAAGCAGTTCAGTCTTTACTGCTAATGTCGCATTATGTTACAATCATTTTTTTGATTCATTAAAAGCAAAATAGACTTTTTAGTCCTTTTTACGCCTCTATGGGAATTTATGTAAGCTTGCATGAATTCCCATAGATGAGCTGAAAATTGATAGGGGTCTTAAATACACCATACTACAAGAAATATCAAACTCCCCATTGATTGGACATGTGCATTTTTTATTCAAAGTCAAAGGACAAAATTATTGTATTCTCGCATGTTTCTAATAAACAGTAAGTGCTATCGCAATAGTACGTTGCACAAAGTTGTAATCATGTAATTACCTGCAAAATTGGTCTCGATTCTTTTTTTGAACGGATCATTTTGTATGATTCATCAGCGCAGAGCCTGTCCTATAAACTTGATATTCCAAGAAAAGAGTTTTGAAAATTTTGTCTGGATTATTTACAAATAAACATTGATAAAATTATCGCCGATCTTTATATTCATGCATCTCTAGGTACATGTATAAAATGGCTGGGTTTTAAACAACAACAGCCGAGCCGTTTTTTCATCATTACTTGGTAAACTTTCAACCTTCTACGTTTATAATAGTAGTAGCATTAAATTGTTATATCCCGTCATAAGTGGCCCTAGGGCGTCCAGCTCTTAAATGTTCTCAAATAACTTAAAGGGGAGAATTCGAAAGCCTACTGAATATTTGAGGCACTAAGTAATGGAGCATTCGCTCGGAGTGACACTAACTCCTCCATCTTTCAGAGACTTCCTTCAAGATTTCGTAAGTACTTCGTTCAGAAGGCTGAAATTAGCTTCGATAATATCTAAGTAGAATCAAGTGGTACTTATTTGAAACTTGGTTTTTGTTCTGGGTGCTGTATAAATTGAGTATCGTCACTGCGCGTGCAAAAGTGTTTGTTTTTTATGTTATTTTCTTAGTTCTGTAGGTCGTGAGAATTTCCTGCATTACTTTAAGATGTATGTTTTCTCATTAAAAGTAGATAGTCGCCGGTTCATATCCCATCTTAATGTTTACTTACCTATACAATTTAGGAAAAACTCAGCTATTAAAATGTACACATTCGCGATATAAAGCCTTCATTTATAAAATAAAAACTGCGTAAAACAATTGGATTGGATGTACCCGTTTGTGTCGGCAAGCCTATGATCCAAGTACCTACTGACTGCGGTAGCTCTAGAATTTCTTTTTAATCTATACAGCATAAGCGAACCTAACGTTTTTCTGAAGTAATGCCAATTTTTGTACTGTCAGTGGGGAGACCAAAAGCTTGTCCTGCTTTGTCTTTTACACTGACGGGACAAAAACTCTTGTGCTTACAGGGTTGGCAGTGCGAGTGTGACTCCCTTGGTGTTACACACGTCCATAGGCTACGGTAACCACTTTCCATCAGGTGGGCCGTGTGCTTGTCTGCCAACCAAGTGGTATAAAAAAAAGCTATTTGAAAAGTTACAAATGTAATGTAACAGTGAGACTGAAATAGCTTATTTTATTTGTGATGGATAAGTTTGCAGTTAAATGAGGTATCCTATAGCAACCTCAAAATTTTTTTTGCAAGAAAAGATCTTATATATCATTACGTGTTCTCCGACCCTTGGTGATGGTGGAAGCTTCTTCTGTAGTACGGGAAAGATTAAATCTCTTCTATTCTTTGTAAAATGTGTTATCCACTTAACAGACGCAGACTTAACGAAACACTTCAAAGCTGGGAATGAATAAAGAATTAGAGCTGACGTCTCATCAAGTAACATGCAGTCGAGACGAAACCGCGCAAGAATATTGGCTTTATTTTACAACACAAACCACTCACAAAGAAAGAATGTTTCACAATTTATCCCTAGGGATTACGGAGAGCTTAAATTTCGTATGTTAATAAATACTGAGGTGAAATTCCTTGCCAACAGTTTGGTTTTATATAACGTTTTTCATTAAAGATATGAGAAATTGTTGGAGATTGTAGGTACAACATTTTTTAGTAAGTAACTTTATATGTATGTCGTACGTCAAAACTGATCTCCAAATCGAAGGGTTTACCTCCCTGTGGTGTTCGAAGAATTTTACTAAATACATTCAGAATCCATTATCCAATCAGCACGATAGTCTTTTATTAATATATTGTCATTCAGATAGCACTCGATCTAGTTTGAACTCAGTAGGTAAGGCAAGTTAGAATTAGGTTAAAATTTACTTTCAAGATTTTTTTACATTTGTGTGGGTGATAGACAGCCAATAAAAGCTGGTGAGCATTAAGATTGACATAGTAATACATATTACAGCATCCGAAATTATGCAGACGTGTCCCCCCTGGCGCGTCAGGGCATTTTCAGTGAGATAACAGCGCTTTGTGGTCGAGCCTAATTACCGGCGATGCGGCGCAGTAATGAGGTGTCGCCTGCCAGTTGTAGGTAATCGGCCATCCGACTGATTGATGTGCCCCCATTAAGATCTGCCGGTCTCTGCGTGATATTACGAAGGCTGATAATATTTCTGTGGCGCCATCAGAATTTTGGTTGAGGTAATTCTGTCTCAGAAATTTCTGGAATTACTGCAGGGATGTGTATTTTTTACTGATTTATGAAGTAACGTTACGAAATAAATTATTGCTTCTCAAAACAGATATAATGTAGATTATGGGCAATTTTCTTGTTGATCTTTCAGCAGAAATAGGCTGGAAGGTCAACACGAAAATTTAACGCTTATTACGCTATCGGAGCATAAATGAGTGTTGTTCACCGTCTTTATAATTTGAATTAGAAGCCAGGGCATTCTCAGCGCAACCGACGAGCATGAATGAAAACAATTATATTTCATAGCAAGTGGAAACCTGTGGTCTCTGCCTAGCCCATTCAGAGGTGTAACTGTACGTGTTTATAATATCACACTTCATTATTAAGTTTTTTTTTCAGTTTGAAGGTCAAACTAAACGTGTAAAACAGTTTGAACACGAAACCTGATCCTGAACCTGTGATATTGAATTTTCAAACAAACATGCAATCTGTATACATTTTCTGTGTATAAAGTATACAGCGATTATACTTTTAAGGAAAAGCCAGGTCAAGAGTACTAGCAATCGTCATGAGATAACGTGCTCTCCGAGGCACGGAGGGATCTCAATATGTCTGGACACGATTAGTTGTTTAAAGACAGACTTGGCTATTCCTTAACCTTAAACATATTGTTAAAGTACTCGGTCACTAGTTAGCCACGAGTCTCGCACTAAAGTTAGTGTATGCAATGTGACCCTCGTTATCAGTTAGTAAGTATAAAGGTATAGATATCCTTATCTCTGAAAAAGTACAGTTTACCACGGTTCATCTTACGCCACAAGGGATTCTGTAAGCCATTGAGATTGGAAGCTAGTTTATTATCGGCTTTATAGATACTATTTCCTAATTGATTTTAGTGCGCCCATGGGAAATTTCTGCACAACAGATTATAGTAGCTTAGGTACTGCATGTTAACACACATGCAGTACCTAAGCTACTATAATCTCTTGTGCAGAAATTTTCCATACAGTAGTACGAAAACCAAATGTGAAAGAATTATTATTCATTGATGTCGTCAGGCTAGCCATTTAGTTATGAAGCTCTCCGTGAACAGAATTGTTAAGATAAGGTAAGATAAGATATTCTTTATTGTACACCATAAAAGTATTATAGGCGAGCTAACAATTTTACAATATTTATAATGCACAATGGGTGGCCTTATCGCTAAAAGCGATTTCTTCCTAGGAACTTTTGGGTGGATAGATGCAAAAGAAATGATAGTGTACAAGTATTTTTAAAAGAAGGAAAAATGTTATATGGATTAAATATATAAACAAGGTATACATTAGTCAAAATTGAATATATATCTGTACATCTCAGTATACATATTATATATTTATTGCACAACATCATAAGTACACAAAGTTACATACTCAAGGGAAGATAGATAATGTTTTTTTAACATTTTTAAAAGATTCCAGAGATTGTGCTAAGATTCCAGAGATGTTGTCCTTTTCCTTTCTTTTATTTTAGTGCTCAACGGTAAGTATCGAAAAGGTGTTATAAACGTTTATATCTTTTTGATTGAGTTGACTTCGAAGTGTTTTTTTCGTTCGAGGGAGCAGACTGGAATTATTTGCTATTTCAACTTACAACTAAGAGTTTCGTGTTTTATGTCAAAAACCTAGAAATGTATTACCATAATATTATTACATACATACGTATAATCACACCTTTATCCCCGGAGGGTTAGGTAGAGGTGAATTAACACCCACATTTCACTATCATTGTATTCGGTCCCACGTAATAGCGGGTGAGCCTATTGCCGTTTTCCGGGCACTTTTGTTGCCTCGAGCCATGAATCTGAGGCTGAGTCTGGGCTGTATATATCTGTCTGATGTTAAACAGCCCTATCCCTCATTCGCTTGTACGACACCGCATGGGCAGAGATGGGGTGGTCCAAATTCTACGCTGCCGTTAACCACGCGGCTAGGTACATGATATTATTAATTGTCACTATTTAGTGACACCTATAATTATTGTTTGTTTGTTCGTGACGATGTTTGAACGCAATTGGATTAGTAGAACCGCAGATATGACCAGAGGTAGGTACTGACTGTCTAAAATGGATTAAAATATTGAAATGATTAAAAGTCATAGAAAACCAACTAGGGTTTCTGGACTCCGATAAGTAGAACGTCTATAATTAATATATTTCAAAGGTAGGTGGCACGTGCTCCTTCTCGTAATGGGCTTGTAACCTCTCAGAAAAAGTAATAACTTATCAATACGGACTTTTGAAAAACTTTAAAAGTTGATAACGAAGTTGGTAAATTTATAGGACTTCGGAGAACCTTTTAAGGAGAAACGGTAAGTACGTAGCTATGGGATTCGGATTCTTATTGCAATATGTTTATAGTTCAAAATCCTTTAAAAAATACGATATCACGTTTGCTTTTCAATGTACTCACAATTTGTTCATCTTTTTAAGCATAAGGTTCCCGGCTGACCGCAGAAGTTCGCTCCTATTTACACGCGGGGGAAAATACAACTTGTATTATTTTAGTGTACACTGCTGCCTACTCAGCAAATATTTGCAGACTTCTCTATTCCATAATTTTACGTATCGTCACTAATTTGCAACGTTTATATTTGATAGAAATATACATTATTTGCACCACGGATCCAGAGGTAAAATATATATAAATCTGGGCATATTTCAAAATAGTGCGTAGTCAAAATCTTCGGAGTTCAATGACCGCTACCTGTACTACGTGTCTCAGTTCACATAACGTTAACTACTGTAGTTATGTATTGAATGTGTGTATAAGAGACAAGGTACAGACGATTATAAGATAATATTTGCGCTTGAATACGAAACATCTCTGGGAAAACGGTGGGGAGATAAGCTGGTGTTTACGAAAACATTGATAATTTGTGCAAACACACAGTGGCGTTCAAAATGTTACGCGATACTTTATCAGAAGATTTAAATAATTTTAATTAAATATCTTTTAAATGTTGACTGTTTTGGCTTCCAACAATATTTAAATATAGTATGCACTGATTATATAAGGAGAGGCTATTCTAAAAACGTGTAGTCTAAGAAACTTTTTATCCCTTTACATTCATCATTATCATCTTCGCATTAGTGTCACTCCCGTCCGATGCTCTCATCTCTTAGTCCGAGGGTCCGCCTTTTACTCCGCCATTTCGCACGGTCTTATATAACCATTGTAGTGATTGAACTCATAGCTGCAGGTACGCAAACCATCTTTTATGATGTCAAGCCGGCTTTTTTTGTGTCTTCTTGCTAAGCGCTATAAAAATAAACTACCTACATATGAGGTGATACTATAGTTGTCTTTGAAGCTCATGGTAGGGGTATTAAACAAATATGATGGCAAGCTTCCAGAAAAATATAATGTCGCAAACACCAATTTGTGAATGTTTGGTAACCACAAACAACGCGGCTCATTTCACAGAGCAAACAGCGGTGGACTTTACAATAAGGAGATAAAAAATACATTGCTTCTTTTGACGGGTCTCTTATAAATATACCCAACCCGTGTACATTTATTTAAGCAAAGTAAAGGTACCTACACTCATTTAGTCATTGTGTTTCCTGGTCGCATAAGTGACTTCCACCTTGGATTCTCGAGCTGATATACGCTATGGCTCGTATGCCAACTCGCGACGTTGGCATAAATTTGGTTTTTGTAATAAACTAACAGTTAGTTTTGGTTATAACCTAGAAAAAAAATACCGCGTTTCTAATTAATATACTTTTTTTTATACCACTTATGTGGCAGACAAGCGCACGGCCCACCTGATGGAAAGTGGTTACCGTGGCCTATGGACGTGTGTAACACCAGAGAAGCAACACTCGCGCTGCCGACCCTGTAAGCACAGAGTTTCTGTGCCGTCAGTGTAGAGAACAAAGCAGGGCAAGCCTTTAGTCATCCCACTGACAGCACAAATTCTCCAGTGAGCTCTGGCTGCCCTACTCACCGCTGAGAACACAACACGAAGTTATTATAACCGCGGTATTCTGTAGGACGGAGGTACTTCCCCAGTCGGACTGCTCAATTGGGCGGAAATACCGCCGTGTCCTATCTCAAGTATGTACTAAACGGTCTATAAAATTGTTCACTAGACAATCAAATGGCGACTAGAGTGCTACGGGAACAGGTGCTACGAAATGAGCCTACGAGCCTTGCGGGCGTCAGCATTCATGTGACGTAGCGGACCATTATCTACAGTGGCAGCGACTATGGTCAGAGTTGTTGAAATAGTAAAGGCCTGCGCTGACTAGCGGCATGGTATGGCTCATAATTTCTATTTAATAAATGGAAAATACCTTAATGTAATACAAATAAAATTGATATTGCTCGATGTGCTACGAAATATGTCTCCAAACGAACTTGAGATATGCGTCATTAGGCATCTTCAGCGGAGTAAGGAAGAGGTCGAGAGGAGGATCACATGGAACGTCTTTTATTTACCGTGTGATTGATGGTTTATTATTTGTCACACCATAATGCATTATGTCTACTAACGCTGTATTAAAATCATAATAAATGGAATCTGCGCTGGTGATCGGGATAGTACAGAACCACTAAATGCAGTTTCGGAAAGATGTAATTTAAAATGTTGTTACCCAACTGCGCCAGCGAGGGTAATGTGTTACGTACATATGTAGGTATGTATGTAGTTTTCTTTGTTCCCCTCTACAGCCCTAACGACTAGACGGATTTCGATGAATGGGGTTTCAAATTAAATGTATTCACCTCCCGAGTGTCAAAGAGTACATAAAATGTCAAAAAGCACTATGCGGTGGATTTTAGGTGCTAAAATGCAGTTTGTTAAGAAAACATTCAAATTTATCGAGTAGGTTATGAAAATAAAGGGGATTTAAAGGAGAATCCAAAAATAATATGCACGCCATATCACAACAAAAAGTTAAAAGTAAAATTTTATTAAAAAATAAAAGACCTGTCTAAAAATCGAAATAAGTTTGATAGCAGGCTGTACCTATTAATATTCTTTCGGTTTATGATTGATAAATGAGTACCGCTTGCTATCAAACTTGTTTCGAACTTTTGGACAACAGACGGGTTTTTAATTTTTTTAATTTAGGAAATAGAACTTAATTCTGTTCCAAAAACCTTAGTCGATGTATTATTTTTCTCTAATGTAAAATATTCAAAAATAATGCATCTACTAGATGTATGATTTTTCTCTATTCAACAGTTTACTCTTGTTTTTATATGTATTTTTTATAGATACATATAAAAACTACGTTTAGGTTAGTTACAAAAAGAGATACCTATACAATTTCTTAGTAAGAAGGTTAACTAAGAATTGGAGTGTAAATAACTAGCGAATTTATGGTGTTAACCTTATGGGACGTACCTTTGTTAGTAGGCTATAAGTTACCTCAGCAAGTGAAACACGAATGCCGTCTGCTATACAGCGGGTGGCGATTTTTATGGGCTACGAGACTGGCCCAGATTGATAGCGACGCCGCGCCCTTCACAAACACCCCCTATTTGACTGTAGGGCAGTGTTAAAGTCAGTAGGGCGTTCACCTCTGCATTGAGTAGTCTATAGCATATCTTACAATATATATATATTTACAGCCTGTTTCTAATTGGGGTAGACAGGGACAATGTCTTTCCGCTTATTATATAAACCTTTCACTTATTATATTTTCTTATTTATTTCATTTCATACATGCCCACATCACTAGTCACGGGTACTATTAAAATAATGTTATCGATCTGATAGATATGAACGCTTATGATGACCTTATTACTAGGTAGTTCCTGATGCGTAATAATATCAAGAAGGTGTCACAGACAAGTACACGGCCCATCTGATGGATAGTGGTAACTGTGGCGTACGTGCGCAACATCAGGGCGTCACACGCGTACTGTCAACGCTGTAAAAACAGTTTCTGTGCCATTAGTGCAGAAGAAACAACAGAAAAACTGTTATTCAAAATATACGACATCCAGATCAATGTAAATGTTGAAAAAGTGATAACCTCGTTAGAGTGAGTGATAAAAATTGATAACATTTGTGATACCCGTTCTAAATGATCTATACCTTCTAGCCTGATCAGCGGTTTGTAACACCCTAAGAAGATTCAGTCACAACACTCAGCAGGTTTTTCGTAGTCGTTTACAAACACGTTGACTCGACCTAATTACCATATTTTCGATCGAGTAGCCTGGTAGTAAGTCCCAAACATGTTTGTCAACCAAATATTCCCCAATTTTGTAGCCTTTTGGCAAAGTTTCGTTTTAATTAAACTTTTGAGTTTATTTATGGGTAGGTTTTCAATTCCATTAGGAAACTTGTTATAGAAGTGTACACATTTACTTTATAATGAATTGCTGTGTAGTCCACTATCAAACAGCATATAAATAAACCAAACTTTAGCATATACCGACATTGTACAATATAGTTCAGTGAACATTTTATGTGGGCTTGCATAAAGTGAGCGTACGTTTCCGTTCATTCTGTGAACCTGATCATATTTATTTTGTGGCATAGTTCAGTAAACATTTTATGTGAATATTGAAATAATGAATAAGTATAGTTGTCTGTTTATTTTTTCCTCGTGTGTTAATCTATCACGCTTATGGAGGAATGAATGTTTGTATTTTTTATAAAACCACCTCGAATAAATATTAGTGAAATGAGTGTCTCGGCGGGGGAGTGGTAGCGATACCCATGTGTAGTTATGAAGTAATGTTTTCGATACCGAATTGCATGAAACATGGACGAAGGTACAGAAAACTTCATGCATGTATATAAAGAATTTAATGTGAAAATCTTTTGTAAAATTAATGCAACGGATGTTGTCGCTCACTGTATATAAATTGACAGATATCATTTGTATAAAGCCAGCTCTGCACCCGGCAACTACGTCACGTATAATACGATTGGATCGGTTTATCTCGCATTCGGAGCCTGTCGTCACTGTATTAATATTTCACGTAAGGTTGTAACCGGTGGCGCCGTAAAAGCTACCCAAAAGCTTGCCTTTTTATACTAGTTAGAGTTAGACCAAATAAGCGGGGGGGTACCTTGACCTGTGAACGGTTCACTCATGCGTTGCTACTTGTAGAGAGGACGGAAAGAGGAGAAAGACGAACAGAAATAGCAGAAGAGCCTCTGTTTAAATTCAAAGATGACTTCAGGTTTGAAGGGAAGATCAAGTTGAAGGGTGGTTTTTCAGTTAAATGAATAGGTTATACCTTACGTACGTACATGACATTATCTCAGTTAGAAGAGCTTTACTGTACCTAGAATACTTGCTTGCAGTGTCTTCGAGGGCAATGAGCAAGAGGCGAAATTACGCCGCCTCCTCCATGCATTTAACTTTGAAAAGGTGGTCAGCCCGTTTAATGGCAGGAACGTCCTTTTCACAATGTGCGAACTTTTCTCCCCTTGGGGTAGGCAGGTCGCTGAACGATAAAGCTTATTTGCCTACATAACATTTATTTTGATTGTGGTTGTCTAAACGACAGCGATTTTAGAGACTGCTTGTGAAATAAAGGAACGTCTTCGGTTAGGATAAAAAACGGTCGACTTCAGCTATGAATGTAACTGAATATATCTATCAAACTCAGTTTAGTTGAAATTGAACGCAATTTTTTTCACTAGTGAAATATAATGTAAGTTATTCTATTTTATGTCACGTACTTCAGGCAAAAGCATTCAAACAAGACGAAATGTCAAAGGTTCCTTCGTAAATGTGACAAGCGTGTCGCAATTTATTAAGAGAAAAAACGCCAAAGAGCTCTTCCGTTCGAGACATTAGCATGAAGCGTGCGTCAAACGGCCCAGCATTGTGTGTGTAACGCGCAAGGCACACGCCCACCCTAATTATTACTTTGAAGCTATTTATCGCCACAAAGGCTACATTCCCTCTCGCCTGGCGCGCCGCTCACGAGAGAGAAGCCTATTTCGTCACTCGTTTAATTGTACGTCACACGGCAACAAACACGCTTTTGTGTACATTTTAATACGATTCGGTACTCCAAACTTCAATAGAAAAGTAACCCTCATTTTGTCTTGTTGTGAAAACTAACTGCTATTCAGTTATTTTTTTCACTTTTCACTGCTTTCTTGACTTTTGAAGATCACACATTTTTCATGGAATTATTAGAATTTTAATCAAATCTTTCTATTTAGTGAACGTCGGTGGCTTATTTATTGAAAGCGAATGCAAACAATTTGGCTAAACCAGACCCAATTTTAAAAGAATTTTCATATCGTCCCGGCCATGTAACATCCACAAAAAAAAATTGTAATAAATTGAAAACATTCTCCTTTTGTAAAGTCGTTTAAAATAACTCACATTATCATACTTTATTACAACAGACTGCTGTTTTATTAGACTTGGATGAGTCTAATGAAACAACAGTATAATTAAGCAGTCTGTAGACAGTATTTAGCATAGCCTATAGGCAAAATAATGCGATGATCCTGCAATAAATTTCTTATCGGAACCTCCCCGCAGCCTCCAATATCCGCATAAAGGTTTACGATATTGCGTAAAATCGTTCCGCACTATTCGTACGTGCGGAACAAAAGCTGACCCTTATCATAACTGTTATCGCTGTACGGAAATATGTTTTATGTGTTTTATATGAAGGGTCTCGTATCAAATGCAGTATTATTATATTAAAATGTAGTATCTATGATCTTTATAGTTTATTAAATGGGCTACAAAGTCGAAGTCTCAGAGGCGGGTGTGCATAGACTTTATTTTTTATACTATTTATACTGTTGATTGATGGCACTTGGCGGAATTTGTTGTTACACATATTGAGAACTCACTTGTACTTTTCCACATTATTTTAATTGTTATTAGACCTGACCGGTGTCCTTGAGAATGCCTTAAGGCGAAACCGTAAGTAACAAACTACAGGTAAGTTCTCAATATGTATTATTTTTATGTCATAGTTGTGTGGTTTGCTAACTATGTCGACGGAACCACAGAATGTCCGTGTTATTTTACGCCTGTTACTAGTAATTTTTTGTAATTTAACTTGTAGGTACCACTCACGGCGGCATTTCTATCAAGTGTAGTATAGTCCTAGTAACTAAAATAACCACTAAAATAAACAGTTTCTATCGAATAATAGTTAAGTGATTGCCAGCAGAAATTTCAATTCCAATGCATAACAGTTCCTGCTCCTTGGGTACGTTTATCAGTCTATGAGTAATTCGAATTAACCTTACCACCGATCATTCGATTTACTTCTTCAATTACGTACCCCATCATCATCCCCCAATCCAAACTCCTTGTATTTACTCGATTTAACTGCTCTTTAACAACCTTTAATTAACGAGAACGCAACTCTAACCAGTGTGTACCTGCACGTAAACTGTCGGAACACAAATTATTGTAACTAACAGGATTTCCAGCGCTTTCGTATCAGCGACGCCATTCCAATTACCAAGTAGGTAATCTGTGCCAGACGCGCGGAAATTGTCACTTCGCGTTATTAGTGCACTCTGTCGGTCCTGCATCTGCCGACTACCTGTCGCTTATGCAATCCTGGTTCACTATTCGGCTTGACCAATCAAAAAATAGTGCGTTCGTATTAGCCGACACATTTAAGTTGTTTAGTTTTACGCCAGGTCTGTCTTTTATGTTTACTAACTGAACTTTACTGTTTACTCACGTTACGTTAAAATGCATTGTCAAGTAGAATATTACCTCGGAGTAGCAGTTTAACTACCAGGAGTGTATAAACTCGACGGAGCTTTTAGCAACCTCCCATGTTAAAGTAGCTATGTTTCTTAATGCTTTCATGATATTAACAGGCACGGGCGGGGTATTAGGTCCTTTGAAATTTGTGCGCTTAATTTCATTTAATCAACATTAAATTTTAGAATATACTGTAATTAGATATTTTTATGAACACAGTGTTTAAAACGGAGTATTTTAGTGAAATTTGCGATATACTCAAGATATTCCATGGTACATGCTACTTTATAAATAGTTAATCACTCGATCATGAAAAAAAATCACAATTAATCACGACACCACCACGTAGTATTGGAAGAATTACAATAATAATAAATAAATAAATATTCCACGACATTCTACACAACGATATCTAGACCCATGGTAAGCAGAGCTTAACTAGCTTGTGTTATGGGATGTAGAATGCGGATAAACATACTTAGATATATATATATATTTTGTAAATACATACATATTATACATAGAAACACCCAGACCAATGCAAATATATATATTTATGCATACAAATATTTGTACTGAGCGGGAATCGAACCCACGCCCCCTGCATAGCAGTCGAATTTTCTACCGCTACGCCACCGAGGTCGTCAAAAGGAGAGACGAGTCGACAATAGGAGAACATAAACGTAAGCAATAAGAGCTGGTTGATGAAAATAATTAACGTATTTAAAGTAAGCTTAAATGTATTTCTTATTGAACTAAGAATTTCTATAATTTCATTTTAAATAAGTTATGGTGCTCAGAAAAACGCTGCGACTAGATTCGTTTAAATTCCGAGATGAACTGTCTAACTACCAAGAGTCCAATATCATTATCTGATTCTGATTTAATTTAAAGTTTAATAAAGAGATCACGATGGCAAATACTTAGCTTTATTGAGTTTAACATAATGCTACGTACATAGGCAAACAATTCTAAGCAACCTTATAATACCCACTGAAAGAGCAGCGGCCGGCATTTGCTACTAGAATCAAATAGATCAATAATAATACATAAATAAATATTCTACTATGTAATCTAGAATACGGATAAACAAACTTAAACACTTGTTTCTTTTTGTAAATACATACATATTATACATAGAAACACATGCATACAAATATTTCCACTGAGCGGGGATCGAACCCGCGCCTCCTGCGTAGCAGTCGCGTTCACTGCCTCCACGCCACAGAGGCTGTCATCAAATAGCAGAAAAATTCAAGCAGCAGCTGTCCTTACTTTCACTTCAAATGACTATGAACGTTATCTCTTATAGATAAGATTCACTACCGGCCGCTGCTCTTTTAGTGGGAATTGGCATCTAAAGGCTCAATCAGTGCTGGATTACAGCAGTGCTCGAGATTTTCTGAAAGATTTGCTCGAATGGACGTCTTCAAATAAATGTCGTGGTTCAGAGCTCACGGCCATTCGTTAGTTGCATAATGGCTGATCGCCCATTTATCGGCTGAGATGTATAGTTCCTCTATTTATGAACATGTTCACTTAGTTTTCCACATTAGAGGAATGAATGTACTAACTACCTATATAATAACGGAAAAATACGCAGACGATATCACTGCCAAAGAAGAAAAACTCGAAATGAAACCCTGTACCAACCCGTCTGGCCAGCGTGGAAACAATAGGCCAAAGACTTCAAAAATTGAGTCAAAGTCAAAGGCATTGATTTTCAATATTGAATAATAAAATTGTTTCTTATTGACGTCAATACTATTTCTACTTAAGCTAAGACTACCGCTTCTTAGGCGCTAGTGGAGAAGAATTCCTATTGTAGTCTCTTGCGGATGCCAATAATATCGTTGCTAGTACCTACTCTTTAAAAAAAACTTTAATGGTCCATAATAGCACAGATTACCCAATAGTTGATAATAATAGAGTAACAGTTGTATAGTCTGTGGAGTGTATTAAAACCGATAACTTTATACCGGGCGCATTGTACAAGTGGCTCGACACACAGTTCGCCGCGCCGCTCGGGACTTCCCCGGGGCATAGAGCGTGATGAATGGTCAGGGACGAATCAAACTTCACAGGAAACTATTCGGAAGTAACTATTGGAATAGTTCTGTTGTTCGTTTCGTGTTTTTGATGTTGAAGGGAAATGTGTGTGTGTGAATATTTTTATGATAATGTTGTAGGTAGTGAATGAAGCAAGTCTGTTTCGATATCGACTGAGCAGTAAGGTACTGAAGATTAATGGCTAGTGACCAATAGTTTTCATCAACCCCTCTAGCTAAGTTAATTTGCTTGTGTTAGTTTGACTCTGAAGCTTTTTATTTTTAGGATTAAGGAAAAAAAACCCTCATAGGATCACTTCGTTATCCGTCTGTCTGTCTGTCTATCGATCAAGATCTTTCTCTCAGATTCTTTTTTATACGTAGAGGTATTAGGTTGAAATTCATACCACATAGTCTGTAACGTCTTGATACGGTGCAAAAATCAAACTTCTAAGTCAACGCATTCAAAACATGAATATTTATGTTTATATGTAGATTAAGTTACGGAACCCTCGGTACGTGAGTCCGGCTCGCACTTGACCGTTTTTTTTCAAGACCCAGAATCATGATGAGACTGGCAACTTCACACATGTACGTCATTTGCTGTTTAGTGTAGCTTATTAAGTTTATACAGAATTTTTTTTTTTTACTTTTTCTTCAAGTTACCAGGCGATATGCCAGTGTTTGTTCGTATATCCTACCGTTTTGACAACTCGTGTTAATTTCCCCCGTGGCTTAGGTGAGTGCGAGTCCCGGCGGGCACTAATCTTGTTACGAATACACTTCCATTGTTGTAAACGAGTAAACGTTCTGTCTATACAATATACAACCTTATTCTGTGTCTCCTACGGTTGTCGATCTCTCTGAAATCACTTTACAGTTGTTTACGTAGGTACGCGGAAGTAAAATATATGTTTTTGGGTATTATCAAAAAAAATATCTTTCATGCCAACCTTGTCCTGGCAATAACGAACACACAAAGAGTTATCCAATTAAGTGCAGTCGTGTGGAAGTTCTACGTGTACCATTTTTAGGCGATTCATTTTTACTTTTTAAAAAAAAAAAACAATTGAAATTACTAATATTCCCCCTAACCACGCCAACTAAGCTAAATTGCTAGGAGTGGGTACACGTCGGTAGTGTAATGGATTCGAAACCGAGACCTTTCGATCATAAGGCTGACACCTTAACCTCTAAGCTATCGATACTAATTAGCTACGCTTCGTCGTAGGTTTGTCTGGTATGAATTGAAATAAGTCCTATTCCCGCGGGAACTTTGGGATACCAAGTATGTATTTTTCGCCCACCGCAGTCCACTGCTGGAGATAGGCCTCTCCCAATGTACGCCATTTTTTTTCGATCCTCTGCCTTCCGCATCACAGATATTTGAGTAAAATCACTATTTAGTGATATGCAACAATTTGTCAAAATTTCAAATCAATCCATTTGCCTGTGTTTCTAGTTTCGCGACTACAAAAATATTTACGCCATATTTTTATATCATGTGTTATTACATTGTACATGGTGCAGTGAACTAAACTTTACCAATTCACACTTGCCTGTGGGTAGTTGGCAAAGTTTCGCATGTCCCATACAAGTTAGTGATTTTGTTATTACTTTGTATCGTATACGAATTGGAGGGATACGCTTGCGTTTCTGAAGTCTTAGTATTCATATGCTTAGATGTTGAATAGCTAGCTGTGCCTGCGACTTCTTCCCCGTGGTTTTAGATTTCTTTATTCTAAAATAAGAGTATTCTAAGTTACACCTTATATCTGTCTGCCAGTGACCCAGCCGATTCCGAGATTAGGTAAGTGAAACAGACAGAAAGACAGACACAAATCATACTGTTATGATGATGATGAAATATCTTAAAAAAATACTATAAGACTATACATATAATCATGCTTTTATCCCTGGGCAGCGGTGAATTAACACCCACATTTCACCAATAATTTAATTCGGTCCCACGTAATAGGGTATAATTCCGGGCACTATTGTTGACTCGAGCCATGTGTCTGAGGCTGAGTCTGGGCTGTATAAATCTTTCTGATGTTAAACAGCCCTATCCCTTAGTCGCCTTGTACGCCACCGCATGGGAAGAGATAGGGTGGTCTAAATTCTACTCTGCTGGGAACCACGCGGCCATTATACTTCATAAAAGTTAAAATTGATAGTACAATACATGTTTCTTTACTTAAACAGACACGCTCGCGTTTACACTCATTAACAATATACTATTATCTTATTGTATGATCGTAACGTTAACAATTTATCCCATTTCTTCTGAAATCCATTATACTGTCGTAGGAAGGCGTTAACTTGCGATAAAGTGACGTCTCAAGTCTTTGCGCACCCTTCGTCCCTTGCAAGTTGTTGCATACTCACTCTGATTGCTGGCGCACTTAGGCTGCCTTTCCACTACAGCTGTGCTATGCTACGTTGCTATAGATGCGTTTGATATCCACCAAACATATGCATTGGTCCACATACCATAGCACTCGTGGAAACGGATTCAGTTATGCAAGCGGCGGTAGCTTAATGGTTAAGGACTCGGTCTTACGATCGAGAGGTCCGGGTTTCGAATACACTACCGACTTGAACCAACTTCTAACACAAAAAAAAATGTTAAGATATGTTTTTTTAGACTTTTTTTAAAAAATTTTTTATTTATTTAACCAGAAAAACATACATTGCGTCTAATGCCTTAGTAGTGTAACAATTAACTATTATTATTAGTAGTGTAACAAAAGATTAGTGAAAAGATTAGTGGTGTAGGTATGCTGTGATTGGTACAGAATATACAGTATAGCGGGGCTTACCATGAAATTTTAAAACAAATCAATAATTGAACGGCAACATTCTACCAACTGCAAATGTATGTGTGTTTGTAATCCCATATATTTAAATGATAGTCCAATTTTTTTAGCAGTTGGTATTACGACAGCCGTATGTTTATTAACCTGTTTTAAATACGGGCTCAGTAAAACCAACGATTCCGTGAAATGGCGAAAATCAAAACTGCGATTGTTACTGTCAAAGTCATATAAATTAAAGAGGATTTAATACGATTTGAGGTTTTTGAAGGTATAATGGTGGCCTCATTCGGTTCACAGGAATGTCAGCCAGTTTACATCACATAGCTTGAGCTGAGCATCTTCAGCATATCTTACTCGTTACGTTACACAGCATAGAACAGCAGAAACGGTCCCATAGTTTCATAGCTTAGCTTTTACATCCTCATAGCATAACTCTATAGCGCATCTATAGTGGAAAGGCAGCCTTATTGTGCTCACGCGTCCCCTGTGATGACGTAGGTACAGTCTGCATATTTATATCTTACATGGTGCGGTGAGCAGCTTTTGTTTTTTACACGTTCCTTTATTGTATGCCGTTTCTATGGTTTTAGTGGTTTGCTTATTGTGTGCGAATTGCGTCGTTGAGTTGTGGTTATTTGTGAATGTTGTCACAGACTTAGAGTAGGCTAGATAGTCCTGTGCATTAAATAGTATGAAAAAACGAGCCCGGTAAAGTACGATTTTCTTAAAGAATATTAGCAACCGCAATTACTAATATGCCCTTTAACCCCCCCAACTAAGCTAAATTGCTTGTGCATTTAATGTAGTGGCCAGGATTCGTACCCGGGAAAGGGGTGAACGTTTTAAGAAAAGGCCAGGTCCAAAGATACCAATAACCAGAATACGGCATTCTTTTATTATATATTATTCTTCGGCCATAAAGATGAATGCAGACTTAAGTAGAAACGTGACGAGCGTGTGTCCTACGTTCACTTGGTGACGCTGGGATGGATGGCTTATCTAGCCTACCCTAAATCTGTGGTTGTTGTAGTTTTGTCGTAAATTTTTATGATGTGTTAAAACGCGTTCAGACATGACATGGGATATGTGATCTTAACGATCAAATGGGTAATTACTTAATGCGCCCTATAGCGCGATAGACCAAAATCTTAATAGGCGACGACCGATCACGTGATAGACGTGCGTCCGTCTACGTTTACAGAAGTCGCCGGTTCTGTTTCCGTTCAGTGCAAACTTTTGTATCCATAATTACATATAAGTATGGGCGGTTCTTGGGTATGTTGGGTACATTTTTTACTAAAAATATCCCCAGATCTTCGCCGTACCATTCGCATTTCGCTAACACTCTTTATCACACTCTTTATAAGTCTTGATAACACTCTTTATCAACATACGTTGACAATAATATATCGAAAAACTTAACAAATACGCTCCCCCTACTTGATACCAGAAGATAAATAATTGTAGTTTATAAAACAGGCAACAGAATGAGAAATTAACAGAAAAAAACGTGTAACAATATATCTCGTATGATGAATAATCTCATCATCTGAACACAGAGAAGCAATAAAAAGTAAAGGTTGGTACATAAACTCACCCGGTTGCGTCGCGTATGGGAACTTTTTTCTTAATGTTGGTAATGCGTACTCATTCGTTAGAGAGATTTACTGCTGGTGGTATTTTGTTGCCAAGTGTACCTAGTGCAGAATATTTTTCGTCTAGTACCTATGCCAAGTTTAGAAGGCTAATTTGCCTAATAAAAAAAATGTAGTTCAGGCCAGTTATTAATAATTTGCAGGTCATTCTATGTTGTATGGCGTCAAAGGAGTCTTCTGCTGGTATTTTGGTTATATTGACGAGGGTGTGGTCTAATTTTTAATTTTGGATACATCTTGGAAATCGCTCTCATGACTAGCAATTGCTAGACCTCTCGTGCTTAGTGCTCATTACGGTATTGTACCGCTTTTATGTTTTTTTTTATTTTTTATTAAGTAATATTTCACTTTTATTCTTAATGTGAAACGAGACTTGATGATATAATGATCAATGTTTATTTCAAGTCTCGTAAACATGTTTTAGATTCCATGAAACGAATTAGTTTTACATCAAAAGGCTAACTTGAGAAATTAACATTTACAAACTCTGAACTCCGACGTGAAACGCGGGCTCAATTATTTTTCTAACAAACAAGATTTACTCCCAGTTTACTAATTCTTTCGTAATTCTTCCTATTTACAGGCTTTGTAAACTTCTTGATCTCTTCAAACAATAAAATGTAAGAGAAAGAAATAATTAAGCCCACTCTAAACGTTTCTGTGTAATTTTAATTTGTTTTTAATTAAATATTCTGTGGAGTGTCAACAAAGGAATCCCATCGCGTCAAGCTGACAACGCGTCCTCAAAGCCGACTCTTGTCTTTCCTGCGTGGCTGGTACTTACAGATATATTTACTGTGCTGTAAATTAAAAAAATCCCCTACTTTTTTAGGTTACTTTGCAAAATGGAAGCAGCTTCAAGATAAATAAAATTCGCTCAACTTGGAAGATAAAGTTTTCAATATAATCTCTTTATCTAAGTGGGCTAACTTTGAAGTTAAACAATTTATAATTATCGCTGGGGTTCTGCCAGGAGCGGTCGCGCGGACGGTTCCATTTGTTGTCTAGCAAACGTGTCTTTGTCATTGTGGATAATTTAAATTAAATAATATTACGAAAGGCTTTTGTACATATAATATCTAACCACGACAACCTCACAATAAAGACTACTATATATATTGGGCTAACCACAAGTGATACGGATATCCCTAGACAACGGCATAATCGTTAGTAGAATAGAATATTAATGGGATTGACACGTATTTTGACGTACATATATGACGATTATGACAGTCGTAAATATACAGGGTTATTTTTTTTTTTTTTTTTTTTTTATACCACTTAGGTGGCAGACAAGCACACGGCCCACCTGATGGGAAGCGGTTACCGTGGCCTATGGACGTATGCAACACCAGGGGTGTCACACTCGCGCTGCCGACCATGAAGAAACCTTCTGATGCCCCTCTTGAAGAACCCCATATTGTAGGCGCTTGGGAAAACCGCAGCAGGGAGGTCATTCCACAGCTTGAGTGTGCGTGGGATGAAGTTTCTTTCATACCGCACAGTGCGTACCGTCTCAGGTCGCAATGTGTGGGGATGAATTCCCTGCCTATGGCGAGAGGTGCGATGATAGAATGTAGCTACGGGCATCATGTCAAACAATTCATCTGAGCACAAACCATTGTATAGGCGGTAGAACACACACAGTGAGGCAAAATCCCTCCTAAGGCTAAGAGGTTCCACTCTACCTGTGAGTATGGGATTGTCAACCAGCCTCAATGCCCGTCTTTGCAACGAGTCGAAGGGGTCAAGCTGGTATGCAGGCGCTCCAGCAAAAAGGTGACAGCAGTACTCCATGTGAGGCCGGACCTGTGCTTTATAAAGAAGGAGTTGCTGCCCCGCAGTGAAATACCGCTTTGCCCTGTTGAGCACTCCGAGCTTTCTTGATGCCAACTTAACCTTGTCCTGCAAATGACTTCGGTATTGGACGTCACTGGAGATATCGACACCAAGGATCCCGATACTCGGGGAGATGGTAAGCGGTGTGCCCAGGAATTGCGGCGCTACAATGAATGGGGTTTTCTTAGCGGTGAATACACATACTTGTGTCTTAGTGGGGTTGAATTGGACCAGGTTTAGTCGACCCCAATCGGACACTCCAGAGAGAGTAGTCTCGATTTCAGACACAAGTTGTTCGCGACTCTTCTCCACCTCGGACTGAGGGATGTTTGCACGGCCCGTGTAACACGTGTCCCCGGTACTGTCGTCCGCATAACAATGAATGGAGCCATCAGACAGCATGTCATTGATATGCAGCAGAAACAGCGTCGGAGACAACACGGAGCCTTGTGGGACACCAGCGTTTATGTTCATGCGGTCCGAGCAGCTGCCGTCGACGACGGCTTGGATGCTTCTGTTGGACAAAAAGCTGGAGATCCATTCGCACAATCCCTCGGGGAGTCCATAATATGGCAACTTCGTAAGAAGACCTTTGTGCCAGACCCGATCGAAGGCCTTCGCTACATCGAGGCTGACCGCTAGTGCCTCACCGCGACTCTCGATGGCTTGCGCCCACCGGTTTGTGAGATACACAAGAAGGTCACCGGTAGAGCGACGGTGGCGAAAACCGTACTGTCGGTCGCTCAGTAGATCGTTTCCTTCAAGGTACCTCAGGAGCTGTGTATTAATAACACGCTCCATAACCTTCGAGAGAAGGGAGGTTATAGCGATAGGCCTGTAATTGGTCGGATCTGTCCTGTCACCTTTCTTAGGTACAGGGTGCACGAACGCAGTCTTCCACGAGGCCGGGACCTGCCTCGCGGAGTATGAGAGTGCGAAAAGGCGTGTAAGTACAGGGCACAGCTCGGGGGCACAGTGCTTAAGCACCATCGCCGGTATACCGTCCGGCCCACTCGACTTCCGAACATCTAGGGACTTAAGCTCGCGCCGGACCACCCGTTGTGTGATTTTAATTTCGGTCATCGAAGCACCACAGCTGGGGATGATGGGTGGTTCGGCGTTCCCGTCGTTCATAGTCGAGTTTGACGCAAAGAGATTACCCAAAAGATTGGCCTTCTCCTTAGCGCCATGGGCCAGACTACCGTCGGATTTTTGCAGCGGCGGAAGGCAAGACTGGCAGAAGTTTCCCTCAGCAGCTTTAGCAAGCGACCAAAATGCACGACTGCCAGATGGGTAGCGCGCAAGCCGCTCGCCAATTCTGCCGATGAACTCAAACTTCGCACTAGACGTTGCCTTTTTACTGGACCTTGAGGCAGCATTCAACTTCCGCTTCACTTCAGCGATGTTCGGATCCTTATTGGCAAGAGCCGTGGTCCAAGCCCTGTATGCAGATTGCTTGCGGTCTCTAGCTTCCCTGCAGGGCCTATTAAACCACGGGCGTTTGCTCGCTCCTGTCGCGACCCAGCGGTTGGGGATGTAACATTCCATACCCACTAGAATCGCGTCAGCGACTGCTGTTGCACAGGAGCTTGGATCATCAGAAGAGAAGCAAAGCTGCCTCCACGGGTACGACGCGAAGAATTCTCGCAGTCCATCCCAGTCTGCCGACTTGTAGTGCCACACATGCCGCCACTGAGGTGGCCGCGGTGGTTCAGGCCGCGCGAGTGTCACTTGCGCCCGGACGAGGCTGTGGTCCGAATTACCGAGAGGTGCTTCCACCCTTATGGAGTATTCATCCGGGCGCGTAGTCAGCAGAAGGTCCAGTATAGAGCTTCTGTGGGTCTCAATTTCTGGTGTTCTAGTGATAGAATGCACCAGTTGAGAGAGCCCATAAGTTAGAGCGAAGTCGTGAGCAGCCCTTCCCGCAAAATCAGTCCTAGGAGACCCCAGCCACTCCACGTGGTGGGCGTTGAAGTCCCCCAAGAATACTAATTCCGCAGTGGGGTACTGCTCAATTACGCTGTCCGCCGACCGCTGCAGATGCTGAAACAATTGAGCCGTGCCCAGGTCACCGCTATGGGACCTGTAAAGGCACGCATAGATACGGGTGTGGCCACCGTGATCTATGCGTACCCATAAAGTTGACAGGTCCCTATCCTCAAGACCATGGAGACGGCGGCAGCAAATATCATCCCGGACGTACAAGCATACCCCGGCGCGACTCATAAAGCTATGCTCGAGTTTGTACCCGGGGTACATTAGGTAGGCTGTATCGGCCGGGCATGATATTTGCGTCTCCGTCAGAAAAAGCAAGGTAGGCTGCGCGGTCTCCAAGTGGAGATGGACCGCGTTAAGGTTGGAGTGTAGGCCCCTGATGTTGCAGAAATCCACATTCACTGTGGATGATGGTGCCGCTGTGGTAACGGTTCTCTTGCCTTTTCTGGTTTTCATGTTTGAGATGGGGGGAGGGGGGGGAGAAGGTAAAAAGAGATTCTGTGCCTCCAGTGTAGAAGACAAAGCAAGGCGTCCTACCCCACAGACAAGTTGGGGTTGTGTGACTGGCTGGCGCGATGGGCGGAAGGGCCCCCGGTCCCCTCCCAGATACTGAAGCCAGGTCCACTCCGGTCTCCTCCTCCGGCATGGCTACAGCACCGGGAACTTTACACAGGCTGCTGGTTCAGCCTCCTGGGGCGGAGATTAAGTAATCCCCAGGTTCGGGAACCGTACAGCCTGCGGGCGGCCAGCGGATAACCGTTTCACCGGGTCTCCCTGACCACCACGCCAACATTTCACGCCCCCACCAGTCAGTGGGGTCAATTTAAGCCTTTGGTCTTCCTACTGACAGCACAGAACCTCTCCAGTGAGCTCTGGTTACTGGTTAAGTCGACCTGAATCCTTTGGGGTGGCATAGTTCTCATCATTTCTAACACTTTTCACCACGGAGTACCCCACCCGAAACTTAACCCTTTTCTAGCTATTGGACTTTAAAGATTTATTTAAAAAATATCAAATTTTTTTAACTAATCTTTTTTTGTGCCATTTGCTTGCAATTGGTTGTTCTTATTGTTGTTTTAGTATAGTAGTTTAATAGATTTATTAATCGAAATACTCAAATTACTAGTAATTCTACCACATTCGTCGTACTACACGAATTTTGATTGAAAAAATAAATTAAATTCTATTATTTGTTTTATTGTTCCTTACATACTGAAAAAAAAATCTACTATAGTGATGCTGCAGATATGTTTAAAAATATCTATGGTTTATTAGCTTTCTAAAAAGATATCACAAGCTGGGTTGCTATTACAATGCTCCGACAAAAACTTTGATGAAAGGAAATTAGTAAACAATTACGGTACTAGTGTAATTTAAGTTGGGTTAAAAACAAAATAAATCGAACCAAGTAAGTAAATAATTAAATTTATTAATTAATTACAGAACATTTTCCACATGTTGGCCTGCATTTCGTATGCATATTCGCATTCTGCGTCTTAAGCCACTTTTCACTACACCAGTTGTTAAAGTGCGTCTAATTTCATTTGCAGCATCAATAATTTTTTGTTTTAAAATATCTATTGATGATATTGGGTTCGTCTCATTGTAGACTAAAGATTTCCCCACACATAAAAATCCATAGGAGTCAAGTCTGGACTCCTAGCTGGCCACGGTATTGGTCCTCCTCTTCCGATCCATTTGTTGGGATAATTGGTATCTAGCCACTCTCTGACACTTCTTCGGTAGTGCGCGGGGCATCCGTCATATTGGAACCACATGTCTTGCATAAGGTCAAGTGGTACGTCGTCGAGTAAATCCGATAGGTTTTGCCTCAAAAGTTTTCATATGTTACTCCATTCAAACGATCAGGGAGAAAGTAAGGCCCAATGAGGTGGTTGGAAATGATTCCCATCCACACGTTGACGCTGAACCGTCTTTGAGATCCTTTTACCCTTTTTTTATTGGGATTTAATTGAGCTTTCGGAGACCATTGTAATAGCAACCCAGCTTGTGATACCTTTTTAGAAAGCTAATAAACCATAGATATTTTTAAACGTATCTGCAGCATCACTATAGTAGATTTTTTTTCAGTATGTTAGGAACAATAAAACAAATAATAGAAATTAATTTATTTTTTCAATCAAAATTCGTGTAGTACGACGAATGTGGTAGAATTACTAGCAATTTGAGTATTTCGATTAATAAATCTATTAAACTACTATACTAAAACCACAATAAGAACAACCAATTGCAAGCAAATGGCACAAAAAAAGATTAGTTAAAATTTTTTGATATTTTTTATATAAATCTTTAAAGTCCAACAGCTAGAAAAGGGTTAAGTTTCGGGTGGGGTACTCCGTGGTAAAAAGTGTTAGAAATGATGAGAACTATGCCACCCCAAAGGATTCAGGTCGACTTTACCAGTAACCCTGTATATCAATCTACATTGATTCTGGACTACTCTACTGATGAGTTGCCACTTGTTTAGGGGGACAGCAGGATATGGAACATTTATACAGTTATTTTACCAAAACATGGACAATATTGGCATATGTTGGACCAACGTGTACAGCCAACTTAAAATATCTTTTGACATGTTTCTTTTTTTTATCTAGGACACGCCAATTTTACTTCACCTCGCCTGATGGTAAGCTAAAGGCAAAGTCTAAGGAAAGAGACATTACAGACACGTAGTATGTTACAATGGTGGCACTCAGCTTGGCGGCCTCATCAAATGCTTTTTCACGCCCCGCTTAAAGGACTCGGGACTGTAGGCAGAAGGAAACACGTGGGCTAGAAATGAATTCCATGTCTTGGTGGTGCGGCAAAGAGTCCTAGAACCGCTCAGTTCTTGCTCGTATATTCTGCACCGTGTGCACTCGAGTACGTGTATCAGCGAGCGAGCAATCCGACGAAGCGATTGCGTTGTTAAATTTTGTGATATCGGTTTTATCATTTTTTGTTCTAGTCACATTTTCATATCCCGAGTTACTTCACTCGTTTCTGAACTGAGGAATCACTCATGCGGTTTATTGGAACTGGTTCGACTGGAATCGAATATCAATACGTGTAATTGTGTCCTATCTTTAAAAGATAATAGGACACGTTTTTGAAATTAAATTGTCGTGTTGGTTAACAAGTTATCATGTTTTATTTTTGACTACAAATTATGTGTTTACGTAAATAAGTTTGAAACACGACGATCGTATAGGTAGCTGTTACAGATTATGTGTTAACGACGTCTCAGACCTTAACTAGTAATGTTGCCACCTATAGTCATTACATTGAAGTAGTCTAGAACTCGACAGTAAACTTCTGAAAGGTTCTTTGTACAAAATTTTCTTTTTTGTCTAGATATTTATATATTATAGTGTTTGGTTGCGCCAGTAGTAGTAAATTCAAATCGTCTCTCAATTGGTTGACACTGAACACACGCTCCCTATACCCATCTCCCTCCCGCACTACCTCTAAAGTGAGATAACAATAGTTTTCGCCCCGCCAATGGTTGAAATAGCCGCATCTTGTCTTCCGTTTTGAACTAGCAAGTAGCAATGGCGGCAGCGCGCGCGACTCTCAGAAATTAATAATGTTTGTTGGATTTTAACCGCTTTCATAGACCTTTACCGATCGGATTGTGCCTCTCGTGTGTCCCTCAAGTGATTTAGTGATGTGGGCAGCAGCTCCTGAGCCAGGAAGAGAAGACCGGTGCACCGGCTCCGACAGCACGTGGCGTCATAAAGGTTAGTGCGTCCTCTCCTAATTTCTTGGTTTGCATTCAATGCCTAAACCACCTCCGCGGCAACCCGATCACCTATCTTGTTTGTTGTGTAAAGTGTCATATGAAACATTTAGCTTCACCCCCGCAAAATACAGTCCACTAGCTCAGGTGGCGTGAGAATCGCGCCACCATTCTTTTTGGTCCTTATCGTACCGGATCCTTAGTCGTAGCTCGCATTTTGTTATTTATTCCATTGGGAATAAACGCACCGCACCTAAATACCTAGTTATTTTAGTAGAAAACCCCGCATCTAGGCATTTAGGTTTAGATCTTAGGTATCCTAGACACCCTAGTGCATAGGCACAGTGTAATACCTAACGCATTTGGCTTTGTTTTTATTTGTTTCAATTTCTAAGTTTTCCGCTCGCCGCTAGTTTCGCATCGTATTTACCTAATACCTACGTAGGTAGGTACGCGGTTATACCTCGCTCGCATCTCATTCAAATTCATACGAAAGTACTTTAATTTGAATAGATATTACGCAATACTTAATCCCTGAAATAATAGTTGAACCTAGACAGCGATCTAGCTCGCGTAGGTACGATCTGGTTGTTGCTATGCGCGTTTTGTTCAAGCTTGCACTCGCAGTTATAAGTACCTATCTACCTACGGAATATCGTTCGCGCCGCGTCGCTGTTCTATACCGCTAAGATTAAGTCATTTCATTTGTTGTTTACCGCACTTTAGTTTGATATTTAGTTGTAAAAATGTCCCCAAAGGTTGGTAGGACCGGTAGTGGGGTTCAATTGAAACTTTTATACGCTAAAAGAGAAATGATTTACTCTCGCGTACAATCGATTTGTGATAATGCACTTAAAACCTCTGATTTGGCTATCAGAGATTCGTTCTTATGTTCTATAGAAAACTTAGATAGTTTACGCGCGGATTTCGAATCCTTAGTACATGACATCAACGTTTTAGAGTTAGATTTAAATCCCGATTACTCAGTGAGTTATCAGGCCTTGTCGTCGTTTGACGATTTGTATTGTCGTATCAAACGCGTCGCTAGGAGTTTGGAGAAACCGTCTGACCGACCCAATTCCACTCGCGACCGACCTAAGTTGCCACCAATTCAAATACCCGAATTTGATGGTAACATCCGCAATTGGTGTTTATTTATAGATAGTTTTGAGAACACAATAGATAAGAACGTTTCGTTGACAGATCACGAAAAATTGCATTATCTTGTTGAAAAATGAACTGGTAAAGCTATAACCGTTTGCGCTGGAATTACGTTTAGTGCCGAAAATTATAATTTAATTTTAAATACTTTGAGAGCTAAGTATGAGGATAAAAGATCGGTAGCTAACACATATTTGGATCAGATGTATGATTTGAAATCCATTACGGCATGTAACGATCAAAACTTAGAGAAGTTTCTAGATACTTTCGCATCATCTGTTCGCGCCGTAAAGAACCTAAAGATCGAAGACCTCTGCGACTTCTTATTTTTGTATATGGGTTTAAAGAAATTAGATTCCGAAACTATTCGTTTATTTGAGTCGGATCATCGCGGCAATAAAATTCATAAGTTCGAAGACTTAGAAAGTTTTGTTCGCGAGCATATAAAAATATTGCAACCCTCTTCATCGAAACATGAAGGCGCGAAGAAAGTTGTTAGTTCCGAACGTAAAATAGATGCGTCATCGAAGTCACGGAGGTCAACTCATACTTATGTTAATACCGCACCAGCACGTGTACAATCACCTGTTTGCTCTTTGTGTAATACTCATCATTCGCAATTGTACAAGTGTCCGGGTTTCCTAAAATTATCGCGTAATGATCGTTATAAATTTGTTCGCGCTAATAATTTTTGTTTTAATTGTCTCGGTACTAAACACCGCGTTGTTTTATGTAATAGTAGAAATAGTTGTCGCAAATGTCCAGCGAGACACCACACTTTACTTCATTTTGAAAATAGTAACGCCGCATCCAATGTGAGCACAGTTGGTTCGTCGAGCGGTGGCACACCGTTGCATAGGTCGCCCGTGTCGGTGACGCCTGCGCCACAGCCGCAGCCCGCGCTCGCGCGCGGTCCTGCCCGCGCGGAGACCGCTGCGAATGACGTCACCTTGTGTTCGTTGTCCGCTAGTGCTGCGCTCACTACTGTGGTTCTCGCGACTGCTAGCGTTATTGTTGTGGATGCATTGGGTAAACCGCATATTGTTCGAGCGCTATTAGATGGCGCTTCGCAAAGTAATTTTATTACTCAAGATTGTTGTCAACGTCTTGGTTTCAATGTTAATAAGCGTTCGACCCGCTCAAGGTGATGCTCATGGTGAAGGGTTTTGGAGGTTTACGGTCAGCTGTTCATGGCACCGTTAAAACAAGGTTTGGATCTCGTTTTAATAATAATATTTGGTTTGACATGGACTCGCTCGTTATAGATAAAATAACTGAACAGTTGCCTACCGTCCCGGTTGACACGTCTTTATTAACGAAATTTAAAGACTTGCCTTTAGCAGATGAGACTTACGCTGTTCCTGGAGTCGTCGATATATTGATCGGCGCTTCGATTCTCCCGCACCTCCAGTTATCACGTAAGGTTCAAGGGGGACCGACGTACCCCGCTCCGCACGCACTGGAAACAGTTCTTGGTTTTGTTATAATTGGTTCCGCACCCGCTTCTATAGATAGTTTTGGTCACTCGACTGCTTCGTTCTGTTGCACCGTCGAGCCGCCACTGGAGTCTACCATCCGCAAGTTTTGGGAAATTGAAGAGGTCAATGTCCCACCTATCCTAAGCCCTGATGACAAGATGGCTGAGGAGATTTATTGTCGCACGACTACTCGTGATGAGCAGGGTCGTTATGTTGTCGCGCTCCCTTTCAAGGGAGATATTTTTTCGCTCGGTGACTCCCGTGTATCCGCTGAAAAACGCTTTCTTTGTTTAGAACGAAAGATGCAGGCGTCTCCAAAGTTAAAGCAAGCCTATGATGAGGTTGTTAACGAATATTTAGATAAAGGTTACATCTCACCTGCGCCTGCGGACACTGACGAGACCCAGCCTTCGTACATTATGCCGCACCACGAAGTTATTAGAGAAGATAAGCTTACTACTAAACTCCGCGTAGTTTTGGATGGCAGTGCTAAGACTAGCACTTCCGTGTCGCATTAATATTAGTAGAATTTTAGCTTTTTCGGACTCAACAGTCGCTTTGTGTTGGGCCCACTCTTCGCCCCATCGTTGGGACACATTCGTCGCTAATAGAGTGGCAAAAATTCAATCTGAATTAGCGCCACAAAATCTCTTTCACGTTGCTGGCACCGACAACTCAGCCGATTGTCTCTCTCGTGGATTGCTTCCTTCGCAAATTTTAGATCACCCGTTATGGTTTAGTGGACCGTCCTGGATTCATGCCGCGTTAGATAAGTGGCCAGTTAGTCAATTCAATCCCACTACGGTTTCCGAACCACCCGAGGGGAAGAAGCACTCGCTTGTTGTATCGGTGATTTAAGTACGCTAAAATATTTGCCCGCAATAGATGTTGATGACGATGGAATGCACCCTCTAACTCGTCACGCTCTTTTAGATAGATTAGTCCAATCGTTTTGGAATCGTTGGAGAACCGATTGTTTGAACACGCTGCAGTCGCGTCAAAAATGGAATACTCCATCTAACCCAATTACTGTAGGTACGGTGGTAGTCCTTATGACTGGGAATGCGCCTCCTTTGCATTGGCCTCTAGGAGTAGTAGAGGAAGTTTTTCCCGATTCCCGCGGGATAACTCGTGTTGTACGGGTTAAAACCGCAACCGGATCGTATCTGCGCCCGGTTGTTCGCCTCTGCCCTCTGCCTAGCCAGCAGTAGGCACGAGTCCAAATCTAGGTTTATATTTTAGTTGTTATTTCCCAAACCTAGATTTAGATTAGACTTTAGATTTGTTCCGCATTTTTCGTTTTGAAGGTAACCCTTCAAGCCGGGGGGAATGGTTGCGCCAGTAGTAGTACATTCAAATCGTCTCTTAATTGGTTGACACTGAACACACGCTCCCTATACCCATCTCCCTCCCGCACTACCTCTAAAGTGAGATAACAATAGTTTTCGCCCCGCCAATGGTTGAAATAGCCGCATCTTGTCTTCCGTTTTGAACTAGCAAGTAGCAATGGCGGCAGCGCGCGCGACTCTCAGAAATTAATAATGTTTGTTGGATTTTAACCGCTTTCATAGACCTTTACCAATCGGATTGTGCCTCTCGTGTGTCCCTCAAGTGATTTAGTGATGTGGGCAGCAGCTCCTGAGCCAGGAAGAGAAGACCGGTGCACCGGCTCCGACAGCACGTGGCGTCATAAAGGTTAGTGCATCCTCTCCTAATTTCTTGGGTTGCATTCAATGCCTAAACCACCTCCGCGGCAACCCGATCACCTATCTTGTTTGTTGTGTAAAGTGTCATATGAAACATTTAGCTTCACCCCCGCAAAATACAGTCCACTAGCTCAGGTGGCATGAGAATCGCGCCACCAGTGTTTTACTTTTTAATTAGTTTTTGAATCACTGTATTTATGATATATTGTTAGTAGTGTAGTAGACAAACTGTAAATTTTTAAACAAACCTCTTTGATATATATATGAGAATAAATTTCAACATTTTCCTTAGCTGTATATATCATTCTGATTAAACTTTCAAAATTTACTTATGGGTAATTTTCTAATTTCATTTTAGGACTTAGAGCGTAAGCTGGTGAATGGTTTATTTATAATTCTTATTTTATTGTTAACTGTAGAGTGAGATGGTTGCATCTAACTAAACCGTCCGTCATGCCTGCAGGCTGTGCAGTTGCCGTTTGTTCCATTATTTATTGTTTAATAATTGTTAGTTCAAAGAAAACAGTAATTGAGTAAACTTGTAAATAGTTACGACGACAATGTTAAGTATAGTTTGCATGCACTTAGCATCGGAATGCAGTTATACAATACCTTTGTAATAGTTATTAATTATATTTACCAAGCCTATTATTTGTTTTTAAATGTATTTAATACATTTAAAAACAAATAATAGGCGTAATTAAACTTTATCTTATGATAGATGATGCAGTCGTGTCTCTTTTCCATTGGGGTAGGCAGGCATGTTTTCACTTGCTACGATTCTGACGTAAATCTTTCGTTTCGTCTACGTTCCATAAGTAAAATTGTTTCCATTAAAGCTCACTAGTTGCGTCCATAACTGTTGTTTTATGGCTACGTACGAGTAATATAAATTCAAATTTAAACCACAATTTATTGCCACACGTAGGGGAGCATACAAGCAAAAGCATCTTATGAACAAACATTACGTGCAAAGTGAAAAGTTCTCCTTTCTGCAGAAAGACACGTCGCGCGTCTTGAATTTACTATAACGAGAATAACTGGAGACGGGACAAAGTTGATACTTTTACAACTTTTTGGATTTCTCTCTTTTGAGATTTGTTGGAATCGCAAGGGTTTCGTCGACTCTAAATTGACTCAACAACTGTGTAAATAAATTAGGAGTATAACAACTTCTCGCGCTACGAGTATTCAACTAGTTCTGTCTATTAACTTGCTTTGTATCCCTGATGTAACAGCGACAATAAGTTATGAAAACATTGCTTTTTATTAAGATGCGTTATTACTTTTTGTTCAGATGCGATGTTACTTTTTACATTCAGGTCGTGATTGACTACTGTCTGGACGATAAGAAACTATAGTGAAGTCCAAATGGTATTGCCCACCATTTCAGATGTTGACAATACCAAAATATTTCAATCATCGGTTAAAAAACCTGAATTTTCTCTAACATTGTAGCCACGACAAAATAGAAGGTCAATAAATACAACTTGATATAATACATTAAATGCTGCTCCATCTTTTAATCAACAAAAAGTTTTCCAATATCAGATCAACATTAATTGGACAAAGTATAAAACCGTTACTGTGTTACGGTTTCTATCTAATCAATATTTTTTTCTTTTTTTTCTTAACACGGTACACTAAGTGACTCGATAGAAACTTCATTAATTACAATCACAAATCATGGTAATGCACATAGAGGTGGATTTAGACCAAACGAACATACAGCTGGAGCTAGAACATTATTTCGTAATATTTTAGTGAAAACTAAACACCTCAAAGAATGAACTACGAACGAATGGTCTATCACTGTTTACACTATTTGACATAGAGGATAGAATAAGCGTTCGCTTGTTTGGTGTAAACACTTTTAGATTTAATATTACTACAGTTTGCTAAATTCTGTACACTAGATTAATCAATCAAAGAATCAATTTCATTTCAGTTTAGGCGCACAAAGAGCACATATGAACGTCAAAATTTTACAATTGGGTATGTCAAGAAATAATATAAAAATATTAAATAATGTAAAAATAAACCATTGGAAAATGATTCTTTCGCTGGTTCGGTAGGTTAGTTCTACTGAGAAGATACCAGCAAGAAACGCAGCGAACTATATTAGAACTAGATTATTAATATAATGTTACTGGTTTATCAGGTATTTACAAGTTAAACCTATGTGCAGTGTCAGTCATTCAAATAATAAAATAAAAGAAAGCACCTTTGAATCTGAGTGTAACTGGAGCACAACTCGGAACAAATAAGTTTATTCGGAAGGGAATCTCCTTTGACAATTTGTCTTTTTCTTCATTCGTTTGAAAGTGACTTGTGAAATATTACCAGCCAGTTATACATTCTCGTTTTGAAATATTTCCTTTTAGTTATAATAGGATATTTTTGTGTGAACTAAAAATGGTATTCAACTGTTGTAAAGTTTACAGTAAATGTTTCACAGGCTAGTTAACCAATGATATTATTTAATGTCATGATTAAAACAAAAAAATGTACTCGAATTTTAGGAGTAGGCAGAGACCAAATGTTTCCATTTGTTCCGAACTAGGCGTACATCTTTCACTTCTTCTACTTTTATAATTCTTTTCCTTTAAATATTCATTTAAAAGATAAATTGGACCTTATACTGATATTGGAGACGTGAATAAGTAAACGGCTCTCAACTCAAAATTATCTGCGCTATTTTATCTTGCGCTTGTTATGTTTGCAAAATTGCAACATTGTTAGTTTTTTATGAGTTTACAGCACCAATTGTTTAGATACAGCGTAGCTACCATAGTATACTTCTTCCAGTACATCAAAGAAAGGATGTTTCTTATTGGAAAAATATTCAAGAGTGAAACATGTCATTATGAATTCAATAAGTATCTGAAAATATGTGCAGTAAGTTGTAATAATCAGATATGATCTTACCAACGAAACCTTATTTTTAAGAGTCCAAATATTTAATGGTTATTAGCGCTAGTATTTTCTTGTACGTTTAGACCGTATATGGCATAGACACAGCCGATATTTGCATGTCATGGGATTTGTGTAGTTCGTATATACAACGTGGAAGATGTTTGACCTTACCTAGAGGGGTACCAAGAACCAAGTACTATAAATACTGGAGATAGCGAATTTCACTCAAAGGAAACAGTCCTTTAACTTTAAAAAGAAATGAAACTGCATTCAGAGATTCCCAAAAATTTGCTTGCCACACCCGGTAATCGAACTTACTATATTCCAAATATACATAATAGTATATGTCAACTCATACCGAATTAGTAGCCATTTTTAATGACACGTTGAAATGACGCTGCGTCTAGGTATAAAATTTGTAAATACGTGGGGCGCACTATAAGTTTCCGGAATGAATATGAAAAAATACTATTAAAGGTACAAAATTAATTTATTGTTTTTCAAAATCTCCCTAGGCGTCTATGCACTTTCTCATTCGATCAAACCAGTTTTGAAAACTTTTGTGCCACTCCTCTGTGGTGACCTCTGAAACGTGTTTTTCATACTCCTCGACAGCCTCTTCTGATGATGAAAATCGTTGGCCGCGTAATTGGTTCTTAATTTTTGGGAACAGATAAAAGTCACAAGGTGCCAGGTCGGGACTGTATGCAGGATGACTCATGAGTTCTACATTTTTCGCCTTCAAAAAGTCGTTTGTCTGTCTGGCCGTGTGAGAACTAGCATTGTCGTGGTGCAGGATGATACGGCGTTTACGGTTATTTTTACGGAGTTCGTCAATAACTTCCGGCAAACAAATGGTCGTGTACCAGTCACTATTCACAGTACGACGATTTTCTAAAGCAACAGTAGCCACGTGTCCAGTTTTATTAAAAAAAGAAGCAATCATCCGCTTAGATGCACTTTTCACGCGCGCCACTTTGGTTGGTTTCGGCTCATCTTGAAAGACCCATACGCTCGATTGCTGCTTTGTTTTGGGATCGTAGCAATAAATCCATGTTTCGTCACCTGTTACTATGTCCCACACCAAATTTGACGCACCTTCGTTGAATCTGGTAAGCATGGCACTGCACCAAGTGACGCGGTCTGTTTTTTGATCCTCGGTCAAGTTATGTGGGATCCACCGCGAGCATAGCTTTCTCACACCCAAATGTTTGTGTAGGATTGATTGTATTTGACTCATGCCTATTTCTAAGGATGCGCGAATTTCATGGTAGGTCACATGCCTGTCTGTTTCAATCATACGGCGCACAGCATCGATGTTTTTGTTGGTCACAGCGGTGGACGGCCGACCATCGCGAGATTCGTCACTGAGATTGATACGACCACGCTTAAATTCAGCAAACCAGCTATAAACGGTCGTCTTGCATGGAGCTTCATCGCCAAAAGCTGTTTCAAGCCGAGCGATGCTCTGTTGAGCCGTCAAATTACACTTAAAATCGTAGAAAATCATACTACGAAAATTTTCCCGAGTTAAATCCATGTTGTTGCGTTGCAGACACACAATTTTTTAAATGGCGCCACAAGGTAAAAACAAAAGACAGTCAGATGAAACAAACTGTATTCTACAGCCAAAGAGTTCTATTTTCAAATGTTGTAATAAATTTTTAAATATTGTTTATGTAAGTGGCCAGTTCCGGAAACTTTTAGTGTAACCTATGTAATCTAAGCTTGTACGTTTCCCACTCGCACTTGACTGGTTTTATGATTCCGTACATCATCGTTTTCATCCGATAGGTACCAGGCTAACATAATAACAAAGAGATATGACGGGTGGTTCTAAATTGAGTGATAGGTCTTACCTGCCGAGTAACTCGCGCTCGTAAATTGTGTTTATGGTTCCCGGGAAGAATAAAAATGTGTTAGTATTTACTTAGACTGCTCCATGTTGAGGGAATACGAGATTTCACAAATCGGAATGATTTATGAGTTTATTAGTTAATATATCGTTAATTAGTAAAAGTTATAACAGCGTCGAGCAAACTACGTCGAGTCTTCTCTTCACCCTTACCGCAATGCCTTAAAACAAAGGTCTTTGAACAGTGCGTCCTACCTGTTATGACTTACGGTGCCGAAATGTGGACACTTACAGTGGGGCTGGCCCATAGCTTAAAAGTCGCGCAGCGGGCTATGGAGCGAGCTATGCTTGGATTTTCTCTGAAGGATAGAATTCGGAACGAGGTTACCCGACAGAGAACTAAAGTTACCGACATAGGTCACAGAATAAGCTAGCTGAAGTGGCAGTGGGCAGGCCACGTTTGTCGAAGGACCGATTCCCGTTGGAGCAAACGAGTCCTAGAGTGGAGACCGCGAGAAGGTAAACGAAAGGTAGGACGCCCCCTAGCCAGATGGACGGACGACCTGAAAAAGGTGAAATGGGACAGACTGGATGCGGAAGGCAGAAGATCGGAAAAATGGTGCACATTGGGAGAGGCCTATGTCCAGCAGTGGATTGCGGTGGGCTAATTGATTGATTGATAGTAAAAGTAAATATTAGAGGAAGTTTGATAGTGGCTAGCGAGCGACAGTCGTAGTGTGGACGTACCATGAGAAGAAATGAAATAATCTATGCTAATATTATAAAGCTGCAGAGTTTGTTTGTTCGTTTGTTTGTTTGAACGCGCTAATCTCTGGAACTACTGGTCCGATTTGAATGATTCTTTCAGTGTTGGGTAGTCCATTTATCGAGGAAGGTTTTTAGGCTATCATCACGCTATTACTTAAGGGAGCGGAGCTTTGATAATAAATGTTAACAAATCCGGCAATTTTTCATACATATTTTGAAGATTAAAACATACGGGCTCAAAGGGATATGAAGCTTCAAAATATACCCCGGGCGAAGCTGGGGTGGGTCTGTTAGTGTCATAATAAGGTCGAAAGTATGAGGGCTTCACAAGTAAAGGTAAACCCAAGAAAAGTTGGTTGAATGAAAGAGGATATGCCAAGAAGGGAGTGGAATATGGATAGCCGTGGTCGTATGACACTTTTTCCCTAGAATGTTTTGTTAGAATAATGGGCACACGATCACGGCTATTCTAGTTTTAAACTTAATTTTTTATTTATATTATTTTGGGACGAGTAATAGGTATAATTTATACATATTTGAAATGTGTTAATTAAACCCTTTCAATTGATACCAAACACGATATATTCAACTAAATTTAATTTTTTAACACAATACTTTATCACCGCTAGAGGGCGCCACAATAGATTCAGTAACATATTATGTAGCCTATAACCAGCGGACGACTAAGACGCTTCTAACTATACCTCATTTGTCCAGTTCTAATAAGTGATTGAGGAGCTATGAGGACAGATGAACCTACATACATGCATACATAGCCTGTCAAAATCATAACCCTCCATTTGCTACGCCGTAGTCGGGTAAAAAGTAGCCACGCGTTTCCCGCTCACATGGCCGTTCTATCCTAATATATTTAAGTGTCATAAACAGGAATAGTTTATTGTGTGACAATGTTCTAACATTTTACTTTTACTCTGTTTCAGGTAAGCTTTGTTGCGAAACTCATCACCGCATAGGTTACTCTAGGTGTAAGTAAAAATGTAAATATGTACATAGAGGAGATATAAATAAAATAAACTAAAATACATATACATCATATATTAATTTCATAGAACTAGAATTTAACATATATTCACATTTTACTAAAATAAACTAATTACAAAATAAAAACTTAAACTAAAATACCTACATAATTTATTAATTTTATAGTACAAATATTAACATATAGAATATTCATCATTACTTAATTTCATAGAACATAAAAACTCACATTACTTAATTTTAAATCCATTTGATCCTTTTGTATCCTATTTTATATTCTTGTAAATATTAGTTTATATTTTATTAAATTAGTGTAAATATTTTGAATTGATTAGTGTTTATTGTTTTTTTTGTGAAAATGTTATTAAATTCGTAATTGATTACTTAAAAAAAAAAATCTACTAGTATTTCTTATAAATTCACATTTTAGTAAAACATTATTTAGATAATTCCCATATATATTATGTAAATATGTTAAAACCAGTAAAAGAAACTTATAACAATTTACTTAGTTAAACTAAAATAGATAGATAGATAATTCTTTATTGTACACCAATAGATTACAGTAAAATTTGTAGTGAGCATGCATACAGTTTAATGTACAATGGGCGGCCTTATCGCTGGAAGCGATTTCTTCCAGGCAACCTTGGGATGGACAGTAGTGTAATAAAGCAAAACATTTGGTGTAGTTAGCAAATAAACTAGAAACAAGGTTATAATATATTAAAAGATACAAAAAGAAAGATAGATATGAGAGAAGTTCAAATAAAGTTAAATAAATATACAACTTAAGCACATAAATAGATATACAAAGTATATAGTACATAGTAATAAAAAGGGAAAATAGTGAGCATATTAATCGTGAGCTGTCACAGTGTTCACAATGATAGATAGTAGTCCTTTACCATTCTTTTGAATATGTTTAAGGATTTTGCTTGTCTGGTACTCAATGGCAATGCGTTCCATAAGCGCACAGCCTTGACAGAGAATGACTTACCAAGAAAATCAGTTGAATGCATTGGCATTCTCAGCCTCAAATTCTCGGATGACCTCAGGCATCTCGTATGTGTGTCATGGAGGAACTGGAATCGTTCTTTGAGATAAGAGGGAGTGATGGGATTAAATAATACATTATATAATAATGTTAGAATATGAGCATTCCTGCGAAGCCGAATTGGGAGCCACTTGAGTTGTTTACGGAAATCTGACACGTGATCATACTTGCGTAAACCAAATATGAATCGTATGCAAAAGTTTTGAAGTCGCTCAAGTTTATCTAGTTGCTCCTCTGTGAGATCGGGATAGCTGACATCGGCGTAGTCGAGAACAGGAAGAAGAAGCGATTGTGCGAGCGCAGTTTTAGTGGCAATTGGTAGGAAGTTTCGCAGTCTGCGTAAAGCACCCGCTGAAGCGAAAAGTTTACGACTGGTTTCCTGTAACTGGATATTCCAACAAAATGATTTATCCATATAGATACCCAAGTTCTTGACATTTTCACTAATTGGCATGATTGCTCCACCCATGTTGATCTGAGGAAGCTGGGTCCAATCTATTTTCGAAGTCAACCTTGGACTACCAATAACAATTATTTGTGTCTTGGATGAATTTAGGGTGAGTCCATGGTTCTTACTCCATTCGCAAATCCTATCCAGGTCCTCATTGAGTACAGTAAATGCATCGGACAAGTTGTTTAGAGGAGCTTGGGTGTAAATTTGCAGATCATCAGCATAAAGGTGGTAGGATGAAAGTAAATTTTCGGAGATTGTGTTTATGAAAATTGCGAAGAGTAACGGAGATAGAACGCCACCCTGCGGTACACCAGCAGTCGTATTGCACCAAGAAGAACTTGATTCTTCGACGCGGATCCGCTGCTGGCGACCAAACAGGTAACTATGAAACCCACTCAATCGCCGATGGAGATATGTTAATAGAGCTCAGTATACCGAGCAGGATGTCGAAATCTACGGTGTTAAAAGCATTGCTAAAATCCAGTCGGGATAAAAGCGTAAGTTTTCCACTATCCATGCCCAGTCTTATGTCTTCCGTGATAGTAACCAATGCTGTCGTAGTACTTAATTAATATTATAGCCCGGCAGAGTAGAATTTGGACCACCCCATCACTTCCCATGCGGTGTCGTACAAGGCGACTAAGGGATAGGGCTCTTCAACACCAGACAGATTTATACAGTCGAGACTCAGCTTTAGATGCATTGCTCGAGTCAACAATAGTGCTCAGAAGACGACAATAGGCTCACCCCCTATTACGTGGGACTGAATTCAATGATTGGTGAAATGTGAATGTTAATTCACCTCTGCCTTACCCTCCCGGGATAAAGGCGTGATTATATGTATGTATGTATGCAATATTTACCTATAGTATTTTATTTTAAATCAACTATTTGACATTTTATATTAAAACAAACTTAAATTAAAAAAATAAAGTTATGTACATAATTTATTAATTGTATAGATGTAAACCTTCTCATATGTATTAAATATTAGCTAATTTAATAATACAAGTACACATATATATATATATATATATATATACATTAAAACAAATGAAAAAGAAAAAGCTTTTCTTCAATTTTGGGAGACAGATACTCACAGCCCATAGCCTTGTTTTCCACGGAATATTTGAGAAAAGATTTCGTACAGTAAAATCTTTGGAGGTACATTTGGTTTCAATAGCTTCTTGGGGCAATTTAAGCAGGACGCTGGCCGCTTGTTTCATCTCATAGCCAAGGATGCGGAGCTCTGTCTCTTATTGTATATATATCTTATTGTATCTTATTGTAGCTTGTGACGGAGTTTCTTCAAATGCCGACTCCGGCAGCACAATGTTTTTTCAGATTGAGGATATCAATCAGCTTGTGACGAAGTTCAAATACCGACTCCGGCAGCAAAAATTTTTCAGATTGAGTTTTTCCTTTCCTTCCTTTCCGATTTATCTCGTGGCGAATCTGGCGTTCTCACTATTATTTGGAGTTCTCCATTACTTCAGCGACCATTTTGACGACAGTCGCAAAACTTTCTCACCGTATTATACTTTGGTACACTGTTAAGGCAACAGGCAACTACGTTGTATCAATACAAGTGTCTTTAAGCTAGCTAAACAGCGCCATATTTATATGCGCCTACCGACCTTTTAGTAATTATAAACCAATTAGAACATACAATCCATCGATATAGGGGGTAGTTAGATAACGATGTTCTTTTGTCCGATCCTTTTTCACAACAAAAGTGAAATGTGTAGAAGTCATTAACCAATAACAAAACGAGTGTTTAACGACTTATTTTTAAGTTATCTGTTTTAGGAATTGATATTTAAACTATAGGCTATTTGAATTTTTTATTGTCGAATTATGAACGTTATAATAATTTAATGATCTGCTGTAGTAAAATATTCTTTCGGCAGATAGTTTTAAAGATTTTATTTTGAAAATTCAGTGCTAAAAATTGTAAATTTCGACAGAATTTGATTGTTTATATTTTGGCTTTGGAATTAATGATGAAAAAGTCTTAGTTTCAGTTAAGTTAGGCAATATCTTATTTTGCAAGGTATATTTTAGTATACCTATGTATATATTTTACAGCATTGGGAAGAATCGGACTTCCTTGTCAAATAGCATTCTTTAAATAATCGGTTGTACATACATACATCTAATCACGCCTTTATCTCCGTAGGGTTAGGCAGAGGTGAATTAACACTTTTTTTTTTACGTGCGCAAAATCCCCACGGATACCTCCCCACCGGGGCCGGTGGAGGAGGTTATGTCGGACTCGAACCGACTAAAACGCACGCCGCCTGTGGGTCGCTTTGGTTGCCCAAGGTGAGGTTGACAGGCATATCCCTCGCACCCCGGCCGACCCAGGGCCATCTCTCACGATCTGGCCCTCTCCTCGGGTGTGTGGGGACCACAGAGTCCCCAACTCGTTCCCGGAAAACGGGGAGGCGCGCCGCCACCGCGGCCTGCTTCTGCCAGGGTGACAGGCGGCTTCACCTGTCACCTCCAGGCCGGCGCTCATGGGAGGCGAAGGTCGTTTATCGATCTCCGACGCCCGAGTTGCCTTCGTACGCGGGCAACTTGGCTTGCGATCCTTCGTCGCCCCCGCTGCCGCTCCCGCCCCGCCTCCTCCTTCACGAGCATTACTTGCTCGCAGAAGGAGGCGCCGGCCGCCCACGCATCCGCGCAGCGGACCATCGCCGCGAGCAAGGTGGAGAGCGTGAGAACCCTCACTCCCAGGGCCGCCACAAGCTCCCGCCTCGGCGTCTCCCACGCCGGACACTCGGTGAACGTGTGCGGCCCTGAGTCCTCTCTCGCGTCGCAGTGATGGCACTCGGACGTTGGCTCTTTCTCCATCCGACGTAGATACTTCCCGAAGCACCCGTGCTCGGTGATCATCTGCGTCAGACGGTACGAGAGGCTGCCGTGTGGCCTCTCTAGCCACTCCCCCATGAGGTGAATTAACACTCACATTTCACCAATAATTATATTCGGTTCCACGTAATACGGGGCGAGCCTATTGCCGTTTTCCGGAAACTATTGTTGATTCGAGCCATTCATCTTGGCTGTATATATCTGTCAGACGTTGAACAGCCCTGTCCCTTAGCTGCCTTGTACGACACCGCATGGGAAGAGGTAGGGTGGTCCAAATTCTACTCTGCAGGGAACTACGCGGCTATCGGTTATAATATAATACTTTTTTTTTAAATATAACTTAGGTGGCAGACAAGCACACGGCCTACTTCTTGGAAAGTGGTTACGGTGACCCCAGGTCACAGTAACCACTTTCCATCAGTCAGGCAAGGGAGTTACACCCTTGCTACCGACCCTCTAAGAACAGAGAGTTTCTGTGCCGTCAGTGCAGAAGAAACAATCTGGACAAGCCTTTAGTCCTCCCACAGACAGGACAAAAATTCTCCATTAGCTCTGGCCACCATACTCACCGCCGGAAACATAAAACGAGGTTATTATAGCCGTGGTATTCTGTAAGGCGGAGGTACTTCCCCAGTCGGTAATAATTTCATACAAGGGTTGTGCTGATTTCACAAACTTGGATCGCGGCAGTAGTCTTTTTTCTGTTTACGCTATAAGCTTCTGAAATCGGTTTAACCCTTGCATAATTTTCTTTTCATTGGCCGTTTATGTAAAATTTATTTAGTGAACTTGATTATCTCTTGTGGTGTAAATTGTTCACTGAGGGATTTAATAAAAAAAGTGCATTATGTAATTGCAACTAGTCAATGTTCCAATACGCTATCATTACTGTTACTATTATTATAAATGTGTTTACTATCATCAGTCCTCACATAATTTATTTATTTATTATTTATTTTATTAATTGTGCAATGATTATTACCAATTACATTACACATTGATCAAATTCAGCCAAATATCTCATTCCATAGAACATCTGTGTCTGAACTAGGTGACTTAATATCCGTATTTCAGGCAACGTAGACTTTGTAAAGAAAAAGATCACTAACATCTTTTAAAGATAAAAAATGACATCTTCATTAAAACTTGAAACCGTAAAGACTCATACAAAAGAGTTTTTTCAAAAGGAATGGTACAAAGTTTTTTTACGTGGCGAATTAATTCATCTGATATGGAGTGACCTCCTGTTGAAGTTGGTAAGAAGTTCTTTAGGAGCACAAAGAAAGAAAATAATTTGTTTATACCGACATAAAATTTTGGTACAGCAGCCATAGGAAAGTTTGAGTATATTTCATTTAATCTTCTATCTCCATATCTAATGTATACAAAAGGGAAATACCACTCGCTGATTAATCACGAAATCTTAAAAACCATAACACCTACAAACTTGAAATTTGGCAGGCACGTTCCTCATAGGATGTAGACATCCACTAAGATCGCAATTTACGGGCGGCCGGCGCCTCCTTCTGCGAGCAAGTAATGCTCGTGAAGGAGGAGGCGGGGCCGGAGCGGCAGCGGGAGCGACGAAGGATCGCAAGCCAAGCCGCCAGCGTACGAAGGCAACTCGGGCGTCGGAGGTCGATGAACGACCTTCGCCCCCCATGAGCGCCGGCCTGGGGGTGACAGGTGGAGCCGCCTGTCACCCTGGCAGAAGCAGGCCGCGGCGGTGGCGCGCCTGGCGCGCCTGGCGCGCCTCCCCGTTTCCGGGGTCGAGTTGGGGACTCTGTAGTCCCCACACCCGAGAAGAGGGCCAGATCGTGAGAGATGGCCCTGGGTCGGCCGGGGTGCGAGGGATATGCCTGTCAACCTCACCTTCGACAACCAAAACGACCCACAGGCGGCGTGCGTTTTAGTCGGTTCGAGTCCGACATCCTCCTCCACAGGGATTTTGCGCACGTAAAAAAAAAAAAGATCGCAATTTACGAATCTCCACCCCTATGGGGGTAAATAGGGTCCACGCGTACGTAGTCGTGGGCGGCCGCTAGTAAATTAATTTTTCCAGTAAACTTCACTGATAATTTGTCACTGATTCTTGATCTCCTTACTTTGATTATTTCTAGTGATCATAAGAAAATAATTAATAGACTGATCAACCAGTGACGCAAGCTCATATAAACTATAATTGATCTACTTATTTTAGTTAATTGTATAATTATTATTTCAATACGTTGTTTAATTATATTGTACGTTGTACCACCTAAAAATTGAAAAATGATCACCTGGCGGTGTTTTGTTCAGCGCTTATGAATTAGTTAGGGCAAATAAGTCCCGCCAGAGTAGAATTTGGACCACCGCATCTCTTCCCATGCGGTGTCGTGACTGCCTTACCATCAGGGGATAAAGACGTGATTTTATGTATGTAAGTAATATAGATACCAATTCCCGAAAAAAGGAACATAAAAATGACTCTTTATACTGTAGATTGATGGCACTTGGTGGAATTTGTTGTTACACATATTGATAACTCTCTTGTACTTTTCCACATTACTTTATTGCTTATTACACCTGACCGGTTTCGCCTTACGGCATCCTCAAACGTTTCAAACAGATATATACCGCCAAGACTCAGCCTCAGATGCATGGCTCGAGTCAACAATAGTGCCCGGAATACGGCAATAGGCTCACCCCCTATTACGTGGGACTGAATACAATTATTGGTGAAATGTGGGTGTTAATTCACCTCTGCCTAACCCTCCAGGGATAAAGGCGTGATTATATGTATGTGTGTTATAATGAAAGGGGTCATAGCGTTAACTAAGTATTGTCTACTTCTTATAGATGTATTTATCGTATAGTTTGTGCCGTACGAAGTGAACTAAAACCTAATGTTGGTATTCATAATTTTTTTTTGTTGTTTTTTATAACTTTTTACTAACTTTGTATCCAAAGGGACCTGGGCACCTATACCTATTCTATGTCTGAGGTTTATCTTCCATTTTATTGTACCCTTTAAAATTTGCTTTTATCACAAAAATATATTGTTTTGTAAATTCTAGCGAGAGTATAATTATGAAGAACGAATCGTATTAACCATGCTCCAGTGCACTTGTAATAACAACATCTCATCAGAAAATTGTTACAGCTTGTTTTCACAAATTCATTTTAATATCTCCCTCGAGTAATGTTAAACTAACCACAATTTGTTTTATGTTTAGCAGCCGTATGTAACGAATTCTTGTGTGTGTGTTTTAAAACAAGTATTTTAATTAAGCGAATTGCCCAGGGTGCGTGATGGCACGAGCAGTAGTGTTATTCTGTTATAACAAATTCGATGTCGAGGCTCACTTAAACGAGAGAACTCACTTCGGAATGTTTGGAAAGCTAATAGCGTTATTACCAATTGACTTCTATTGTTTACCGACAGTCGGGCTGTGTGGAACAAAAAACGTCTTATTTCAAAAACGAAATTAATTGTCTTCTCGCTCAGGAATTATGACACAATTTTGGTTCTGAACAGTTTGTGTAGTATAGGTACATATAAGTGATTGATATTATCCAATATGGCATCCTTAGGTTTGGAAAATCATAGTAGACAAGTCGAGTCAAACCAAATTAAATTATGGAAAGGGGGAACAATAGAAGAGCATACACTCTTTACTTCCCAATCTTACACTGAAAGTGTAAGCCTTAGAAACGACAGGGATTGGCGCTGGGATGAATAACAAAGACAATACCTCTGGCCTACTTAATAAAACAGATATAATAACGTTCAAACATATCTGTCAGATTTCTAGTCATAGACATCGAAATTCTGGACTTATTACAGAATAGCGCTGCAGGGCGAGGGCTAGGCCATGGGATAGTTTTTTGATTGCTTCTAGGTGCGTCAGTGACCTCTAGACTGACCGTACCTCAATCAATAAACAGCCTGGGCGTAGTAATTTCGATTGGAACGTAGTTAATGCTAAAGAACATCGAATGTATCCACTGTCCTACGTATACACTTGACGAAGGGCCGATATCACATCGCGCATCTTCTGTTTGTTTTGGAAATAAAGAAAATACGTTTATTAATCACACGCACAATTTATTAGTACCGCTTTTAGAATGCAAATAAAGGCAATCATGCTACTATTATGATCTTATAATATACTGAGATCCTGAGTTGGCTGCTGCAGAGAAAATCAGGTAATGAGGATACCTGGACGCGGGAAGAGAGGGCTGTGACTGCAGTGCACCTCTGCTAACAATGGACCACCTATTATCGTGCCCGTTGTGCCCCAACACTTGCACAACTTGAGACCTTAACGCAGCAAACGAGGCAGCGGTAAAGGTCGCCGAATTTTGGGCTGCCCACATCTAATACCACAAAGTAAAAATATATTACGCGACACTATAAAGAAGTGATCTAAAAAATTTGAGAAGCGAGCTACTGTGGTACTGTTATATTATGAGAAGAGATGAAAATAATGTCGTGTAAAAGGTTCCAAGTATGAAAATTTAGGCGTAGAGGTAGGTACTATGTAATGCGTGAAAGGTGATATTGTAAAGAAAAGAGTGCCTGAAGAAATGGTATTCGTAGAACAATATTAAAACTCCATATTGTCACCATAGGATTAAGAAGCGATGTAATATTCATAATAGGTTAATTATACATTTCATCCCGAGAATCATATACATTTGATCCCGTTCATTTCTCAGCTATGTGAAGTAGGTTTCTATATCGAGAGATTCAAAACTAAATACGAGTTATTTATGACTTCGTGTACATACGTACGAGAACATTCGTACAATGCGGAACGAATCGCTTGCATGTGACAGCGAGTTATCCGTGACAGATCTTTTGACGCGACTTGCTCTGTTTTAGACACATACATGCTATACATAAATACTTAAAGCCAATAACTACTTTAATTCAGCAATAGTTAGGTACGTAAATCTTATAAGAAAAGTATCTGTACGGGACGTTATCCTGTAAATTGACTCCTGTTGTGGAGTGTGCTGTAGTGGTAGTTTGGAGACAAAGGAAAGATGCCGGAATGCAACGTAAATACGTAGGTATATTGTACCTATCGTTAAGGTAACAGTAGTAAATGTGTGGCTAATCTTTCCTTGATAGTAAGTGTGTACTAGGTAAAGGTTTTACTAATAGTCTCTAAGTTTCATTACTTGTATTGCATATAAATAATATTGTTACGAAATAAATGATGACGTGCGCTGCCGGTTCGGCCTGGGCCGCAGCGTCAGCAATGCATGTACAGTCAAGGCACCATACATGCGATGTACAGTCTTGAGACTGTACAGTATCTGACAAAATTAATAATTATCCATAAAGTCCTTGTCCCGTGGGCAACCCATGTTACTTCTGAATAAAGCAGCTTTCCAATGGTGAAAGATTGATTAAAATAGGTTTATTAGTTTCAGAGTTTATCGAATTCAAACAAATATTTTCTTTTCGTGATATAAATGTTGATGAAACAAATACAATGATTCTTTTATAAATTGACAAGGCAGCAGGTACTAAGTACTTCGACACTGTTGGTTTGTTCAAGGCTCGAGTGTAGCTGACAACTTGTGGAGCACTGGGGGCACATTAGCGACATCTATAAAAGTTCTAAACAAGTTAGAAAGATAAAAGTTGCGGGTAATGGCGGTGAGCCCAGAATAGCCCTTTTGTCTCACAGTATTACTGTGACAATCCTATTTAATTTAGTATAAAAGTATTGTATTATTAGTGTATAAAATATACACATCACGCTACCTAACGCTAAGCGAGTACCGTTATAAACATAAGCAATAATAGAGAAATTAAATAGGAAATCAGAAGGGTAACATTAAACATTTTTTTTTGTCATTCTACTCAACGCTATCTAGACCCATGGTAAGCATAGCTTAACTAGCTTGTATTATGGGATCTAGAATACGGATAAACATACTTAGATACTTTTTTCTTTGTAAATACATACATATTATACATAGAAACACCCAGACCAATGCAAATATACATATTTATGCATACTAATATTTGCACTGAGCGGGAATCGAACCCGCGACCCCTGCATGGCAGCCGAATGCTCTACCGCTACGCCACCGAGGTCGTCATTTTCATTGTCATTTTGAACCATCACAGAACGAATAGAGATAAAGCTCATGAAAATATATACCTAAACCCGTTTTGGTATGAATTTAGTCTAATCTAAATATAATCACATCTATAATCTACAAAAGGGCAGGCTGAGAAGGATAGTATATAGAAAGAGACTTCTTATGAAAGGATATCATTCAGGCTTCATACATTTTTGGTCCAAAATTAAAAGTGCCGGCCGAAGAAAAAAAATGCGATCTTCTGTTGCAGCTTGTCCTCCCTAGGCTTTGTGAGGTTGAGATTATGTCAGAATATAATTTATTCTTATTACGAGAATTAAATCATCTGATGAAAATAAAATATAAATCTCTCAATCAGTCACTATAAGCTGTATTATTACATCCTTTAATATTATGTTTGTTCAGATCTTATTAAGAGTAAGCACATCTGACTTGTTTGAATTCGAAGAGCAATCAATCAAAACTGCTTTGAGAACGTAATAACAACTCATTTATGTAGACAAGGGCTAAAGGCAAGTTATTATAGCAATACGTGGGAGTGTCGGAGCCAATATTTATCCGTTCATCCCGAGTGTGTGCACAAGCCATTATGTGAAGAGGACCGACGTGTTTACACTCGCGAGAAAAATTGAATATGAGGTAATGTGATCCACTGATCCTGTTTGTACGGCATTATATCGGAGTGTTTTATACTCGGGTTGTGAAGCCATTTTGTGACACGATGTATCCGTGGACGGGGGAATTTATTTGTAATCGTTACCTACTCTTGAAGTTCATAAGTGACTACAATAAGAGGTTTTTCAAGAAGGGCATTCGAAAGTTCCTACAGGTTCGGCAGCACGAGTGTGTTGCCCAGTGAAGACTCTGGTATTGCACACGTTCATAGGGCATGGTAACTACATTCTATCAGGTCGGCCGAGTGCGTTAGAAAAGAAAAAGAAAATTAATTAACAAGTTTAGTTTTTGATTCATAAACAATCGTACATTGTATTGAAATTTCGTAGCTTAAAATTAACTTAGTCTAAGGTCGGTACAACAAAATATAAAAAAAAATGTCAAAAGTTGCATGTCAAGGATATTCCAATTCAAAATTATGTTGTCTAGTTCAATTAAATAATAAAGATTACTATTATATTGTAAGTAATGTAGTAAGTAATGTTTTGAAGTCCATGGAAACGATTTAATAAATGATAATAAAATTTAAGTTTAGTATTATAGCCTCTGGGAACAAAATCGTGGAACGGGCGGGAATGAGCCTACGCAAAAGTTGACGATATATGAATTACCCTCTGTTTTAATTAAAATCCTGGTATTACTTGCTTCACCTATCAACATCGTCAATTCGGCATCTAACTAGCGTTTTCCCGCTTATAGTTTTTGATTGGCATATCGGCTTTTCCCAAAGCGGCTACTATCTGGGCTCTGAACCTTGACAGGAAATTCTGCGCCAAGACCTCGTCAATTGTTTAGCCGGTGCACTTGCCAATTTGACTTCACCTCTCCTGATGGTAAGTTACGTAGCATGTTACAATGATGACACTCAGTTTGGCGCCCTTATGAAGTGCATTTTCACGCCGCACTTAAAGGACTGTAGGAATAAGGAAACTAAAGTAAAGAATATCAGGTTTTTAATGACGCGACAAAGGAAAGAGTCTCTGAACAGCTTAGTACTTAGACATCTAAGCCTTGCACGTGTTGTAATTACTCAATCAAAGAATCAAGAAGAATCAAAGAATCTATTTCATTTATTCAGTTTAGGCACATAAAGTGTACATATGAACGTCAAAATTTTATAACTATGTCAAGAAATGTTCTAAAAATAATAAGTAAGGTAAATAAACCATTGGAAAATGATTCTAATGAGATTAGTTCTACTGAGAAGATACCAGCAAGAAACTCGGAGGACTTACCGCCAGGCGTTTGCCACCTTAGTATTGTACGAATAGAGACAAATAAGTATTAATTAATAACGCAGCAAGGTCGACAATTTCATTAATATAAATTATACTTTTGAAATGAAAGAAAATTATTTGTATATTTTAATATAATCAATCTCTCCGCCAGTGTTCACGAAACTCGACAGCTTGACATTTTGCTAATGACGCCTCAGCACTGCCCGGTGCCCATACGTCTATATTAAAAACAACTTTATTCTTCCGGAAATAAAGCTGAATTTTATATAACAAAAATGTGGAAAATTGTCTTTGGCCTGAAGGCAAAAGTTGACGGTACGATATTTACCCACAAGCAAACAGCGACTCACCCTTCCTAATGAAGGTTCTGTCCTTCCAAAACTCTAAGAGCACACCTAGCCTTGGTGCCTGTACTATGTGGAAATATTTACTTATATCCAATTTTGGTACATAAAATATGCTATTATAATATAGAGAAAAATATATGCAATCACTTACAAATTTATACAAAACTATGCTAACTATACAATATATGTAATAATGAAATAGAGAAAAATAGAGAGATTGCAACTTTAGGCATCGAAAAATTCCTCCCCATCGATCTCTACTAGCACCGTGCCCAAAAGGCTGGCGGCATTACCACGCTGAATGGCAATGCCAATTCTTTGAGAGAGGTAAAGGTTTGCCCTATGGTCACGGGAAGCGTAGATTATTCGCTTCGCTATTTCTTTGATAAAATTGCAAATTAGTCCAATAACTTATATTTAGGTACATGAGCATAGCTAGAACAAATAAAAACCATCAGCAATTTTGTAGTTGTCATTCAGATCACGTCTGCCGTGGCTTCATAAAATCTACCGCCTTGAGAATGAATCAGACTTGCATAATGTTTCAATGTACTTTTGTTTCGTTTCATTTCAACCAGGTTACAATGGCCGTGATCACAACCAGATTGAAAACTCAGGCAATTTAAACGGAAATCTCAGGAAATATATCATGGACCTTAGTTTCTAGTCAACCGAGGAACTATGTTTGGTGAATTTAAGCTCGTACATTACCGTTGCACCCTGTGCTAGAAAATTGAAGGTACTGCGCTTATAGAACGCATTTTAGGTCCAAGATATATGCCCTTTTTTTGTGCGCATAATCCCCACGGATACCCTAGTGGAGCCGGTGGAAGAGGTTATGTCGGACTCGAACCGACCAAAACGCCTGTGGGTCGTTTTGGTTGCCGAAGGTGAGGTTAACAGGCATATCCCTCGCAACCCGGCCGACCCAGGGCCATTTCTCTCGATCTGGCCCTCTCCTAGGGTGTGGGGATCACAGAGTCCCCGACTCGTGCCCCGGAAATAGGGAGACGCGCGAGGCGCGCCGCCGCCGAAGATATATGCCCTGACGTATATGTATGTAAGTACCTATACTATGATCTCGTTAATAAAGATACAAGATAAAAATACAGGTACCATTTGGTATACAAAGAGTATTATTTGAGAAGACAGTTTTGAGTTTAGCTACATCGGCCATTTTCTTTAGGGATCGCTGCTTATGCAAATCGTTCGTCTTTTACTGTTATAGAATTTACGCATAATGTAATCGGCAAGTAGATATCGATTCATAATTAAATCTTGCGAAGGGATCGGAGTTGATCACCAACCATTTGATATAAATAAGGGCGTATTGAATATTCTCACGCCGTCGATGTTGCTTTCGGGAGATGAACGTCAGCTTGATTTCATTGGTGTGTACATAACTGTATGAATACCAAAACAGGAATTTATTCGTGAAGAGCGCGCTAAACATATATTAAGCAATACCTTTTATATTCTTGTATATAAATATGAGTATCGACTGTAGAAGGAATGGGATGGTTGCTGAAGTATTATATTTGTCTCGAGAATTTTGAATATACTTTTCACGATTAAATAACGAAAGAGAGATGATAGTGGAAAAGTTATAAAGTTGAATCAACTCATTTGAGGTCATGTGAGAAGTAAAATTAAATCCTAGAATGAGTTCATTACTCATGAATTTTAGGTATACATGCATCATATTCACACCATTAAATGCCTGAAATGGTAGGCAGAAAAGTATCCACATTACGCGACTTATGATTTTCAGTCCCACATAATAGGAGGCGAGCTTATTGCCGTCTAGTGGGTACTTTGTCATGGGCTATATATACTGATGTATGGAGAACCGCCATGTCCCTTAGTCGCCTTCTCTGGGTGTCTCATTCTATATCAGAGGGCGCTGGTACAGCAATCTGTACTCAATTCGGTTAAGTACTTAACTAAAGGTAAACAATGTTGCAGTGACTTTTTATAAAAATGCATGCTAAAAAAATAAACTAGGCTGACTAACTAGTGGTTCAATTTCAGTTTTTGGTCTTTAAAATGTGTTTCTAACAGAAAATTATGAACGCTGTTTTTAAATAAAACGTATTAAAAAGACACATCAAGATTGTTCACGTTTAGTTGAGTACCAAACCGAATGGAGTATAGGTGTCTAGATAAGTACATCTGAAGACTTTCTTACGTGCGAAAAATCCCCACGAATCCCCCCTCCGAAGCCGGTGGAAGAGGTTATGTCGGACTCGAACCGACTAAAACGTACGCCCCCTGTGGGTCGTTTTTTAGTTGCCGAAGGTGAGGTTGACACGCATATCCCTCACTCCCCAGCCGACCCAGGGTCATCTCTCTAGATTTGGCCCTCCTCGGGTGTGGGAACCACAGAGTCGTCCCCGGGAACGCGCGTCGCCGCCGCTGCCTACTTCTGCCTGACAGGCTCCACACGTCACCCCCAGAACTGACCTTTGACAAGACGTTAGCTGTCCTCTACAAACTGTAAACACACGCAACTATTGTTCTTACGTATTCTAATCCTATAAACAAACATAATCTACCTCAATTAGCCCACCGCAGTCCACTGCGAGACATAGGCCTCTCCCAATGTGCGCCATTTTCTCCAATCCTCCGCCTTACGCATCCAGTCTGTCTCAGCCACCTTTTTCAGTTCGTCCGTCCATCTGGCTAGGGACCGTCCTACCTTTTGTTTACCTTCTCGCGGTCTCCACTCTAGGACTCGTTTGCTCCAACGGCCATCGGTCCTTCGACAAACGTGGCCAAGCCCACACATAATCTACCTATTGTCCCAAAAACACCAAACAACAGTTGATGGAAAACCAGAAATATGACACGGATATTACCTAACAGAATCTACTTAGTAACCCAAACACGGATGACAGAAGTTAAGGGCAATGAGTTAAGATTTGAATAAATGGAGTCATCGAGGAGCCGAGGAGAGCCGCGGCACAGCAGTGCCCGGATGTAATTTATTTCGGGCCTTTGCATAACTTACCCGGGTGCCTCTGTATTTCCTTTGAGTAAACTGAGTTACAAGTTTAGTAGGCATTGCTTCACTGTCCCGTAATTTGGTTATTATCTGAGACTTGAAAAGAAATCGCAGGAAGGCGTTTTCCTTGTGAAACGCAGATTTTTATCTTACTGGATTTATGATTTGAGCATTGATAAATTCAATTCTAGGGTGAATAAACTGCTTAATATTATATACATAGATTTTTCTCAAATTCCTTGCATATTTCTGAAAGAGTAGCCAGATGAATATAGACACATTTCGCCATCTGCGAGTCGATATCTTATTTTAAGGTTCCGTAAATCAAAAGGAAAAAAACATAACCCTTATAGGATCACTTTGTTGTCTGCCTGTCTGTCTGTCAAGACCTTTTTTATCAGGAATGTGTAGCGGTATCAATTTGAAATTCATACTACATACTCAGGTCTATAATTTCTTGAAAGTTTGCAAATTTCAAATGTATATGTCAACGCCTAAACATTAAAATATGTTACAGTTCTCGCACTTAACAGGTTGTTATTTTATTTTAAAAAGAGCACTAGTAACCGTACATACGAGTACATGTACTAGCAGTTAGTACACCGCTAAGTCCTCCACCTAAGCTAAATTGCTAGTTATGAGTGGATATGCACGTCATAAGTGTAATGGTCAGAAATCGAACCCGGGATCACTAGATCGTAAGGACCGACTCCTTAACCACGCTTATTTATAAGCAGGCAAGCCTATTACCGTCAACTGTCAAACTCTTTTACAAGGGCAGTTTATTTGCTGTCAGAGAAATAACAACCTTACCCCCTTAGTGGTTTTGTACGACATACTTACGACACCCACGGGAAAGAAACAAAAGCTAACTTAAATTTCGTTAATACAGTTCCAGTGTCAAAGGATTATTAAGACAAAATTACCTTCGTGATAAATGTTACTTTTCTTTTACAAAGAAAGGAAAGTAAGTACTAACTTTTTATCCAAAGATACTTGTACAGTTCGTGAGACAAGTACCAGGCTCACAGAAACACGCGAGAGGTTGCCAGTAGCGGGCGCACTGAGCCCGTGATTTATGGCTCAGTTTTTACAAGTCCGCATAATGTATCTCCTTCGGTTCTTACGATCGGAGTTCGGATCCGTACACTGAGCCCGATGAGAAAGTTTGCGCAACTTTCGTAATAGTCTGCAGCTGTTCTATTAATTCTTGATAGACGCTTTTTGTTGTGTTGTCAAAAGTACAATATAAATAACCTTATTTAGAAGGTACTACGTACAATCTTTATACAGCTCATCGTAAATTTTAATGCGCAATTTAATTCTAATATGCAACGGATTCTTACAATAACGGTCTCATTTCAGCACTACAGCACTGTGAAGGTATTAAAACGATATTTCGTGGCTTTTTCTCGTGGTGAAGACAACACAAGTCTAGTTTTTTTTTTGTATATCATTAAGGTGGTAGACAAGCACACGGCCCACCGGATGAGTTTTTTGATAGAGGCCTTTGATCTTCCTTTGATGAGATGTATAGCTTGTATCTAGAGCTTGCACTTTATAGTCTGGGGTTTAATTTACTCTTCTTTTACATAATTTGATTGGCTTGGTGCGACTCCGTTTGCACTTCCAACCCCGAGCGAAAAGTCTGAGTCATAGTCAACAGGTATATCGGATTGCAGGTGAGGATGGCTTGGGCTTCATTGATTAGAAAGAAAGGAGTCGATTTGACGATCTAAATATATATTACAACTATAATCTTTTTGTTTTCTGAATGTCCAGAACATTTTGTTTTTTTGTGTTCTGTATTATGTTCTTCTGTTTTCCTGTCAATAAATAACAGATATGAATTAACATTGATATCAAATTTGTAACATCGACGTGGGAAGAAATTCAAATCTGTAACATCGACGTGGGAAGAAATTCAAATCTGTAACATCGACGTGGGAAGAAATTGTTAATTTTAAATTTACTGAACACAAATTAATAATAAGTTCAGAGGAATAAAGTCCCCATCAATGTAATAAAGAGAAGATATTAAAAGTTGTTTAATTTCACCGTCTATACAGTTGCTACCTTTGATATTACTTCGTTAAATAAAACCTGGCGAAGGAATAAGAATATAAAATTTTATGCCTATATTAAAAAAAATAAAAACGCGGTAGCCTAGTGGTAGGTAATGGACTGCTGAGACGAGGTCTCGGGTTCGATCCCAGTTTTATCATGACACACCAATGACTTTTCGATGCTTTTCGAAGTTATGTGTGTATTTATCGCAGGTTTATAAGTGACAATGGGCTCGCCACCTATTGCATTGGGACCTAAACATAAACTGGCGAAATGTGGGTGCTAGCACCTCTGCCTACCCCTTCGGGGATATAGGCGTGAGTTTATGAGTTACTAAAGAAATGTATTTTGTAATTGCACAGTAAAATATATGACAGAAATTTTCACTAGGGTAGGTAGAGAGCTTGTTGAGACTTTTCCCATCTTAGGTGTTAATATTATTAAATTTGAATTAACATCATCGAACATTCTACCACAATTGTTTAAGGGCAGGTAATTAGTTGTACCAATCTTATCCCCATTTCATTTATCTGTTCGTAGAGACTGGAGCACCCTGAATTCACTTAATCGAAGTTTGTTTATAGTTTAATTACTAAAGACTGCGAGTTAAGAAGTTCTTTGTCTTATCCCAATTTTAATCTCATCCGTCTATTTTATTTAGAACAAGCTACCGTAGACAAGTGGCACAATCGTTCGTAGAATTGAATAAGACAATTAATGTATTGTCGAATAAGATAGGAAAAATTTCAACGGTTCAGGCAGGATTCGAATGTAGACGGATATATTGGAGAATTTAGGTGACTTCAGGTGTGGTTCGGTGGCTTAATGGTCAGAGCATTCCCACTATAAGGGAAAGTATGAAAACCGCCTGAACCGATTAAATTTTTCCAATCTTAATAGATTGAAAAGATGTTCACGATTTCAACGTTTTTGACTCTAGCGGTTTATGTTTTGACCAATTCTTGTCAAATTCATGTAACACATTTAGGAACTTTTTTTTATTTTTATTTTTTATACCACTTAGTTCCTTCAAGTGGACCGTGTGCTTGTCTACACGGTCCACTTGAAGGAAAGTGGTTACTGTGGCCTATGGACGTTTGTAACATCCGAGGAGTCACAAACTTATTCCAATGATAAAATGTATAATTGCTGCCAATAAAGTCGCCAATGTTTATACTCACAATGTACTTATAATACTTGTTTTCTCCTTGGTGTGCACACTAAAGATATAATATTTTATAACTATAGTCATTTTTTTACTAAATTTCAGCCGTTGGAGCGTGATTGAGTTATAAAAAACATAACATATTTATGTACAAAATTTCCCATTTAAGAATTAGTAGATAAACCAAAGTTCTGAATATAAGTTCAAGATAATCTCTGTGGACATATTTCAATTGTAAACCGTCTACTACAGTCTAGAACAATATCATAAATCATTATTAAAAGTTTCCATCTGAGTCCCGTGCGGCTGTGCGGTTTGCTACACAGTGTTATTTATTTCATGTATTTTACCCTCTTCCTGAGTTTAGATTGATAGATAGATAATTCTTTATTGTATACAGATTTAATAATAATAATAATAATAATAATACAAGGGCAGCTTGTGGCGAGCTGTTGGTGCGTGGCGACACCACGTACCCCGATTCTTCCGAGGATTAGGATTTATTATTATTATTTACTAGTGTATTAGTAGCATAATCCGATGCGTGTATATCACTGCACTTGTGTTTTGATTGTCCAATGTTTATCAAGTCTATTTTAAAATATATTCACATTAGGAGCTTTTATTACACTTTTCGGAAGGGAGTTCCACATTTGCATCACGCGGTTCGGCAAGAAGTGATACCTAGGGTTGCTGGCACATTGAGGCTTGCATAATTTCATTGAGTGACCTCTTAGATGTCTGTTAGAGTGTAAAATATCATAACGCCGGGTGCATGCTGACTGGTATATCCGGGAACTTGCGCCCCCCAGACTCACCTCTCGACAACCTTAGCCGCTCAACGGATGTTGCTCCATGGTCGCACTACTATAAGTGGCTATTTTAATGGGGCCCATGCAATGAGTTGGCAAGTCACCGCCTGCCTTTTTACAATTTTGAGACTTATTGTCACGGCAGGCGTCCGTTAGTCTCCCCCCATCCAATCCCATAGCCCATAATTTAGTTTCCATCGCGGCCACAGCACCGTACAGAAATAGTCTATGCACCTGGCGGGGACTATCTCCCGGTGTATCATATTGTGCGCTCGGGGATGATATCCGCCATGTGTGTGTATTCCTAGCATATTAAATTCTCATAAAAGGCCCGACACACGCCTTCCAAAGGCCCGGGACTCCATAGTCCCGAGAGTCATGGAACCGAGAAACAATAATAATAATAAATATTGTTTATCACGCTCACGCTCTCCACCTTGCTCGCGGCAATGGTCCGCTGCGCGGATGCGTGGGCGGCCGGCGCCTCCTTCTGCGAGCAAGTAATGCTCGTGAAGGAGGAGGCGGGGCGGGAGCGGCAGCGGGAGCGACGAAGGATCGCAAGCCAAGCTGCCCGCGTACGAAGGCAACTCGGGCATCGGAGGTGGATGAACGACCTCCGCCCCCCATGAGCGCCAGCCTGGGAGTGACAGGTGGAGCCGCCTGTCACCCTGGCAGAAGAAGGCCGCGGCGGCGGCGCGCGTGGCGCGCCTCCCCGTTTTCCGGGAACGAGTTGGGGACTCTGTAGTCCCCACACACCCGAGAAGAGGGCCAGATCGTGAGAGATGACCCTGGGTCGACCTGGGTGCGAGGGATATGCCTGTCAACCTCACCTTCGGCAACCAAAACGACCCACAGGCGGCGTGCGTTTTAGTCGGTTCGAGTCCGACATAACCTCTCCCACCGGCTCCGGTGGGGAGGTATCCGCGGGGATTTAAAAAAAAGCATGTATACAGTTCAAAGTACAATGGGCGTCATAGTTAGTTTATAGATGGGGTAAGCTTGAACAAACAAGAATGTACGTTTTTTTATTTTAAAATACCACTTAGGTGACAGACAAGCACACGACTCACTGGATGGATAGTGGTTACCGTGGCCTATGGATAAATGTAACACTAGAGGAGCCACACTCGTCCTCCCAACCCTTTAAGCACAGAGTTTCTGTTTTCAAAATATGTTAGGTGGTAAACTAATGACAACATATACCTCCTTTTTTGAAGTCGGTTAAAAACTATCTATAATTAATTATGAAGCATTTAGTATACTAATTTAATCGATTGAGATAGTAAAATATTTGAATCATTTATTTTTTGAATTGTTTAGGCGGGATTCAAACCCGTTATTTCCTTTACAGGGAGAATGCTCTACTGAGCTACCAAACCACGCCCGAAATCATCCAAATCTTCCTATAGATATCCGTCTTAGGGCGACAATGGCTCAGTCATGGTCACACTGTGTTCGTACCTAGTCTCCGAAATGTTTTGACCTAGGTATATCAATGCAATTATGTGAAAGTGTATGATTCTCCAGATACATAGATTCTAGATCGAAATTTATTTTAAGTAGAGTGCAATCTGAAAATATACCAAAAGTCCAAATGCACCAATCACTCAGCGAAGTCGATTTTGTTGAATGTCGAAAGATTGAAAACTATTTCAAAGCAGATTCCGATTGGAACTCAGAGGGGTCACGCGCGCATTATACGATCACTACCGGCCGCTACCCTACCTCCCAGGGCAAGGCTGCGGCCACACAAGTGCTCGATTTGTCGTAAATGAACCAGTGATTTTATAAAAAAAACTCGTGTAATCACAACTTCTGCTATAATATCAACCTGAAGACGAACGTTAAAAGAATTTAATAAAGACATCAGCTAAACATTTTTAATACCCCTTAGGTGGCAGACAAGCATACGGCCCACCTGATGAGAAGTGGTTACCGTCACCTATAGACGTCTGCAACACGAGAGGCGTTACACTCGCGCTGCCCACTCTGATGAAACCTTCTATAGCCCCTCTTGAAGAACCCCATATTGTAGGCGCTTGGGAAAACCGCATCCCGATATATCCCGTATTTCATATCTTATTTTACCTCTTTATTGTTGAAATTAAATCTAAGGAATAATTATTCTTCGTTACTTTTAATTTAAAACATAAAAGATATCAAATACTAGAGTTTCTAGTTTGTGACCCCAGTGCTTTAGGGTTTGTGTTGATAGCCAGGGCGCGAGGGATATGTCTCAGATAAGTCCAAAATAATCTCCTCCACCGGCTCTGGTGGTGGGGGTATGCGTGGGCATTGTGTTGTCAGAGAAATCAGTCAGAACAAGAGTAGATATTAATTTACAGTGTTTGTGGGCAAATTTTATCATAAGCTTTTTTTCTATCTAGTTACTGGCAGTCCTTGTAATATCACATTTTTCTATCTATGTTTTCTTCCAAACCATCGCGTACTGTAGCGGTGTATCCTCGGCCTAAGACCTGATGGTATGTTTGAGTCAATCGAAATAAAAGATACTATAATATGTACAGTACATGTCAATTAACGTTTCATGTATAGTCAACGACAAAATATTATCAGCACCGTATTTTTTATTTACAATACAATAATTTAACATACATACATACACATAATAACGCCTTTATCCCTGGAGGGTTAGGCAGAGGAGAATTTACACCCACATTTTACTAATCATTGCATTCAGTCTCACGTAAGGTGAGCACTATTTTAGACTCAAGCCATGCATTTGGGTCTGAGTCTGGGATATCAGTCTGATATTAAACAGCTCTTAGTCAACTTGTACGACACCGCATGGGAAGAGATAATTCTACTCTGCCGGGAACCACGCGGCTAATACGTAATATTCAATTATCCATGTCTTGTTTATAAGTCCATGTGTCGTACAAGGCGACTAAGGGATAGGGCTGTTTAATATCAGATAGATATAATATATAGCCCAGACTCAGTCTCATAACTGAGAGTATGTATGTGTGTGTGTGTGTGTTGTTTATATTTTATGAATGGTAAACGAGATTTAGACATTGACTCGACTATTTCTTTTTTTTTACCTACTTTAAATGATTTGTCTGTGAAATGAATGATACATACCTATATACGATGCTGTCGTACGGAATGAAGTTACCCGTGTTGGTTTATTTTTGTCTTTGCTATATCTGTGTAGGCGTTATTATCGTTAGGCAGAGACGCATTGAACACCCACATTACTTTGTTATCTGTGGAATCACGTGTACCCATTCTTTGATGTTGAAAGACACTGAAATTGTTCGTATATTTTCTGAAGAGTTTTGGAGAATACTTCCTCCTTTTTTGAAGCAATTAAAAAAGCAGGGTGACGTAGATTTAGATTCTCCGTCATTCATTGTTGAAAAATAGTCGCATTCTACATATGTATTAGTAGTATTTTAAATTTATTTTTAATTCGTAAGTGATACACAGTCGCCAACAACATGAATGATTTTTATATTGAAAATTAATGCATATTATAGCCGTGTGGTTCCCGGCATTGTAGAATTTGCGCCACCCCATTTATTTATTTATTAATACACACAAACAATACAAGCTAACAGTAAACAATGAAATGTTATACTATTTAATATCTAAAATTACCACATACATATGTGTTATATATACATGCATTATATTTATACAATCCAATCCTTTATAATAGTGACGACATTGAGGATCCACGCACTGACACAGCTCAGGATGGCACGTTCAGAAACGTTAATGCGTTTCTTGTCATTTGGCAAATATTATCAGAGAACACATCAACATGTCTTCCATGTGGTGTCGTACAAAGCGACTAAGGGTCAGGGCTTAATATCAGACAGATATATGCCAGTCTCAGCCTCAGATGCATGGCTTGAGTCAACAATAGTGCCCGGAAGACGGCAATAGGCTCATCCCCTATTACGTGGGACCGAAAACAATGATTAGTGAAATGATTAATTCACCTTTGCCTTACATTTCGGGTATAAAGGCGTGATTGTATGTATGTATGTATCATTATTTAATCTGCAAGTTTTTTGAACTATTGTTGATATACTTAATTAAATAAAATTGTATAAATAAAATTGTATAAATTTGCATGCCACATACTGCGGCTAATCATGTTGTAGTTTTAAATACTTACATGTAACGATCTTTGTTTGTCATATTTATGAGCAAATAAATTCTATTCTATTGTACAGTGGTCAGCAACTAATATTTAGTGAAGCTAACGCTGATGGCGACTGTACATCTGCACCATACACAAGTCACACAATCGATATGGTAAAGCCCTGACCGCATATGTGGGTGGCACCTTTATCGATCTCACTTGTCCTTTATGGAAATTTGGAGTACAGACATATAAAGGGTGCAGGTATCTATAAGATTGTGAGTAAATTCCCTCTTAGAGTTTTAGGTTTTAGGTTTAGGTTGTTTAGAGCGAGTTTTACCGACAATAAACTAGGTTTAAGAGGAACTAAACTACGTTACCATGTTTTTTTTTTTGTTATTCTGGGAATTTCGTTGAGTAACGTGAAAACTAAGTTTAGATAAATATATTACTAGCTGTTGTATGCAGGTCCGCCCGCATGCAACAGAGAGGAAACGAGAATAATAAAAGAGCAATAAAAATACTTTCGATCTAATTTTATTGTTTTCATTATTTTTATCGTGCACTCAACTATTAGTTATTAATTATTTGCCAATAACACAGTATGACGTCATACTTACAGGTAATATTCTCATTCTGTACAGGTTTAATACAGCATTACTGAAAAATGCATTTATTACAAGTGTTTTTAAAACAATAACTACTTTTTTGCACGAACAGAAAATCTCCTCTCCTCTCCTCCACCACTAAGCTACTCACACTTCATACCCTTTTTTATGTGCGAAATATCCACACGGGTAACCCTCCCCCCCTCTCCCTCCTGAGCCGGTGGGAGAGGTTATGTCGGACTCGAACCGACTATAACGCAGGGTGCCTGTGGGTAGTTTTAGTTACTGAAGGTAAGGTTGACTGGCATATCCCTTGCATCCCGGCCAACCCAGGGCCATTTCTCTCGATCTGGCCCTCCTCGAATGTGACCTTTCTACGTGTACCTTTTCTATTAAACTAATTAGACTTTCAAGATTTGTTTACACACATAGTTCATTAGTGAGAAGTGGACCTAATAAAACCGTATACCAAAGAACACGATTGTCCAACGTTTGTTGTTTCAGCGTGAGATGTTCATTGGCTATTAACGTGAGTTAACGTAAACGTACACGTAACCGAGCCGTAACTAACGTCTGCACATATAGAAAGCCCTTTATCGGCTATCTGTGGAATTAAGAGATCAGGGCGCTTCGAGCTGGCTAGGTAGTGGAATTATAGTGTTATAACAAGATACGATTTGTTTTTGATTTGCTTGTATCTGTATTAACATGATGGAGGAGGCAGATGTTTATTTACCGGCCCATTTATCTATAGTTAAGTCTTTGTTCCCACAGATCTTCTTACGTTTTTTGAAATATAATTTAGGTGGCAGACAAACACACGGCCAACCTGGTGGAAAGTGGTTACCGTGAACTATGAACGTGTGTAACACCAGTGGAGGTGTGACTCCCCTGGTGTTTTTGTGCTGCTGACCCTGTAAGAACAGAGTGTTTCTGTGCCGTCAGTGCAGAACACAAAATTAGGACCAGTTTTTGGTCTTTCCACTGACAGCACAGAAACTCTACAGTGAGCTCTGGCTAGCCTACTCACTGCAGGGACACACTAGGTTATTATAGCCATGGTATTCTGTAGGATGGAGGTACTTCCCCAGTCGGAATGCTCAATTGGGACGGAAATATTGTCGTGTCCTACCTCTTACAGAAACTGTCCTTTTATATAAAGTCTGTCAACATCAGCTGGATGTTAAGAAGCTTGGGTATAGTCCAGGTGATAAGGAGGGACCACAATTCCAGATGCGAAACGTAACGGTGGTGGTCCCGACTTTGAAAAAAAATTTTTCACGCAGTAAGGAAACACGTGTGTGTGTGCATCGTTTCCGTACTCTAGAGCTGATATTACATACATACGTATAATCTCGCCTTTATCCCCGGAGGCTTAGACAGAGGTGAATTAACACCCACATTTCAGCAATCATTTTATCCGGTTCCACGTAATAGGGGGTGAGCCTATTGCCGTATTCCGGGCACTATTGATGACTCGAGACATGCATCTGAGGCTGAGTCTGAGCTGTCTGATGTTAAACAGTCTTTAGTCACCTTGTATGACACCGCATGGGAAGAGATGTGGTGGCCCAAATTCTACCTTGACGAGAGCGCGCTGAAATTAAATGCCAATACTATTATTAAATATCATTAATACGATTTTATTACTACTACATCTCGAATTGAAATAAAAATATTGTTACAGAATATCATCATGATTTGTTAAAAAAACCCACCATATGTATTATTTGTCAAATTGCGTAAAAGATAGAACTTTATCATATGTATAATTTTCCATAGAATTTAATATAGCCGCAAGGTTCCCGGCAGAGTAGAATTTGGGCTACCCTATCTCTTCCCTTGCGATGTCATACAAGGCGCCTAAGGGATAGGGCTGTTTAACATTTGACAGATATATACAGCCCAGACTCATCCTCAGATGCATGGGTTGTGTCAAAAAAAAGATTGGGGATGTGTGGGTGTTAATTCATCTCTGCCTAAGCTTTCGGGGATAAAGACGTGATTATAGGTATGTATGTTTAAAATAGCCATCTCGTTCACAAAAATACAAGGCGCAACAAGAACCTTTCGGTTTGATTACGGATAAGAAACAACTTCCTTTTAGTAGTAAGACACAAAACAAAACTCTAAGAAAACTATTGATTGAGTTAAACCCATACAAGTTTGTTCATTTCTCCACGGATCCTAATCATCACGACATCGCGCATCCGGCCTCAACCCCAGCATCTGGGGCAGGTAACATACGCACTACATTTATTATATTGTCGGGTATATAAGCCTGCGTCATATATCTAATTCTAGAGATATGACATTTGCGAAATATAATTAGGTTTGTACGGTATAGCTGTAGGTACATTTGTATATGACACGTCTTCGCCTAACCTGATGGTAAGCTGAAGGTAAAGTCTCAGAAAAGTGGGTCACCATTATTTACATATACTATGTTACAATGGTGGCACTCAGCTCGACGGCCTCATCATATGCTTTTTCACGCCCCGCTTAAAGGACCTGGGACTGTAGGAAGAAGGTAACACGTGAGCTGGTAATGAATTCCAGGCCTAAATGGATGGCTAGTTTGAATTCACTGGAGACCTATATTTTTAGTTACAACTAATTTTTCTATCAATAGGATCACTCACACCCTCGATTTCAAAAGAATAATTTTATTTTGCGTTCGATATTATAAGTACCTATCACAAATACGACACAGTAATCAAATGCAAATGTTGTTTTTTGCCTTAATTGCAATTTACACTCAAAAGGAATAAAGCCAAATGTTAAAAAGGAACAGGCGTGATTTGAAAATGGTGCGGACGTTTGCTTTGCTTTATGCCTTTTTAAAAATAATTCATTCCTTAAACCACGTTGTGTGGGTATCTTACTATATTGTATATTTAGTCTGTGGGCCTCGTCGTGAGCCTAGACGGCAAGTTTAGTAAATCCCGATACGGCCGCGTTATTTGAAGTTCTGTCAAACGAGAATACATTATGGCGGCTGGTACGAGTATTAATCTGTATTCAATTATTCACTCCCCGGCGCTCTGCGCTTAACTTTACGGTTGAGTACAACCTTATTTAGCACAGTTAGTAACTTTTACAGTTTGTGGAAACAGCTGAGTCTGTTTGAGTTGTAATAAAAACTAAAATGGCCTATGTATTATTATATATTCTTGACTAGATTCTTTTTTTTCATCTTAGCGTTAATCCTAGTCGTATCCGAGGCTTTCACCTCGGAATCTGGGGTCAGCTTTACCAGTCTGAATGCGGATGTGTCTGAACTATGATATTATACGTGAAACGATATTTTAGGTCGCTGGCTATCAGGTGTAACAAGGTTGTCCGGAGGTTTGCACGTTGCTGGAACACAGTCAAAGTGACTCTTTCTTTTTTTTTTATGTGCGCCGCCGCGGCCTGCTTCTGCCAGGGTGACAGGCGGCTCCACCTGTCACCCCCAGGCCGGCGCTCATGGGGGGCGGAGGTCGTACATCGACCTCTGACGCCCGAGTTGCCTTCGTACACGGGCAGCTTGGCTTGCGATCGTTCGTCGCTCCCGCTGCCGCTCCCGCCCCGCCTCCTCCTTCACGAGCTTTACTTGCTCGCAGAAGGAGGCGCCGGCCGCCCACGCATCCGCGCAGCGGACAATCGCCGCGAGCAAGGTGGAGAGCGTGAGAACCCTCACTCCCAGGGCCGCCACAAGCTCCCACCTCGGTGTCTCCCACGCCGGACATTCGGTGAGCGTGTGCGGCCCCAAGTCCTCGCTCGCGTCGCAGTGATGGCACTCGGACGTTGGCTCTTTCTCCATCCGATGCAGATACTTTCCATAGCACCCGTGCTCGGTGATCATCTGCGTCAGACGGTACGAGAGGCTGCCGTGTGGCCTCTCTAGCCACTCCCCCATGATGGGTCTTACCGCCGCTACTACGGCGCGCCCTAGTGACTCTCTTTAAAGCCTTCTGCACGTCCTTCTACACGTGCAGCTTGTGGATGTGTTACACTCTACGGGCATATAACGACCTGCGCATTCAGTATAATAACGCATTCAGAATGCAGTTGGGGCTGTCTCGGAGATGCAGTGCATCAGGAAAACATTCCTGATGCACTGCAGAGGCCCGCACAGACGATTTCTATGCCATTATTAGAAAGCGTTCAGCCCCTGCCTTGGTACGACTCCGCTGCAGCTTCAACAGTCTCCTGAGTGTGTTTAAGGACAGATGGGACTCCCCCTTGTTGCAGCACTGGATGACACTCCACACGTGCCACAGATAGTGGAGTGTTGTTATTCATATGTATTTATTACTAACATTAGTTCTTAAGTTAAATTGTTACTAACACTATGGATCGATGGTCTGACAATAAACGAATTTTTTTTTTACTGCCGTTTGACTTCGACAACCAAAAGTTGATATCGAAGCATTGAAGCTGGATCAGTTGTTGGACTTTTTAGATCTCCAAATACCCATGACGACTGCTATAGATGGTCATATGACAACCGAACAAAAGATTATAAAGGAGAAAATATATACTTTTCCTTCGGAAATTAAATATATTATCGCAATAAAGATTTTCCATGCGGTTGAAACAGCGGGCAGCGGCTTGTCCATACATATATTATAAATACGAAAGTAAATCTGTCTGTCTGTTATGCTGTCACACCTAAACGACAATGAAAATTGGTACAAATATCAACTCAAGCAAAACATAGCGCTTCTGTTTTGTCGCTAGCGGCATACATTTAACATCTTTCTAAAGCATTTTCTTTTATGGCAGTGGCAGAATATCTCTTGATATATCTCAAATTGCTGCATCTACGTGCAAAGTTTGTGGGCAAAGTTCCATTCTGCTGACAGTTAGACGCGGGTCCGAGTTGCAAGTCTGACAGTTCCGAACTCACCCGGCCTTAGATAACCCCTCTAGACACTGCTAGGAACAGTATTTGCAATGATATTCAAATATCTTTAAATATCATTGACATTAAGTAAATCTGTCGAAAGTTTACATACTGACTTAAACTTTATTCTTTAATATTCTCAAAAAATTTTTGTTCAGTTTTATTCCAACATTCATATTTAACTTAAACGTTTTTGTACAATTTGCATAAAACTAAATTAAATTGATTTTAACAAATGTTTCGTCAGTAGGAACTTTAGCGGGTTGACTTAAAAGTATATATTTATGTAAAACGGCTACTGTTCTTCTATCATATTATTATTATGATGATATCAAAGAATTCGAACTAACACTCAAGCTGTGGAATGACCTGCGGTTTTCCTAAGCGCCTACAATATGGGGTTCTTCAAGAGGGGCATCAGAAGGTTTCTTCATGGTCGGCAGCGCGAGCATAATGCCCCTGGTGTTGCATACGTCCATAAGCCATTGTAAGTACTTCCTATCAGGTGGGGCGTGTACTTGTCTGCCACCAAGTGGTATAAAAAAGGATTAAAAATATGTACAATTTTATTGTCGTTTAGCTTAATACAAACTGACGCTGCAATTGCAATTCACCAGCGGCCCTATTACTTGCTACCTTATGAAACAACCACAGTTTACGACCGGTGAGAGCCCCGTCACACTCCACAGCTCTGAAACTTTAAGGTTTTTGCGTGAACGATGCCTTTATGATGAGGTGAGGGGCTCGGGCTCCAAATAAGGTGACCCTACGGTTTCTAATTACTCCAAACTTTACTCATTTCTCTTGGAACGTGTTAATGGACTCCCTCCCCCATTGCTATGTATTTTTAGTGTTTTGTCTAATTAAAATCCCGGTATAGTCAGATCCTATTCTCGTAGGCTCTTCTATCGCATAGTGAAGGTGAATACGGAAATTATATTATTTGAATATGGAGCAACAGAGAAGATTGTGGAATTTCGTTGTAAATGTAAAATCTTTTAATCTTAAAGTATTAATTTTTTTTTCGGTTTAATTAGCTTTATTATGACATACAAACATGTAACTACACCTTTCCCCCGGAGAACTAGGCAGAGGTAAGTTACCACTCACATTTCACCAATAATTGATATTGGTTCCACGAGACTTTTGCCGTCTTCCGAGCACTATTTTTGAATCAAGCCATGCATCTGAAGCTGAATATGAGCTGTATAAATCTGTCTGATGTTAAACAGCCCTATCTCGTAGTCGCCTTGTACAACACCGCGTGGGAAGAGATGGGGTGGTCCAAATTCTACTCTGCCGGGAACCATGCGGCTGATTAAGACATTTTGAGTCGATTTGGTTGCGGTGGCAGTTAAATACCGTTGTAACTCATAACTTTACAATATTTTATCTAGATTAATACATACTTTTTAAATTAAGTAGATATTTAGGTATAGTCATCTAGAAAGCAATATATAATTATCTAGGTTTGTGTGGTAATTTTCATCAGCGAAAATCCGTTGAAATGAATAATGATGTTTTTAATCAGTGAGATTTTATTCAACAATAAGATAACGCCGTTTACTTCACCACTTTTAGTGAAATCACCCCTTACTTCACTCCAGTGTACATTTATTATTATTATTAAATATTAATATTAAACTTGTCTCGAAAGCACATCTTATCGATTTGGTCAAAATCGGTATTCTGTAAGCCATAACGAGTTACTAGCAGCCAGAGGAGAATCGTATGCAGTGCTCGCTATAACTCAGAGCGACGCAGCACTATTTTACGGCGGTCGACAGATAAAATTACAGTATAAATCAGATAATATATTAGCTTTGCCAGCCTTTTCTCGCGGAGCGAACCGATTACACTTTTATAACTCCATTCGCAGTGATTTTGTGATTTATGATGCTATTAGAATTGACTTTTATACGACTTAAGTGAAATTTAAAATTAAGAAGTTATAACGCACTTTCTTTTTGTCTTTAATATAGAATATTAATTACAAACATTACTAGTACACTCTTTAACCTCTCCAGGTAAGCTTAATAGGAGTGGACGTTGTCGATAGTGTTCAGTATTCGAACTCAGACGCACATTGCGATTTAAATGATTGCTATTTAACCGGTCAATCATTTATCAATCAATCATTACACATTAAAACTTTGTACTATTTTCATATTATTTTTTTACTGAACCATACATTCTTGGAATTCTTGACTAGCATACATGTTTACAGAAGGAATTCTACATAGCCGGATATATTATAGTAATGGTGACCCCTTTCCCGAGACTTTATCTTTAGCTTATCATCAGATTATTTAGTTTATTTGCTTAATCTATTTCTGTAGGCTATCGGCTTCATTGACAACCGGATAGAGGCTAGTATTAAAAGTAAATCCACGTGTCACATTGGTTCGATGACAACGGCACGTGTTCCTCCCCAGGTGCCAGTAATGCAAGAGTATTCAATGTACTACTCGTATATCACGAGGTTACAAACGACATCGAACAATAACCAGAGTTCCGATTTATATATTTTTGAGGAGGTAGGACACGGCGGTATTTCCGCCCAATTGAGCAGTCCGACTGGGGAAGTACCTCCGCCGGTTATAATAACTTCGTGTTGTGTTCCCGGCGGTGAGAGTCACTCACTCACTGGAGAGTTTTTGTGCTGTCAGTGGGATGACCAAAGGCTTGTCCTGCTTTGTCCTGTACACTGACGGCACAAAATCTCTGTTCTTACAGGGTCGGCAGCACGGATGTGACTCCACTGGTGTTACACACGTTCATAGGTCATGGTAACCACTTTCCATCAGGTGGGCCGTGTGCTTGTCTGCCACCTAAGTTGTATAAAAAAAAAATCGGTAGCGTCATACTCAAAAACGCTTGATTTCAATTCGATAAAAAAGTAAATTGTAAAAAGCAAATTGTAATAAACTGGTTTAGGTATGACCTGTTAAAACAGAACTTTCCTTTGGGAATCAACGTTTTGCTAATTCAGCATTGTGGTTCTAGAAAATTCAACTTTTTGTGAACTCAACATATTTAGATTCAACATTTTACGAATTCAACATTGTAGACGTTTTTGTGACTTTATAAATTTTTTAGAATCTCTCATAGTTTAATTGTATTTTTTCAGCTGCATAAAAATATTTAATAAAATTCCTCAGGACTTGATTAATATGCCAATAAATAAATTTAAAATAGAAGTGAAAAAAACTTTAATGAGTAAAGGTTACTATAAGGTGGATGAGTACCTTAATGATGTTAATGCGTGGTCAACATAAGTCTCTTGCTTGCTCGCACAAAATAAATTGTAAACCAAAACAAATTTAAAAAAGAAAAATAATCTAGTTCTAATGTAGTTCGCTGAGTTTCTTGCTGGTATCTTCTCAGTAGAACTAATCTACCGAACCAGCGAAAGAATCATTTTCCAATGGTTTATTTTTACATTATTTAATATTTTTATATTATTTCTTGACATACATAACTGTAAAATTTTGACGTTCACATGTGCTCTTTATGTGCCTAAACTGAATAAATGAAATTGATTCTTTGATTCTTTGATTCTTTTGTTTTTAATTAGATTTAAACATCATAAGGTTCATAATGACACGTTTTAATGAACAGAATAGTAGCCGCGTGGTTCCCGGCAGAGTAGAATTTGGGCCACCCCATCTCTTCCCATGCGGTGTCGTACATGGCGACTATAGGATAGGGCTGTTTAGCATCAGACAGATATATACAGCTCAGACTCAGGCACAGATGCGAAGCTCGAGTCATCAATAGTGCCCGGAAGACGGCAATAGGCTCACCTCATATTACGTGGGGCCGAAAACAATGATTGGTGAAATGTGGGTGTTAATTCACCTCAGACTAACCCTTCGGGGATAAAGGCGTGATTATATGTATGTATATAAACAAAATTTAACGTAATCGGGCAAAGAACTAAAATAAAACTATTTTCAATTGATTCTACCGATATTTATATGGTTCCATATAAATATCGGTAGAATCAATTAAAAATAGTTTAAATTTTAGTTTTATGCTCAGTATTAATTCTATATTACTTGCACTATGTCATCACGTTTTACACATTAAACTTCAGACAGTAAAACATAACCCAGTTCATCTGAATTCTTTTCCACTGATTACCTTAGTTGTGTAACAATTACAGCGTGGTCCAGTAACAGAGTAATTATATCCGGCATTTCGTCTGCAGTGTATCCGGCACTTAATAGTCCCTTGAGTAAACAAAGCCGGGCGTTAGTCAATGAGAGGTACAGGCACTTGAATACCTCGCCATTCGTTGATCACTACGCATGTGTAGACATTTAATACTGTGACTTTGTGCATCTGTATTGATAAATCTAGTTATAAACTCAGTTTTTTTTAACTTGCTGATCTCTGAAACTGTAGCTCAATTTTTGACAAAGATAGGTAGCAGACGGTCTGAAGTGTCGTATCTGAAATAAGAAATCAGATGCGATTGGAGGTCACGGGTTCGAGCCCCGATCATAATTACTACTACCGAAGTTAACCTACTACTAGCAACAGAAGCTACAAATAAGTTAACGTTAATATTAATAATGCAAAACACGTTTGATTTTACAATAAAAATATTTACCATGTAGCAAATAACACTAGACATAATTTTCCCTTTAGTGGCACATCCAATCTACAATTTTCTCAACGTAAATATTCTAAAAGTCAATGCAAAATAGCACACTGCAATATTGGTATTAGCTATTTTGCTCAAACCCAACATGTAACCTAATACCCTTCAGATTGCATTTTCCGCTCGACAGCGGTGCGCCACCGACGTGCATGCGCTACGTCTCGCTTATCCGCTACGACGTAGTCTCGTAGCGCTACGCAGACAGCTACTAAATGAATTATAGTTGAACATGAATGTATTAGAGCTGACATGCAGGCTCGGAAGCTGAACCTCTTTGAACGTAAATTCTGTAAATATATATATTCTGTATTTCGAATACCTGAAGCGTAGTGTTAGAGCGTTCAACTGCCAACCCTCGTTATGGGTTATACGGCTTTTATGAGATCGACTACCGTCTGACCTCCCAACGCAGAGAGGTTGACATAGCTGTGAAAGTTTTAGTGAGGCCTTATATACCCAGATTAAAAGTTACGCAAGGACTTATTTGCTCCAACGGCCAGAGGTCTTTCAGCAGATATGGCCAGATAATCTAAATTAACTAAAGTCAATATAAACTCCGTTTATAAAAAAATAACTAAATACCGAAACCAAAGCACTAGTTTAATCACACACATACATATAATCACGCCTTTATCCCCGGAGGCTTAGGCAGAGGTTATTTAACACCCATAATTCACCATTATTGTATGCGGTCCCACGTAATAGGGGGTCTATTGCCGTTTTTCGGGCACTATTTTTGCTTCGAGTCTTGTATCTGTGGTGGAGTCTGGGCTGTATATAACTGTCTGATGTAAAACAACCCTATCCCTTAGTCGCCTTGTACGACACCGCATGGGAAGAGATGGCGTGGTCCCAATTTTACTCTGCCGGTAATTACTCGGCGTTACTAGTTTAATCACTACCTAGCTAATTTATTTATTATGTGTAAAACGTCATATCAAAATTGTATACCTTTTATAGCGATTAAGTATAGGAAACTTCACGATAATTTATATTTAATTTCAACCTTCGTTGAGCATCTTAAAATAAACAAGGACGTCTGTTTCTACTTAGCTTTCAAAAGAGTGTGATTAATGGGGAAAGCTGTTCGCGGGTCTGCTGTTCCGACGAGTCTCTGAGACTCAACAATAACCTGCCTTCTATACTAAATGATCCGCGTTTTTATCCACAACCAGCCCTTGACAGCCTTATTGTTGGAAATATTAAACAGAAATGCGAAAACATTATGGTTTTCACATTTTCATAGCTCTCAATAAGTAGGTATATTGTTTGTGTAGGATTGTTGATATAAGATGAACCCTAAGAAAATATTCGCTGTGGATGCTTCATTTTCAACTAAGAATAATTCTGTGATTAGAATTTGTTGGATATGGTTAAATCATATGATATGGTATGATAAATTACCTCTGTGGCATGGCAGTAGAGAATGCGACTGCTACACAGGAGGCGCGAATTCGATCTCCGCTCAGTGCAAATATTTGTATGCATGATCGGCATCGGTATTTGCATTGGTCTGGTCGTACCTCGGAGAGCATTTTAAGCCGTCGGTCTCAGTTGCCGTACCAACATCGATGGCAATTGGGTAGCTGGAGCCCTAAAATGTCGTAACAACTGTTCTAACTGAAATGCTTGCTTGCCTTTGGGTTTTGAAGGTCAAATGGCAGTCACTTCACGGAAAATATCGAAGTTAAACCAAATCCGGAGTAAGATTGTCAAAGCGGACCCCAGACTCAGATGTGTAAGCTTCAGATGCGATTGGGATTGACGCTAAGATGAATATGGTATGGTAGGCTTCACCAAATTCTTTCGGGGCTACGTCATCATTTATGTCCCATCACATCTTTTTTTTTTATACCACTTAGTTGGCAGACAAGCACACGGCCCACCTGATGGAAAGTGGTTACCGTGACCTATGGACGTCTGTAACACCAGAGGAGTCACAGTCGCGCTGCCAACCCTGTAAGTACAGAGTTTCTGTGCCGTCAGTAGAAGACAAAGCAGGACAAGCCTTTAGTCTTCCCACTGACAACACAAATTCTCCAGTGAGCTCTGGCTACCCTACTCACCGCTGGAAACACAACACGAAGTTATTATAGCCGCGGTATTCTGTAGGGCGGAGGTACTACCCCAGTCGGACTGCTCAATCGGGCGGAAATACCGCCGTGTCCTACCTCCTTAAACATCTATTTTGTGTTAGTATTTTTTATCATTCATTCAAGCCTTTTTATTGTATAATTATACTGTAATAACATTTTCAACCAGGGTCCTAATAATAAAATCATAAAGTGACTCTAATTTTACCGCAACTAGGCACGTATTGGCACCTATAATCAAACTATGATTTTTCTCGCTAAAATTCACCAGAGAGTTATAACTTTTTTTTTTCAAATTGCTTTGTCCGTGAGTTCTGTGGTTGAGTTGCTTTGTCTTTAAAGAAGCTTCGATACTAAATAAATCATGTTCAATAGTACAAATAAATTAATATCCCTGCTACCTACTCATTTTATGCAACTTCAAATTTAAATAGATAATTTAACTTGTTCGTGTTTTATAAACAAAACTATGCCATCATAAACAGTTCATTATAATTTTAATTTACTAATTGTTTCTCTAAATAAACTTTTAATCTAATTAGGTACTAAATAATAACATAACATAACATATCATAAACTCACGTCTATATCCCCGAAGGGGTAGGCAGAGGTGCTAGCACCTACATTTCGCTAGTTTATGTTTAGGTCCCAATGTAATAGGGGGTGAGCCTATTGCCATTAACCGGGCACGTATAAACCTGCGCATTCATGATTGCACACATAACTTCGAAAAGCCATTGGTGTGTGCCATGGTAAAACCTGGGTTCGAACCCAAGACCTCATCTCAGCTGTCCATTACCTATACCACTAGGCTACCGCGGTGTACCTACATAATACTAAATAATAGTAGTTAATAAAACTGTTGCATTATAAAACGAAGTCATTAAAGTTCATTTTTTATGTTTACATTTCAGTATGAGAGTAGATAAAATCATTTTTAATATTATTTTATTCGCAAGTGTGTTGTAAAACATCCGTATGATACATTTGTGTATAGATGATTACCGTTTTTGACTCTCTTAATCAATCAATGGCGCCTCATCGGTAATCACTAACTTTACACACTCGTACCATAATATTTTTATGAAATTCTGAAACGTAACCAGGTGATCACTATATAATAACTACATAATAAATAAGCTGTAACACATAAATCTATAAACAAAATATACATACACACGATAATGTGTAACCATACATATTTAGATTTTATTTTTAAATAAAAATTGTTTATTTCTCACCACAAACCAATCAATGCAAAATATGACACAAAATGATTACTGTATGCACATTGGGTTGTGGATCGCTGGTGCCTGTGGTAGGTAATAAAAACCTGAATTACAGGTCACCAGCCATAGTCACAGTAATATACTATTATAATAATGTATTAAGGGTGTTTCTATGTATAATATGTATGTATTTACAAAAAAAAGTATCCAAGTATGTTTATCCGCATTCTAGATTCCATAACACAAGCTAGTTAAGCTGTGCTTACCATGGGTCTAGATAGCGTTGTGTAGAATGTCGTGGAATATTTATTTTTATTTTATTTTTATTATATTCCTAATGTCAATGTTATTTGTTTCAGGTAAGTTATCAGCATTCATCGTACCTACATCGCGCTACACGCACCCAGACAAATTTAGAAAGGTACATTTATGAATTATAGGTGCTTTACGTTCATAAAATCTCCACTCAAGTATAATTTAGAAAACAATCTATAGGGACTAAAACTAGTTTAAAGTGAATGAAAGTCTTACTCTAGAAAACGGGCCTTAGAATTTTCATTTTTACCACTAATTTAAGTTATGAACTTACTCGCTGTGTCAACCCCCACACAGCGATCTAAGATGCTTAAATTAATTATAATAATCAGCCGTTCAACACTGTCGCGAACGTCGCAACCCATTAATAATGGAGCTTAGTGCGAAGTTGCTCCGTCTGACCTCATTGCCAATGTGACCGCATGTCCTTCAAACTAACGGGACTGTTCTTCTATAATAAATATATCCCGCTATGATAAACATAAGCGTGGTTACAAACCAGCTATTCAACCACTGCATTCTGTTAACCGGGTTGATTTACATTATTGCATCGGTCAAACTTTGGACATACTTCGTGTATATTTTCCACAACGATTGTAAGTTCTGGGTTTCTCTTGGGACAGACGAACTTTCGCAGAAACTGTTGAAGTTTTATTTGTGTTGTTAGATCGACGTTAGTTTTAAACTGGTTTAGCTTAGTTTTTGTAACTCCGTCGATTTGGATAATTCAGTTTTCCTGATGTATTTTTTTTCAGAAATTTTAGTCTTGTGGGAATTGTGTTTTAGCTGTGGAATATAAATAAGAGTTACAGGGCCCCACTAGTAACTTTGGGGTCTAAGTCAACATCCCCTGTTAGTCGGTGCTTTCTATCTGGGATTAGGAGATCAGCAGTCACTCCCGTATAAACTGATACATTAAAAAAAAACAAAAAGCGGACCTCAGGCTTCATAGTGCAAACTTTGAACGCAATTGGGCACCTGCTATAAAGATGAGGACGACGTGGAATTATGAAATAATCTTAGACCATATACTATATAGACATAGAAATGCATCGCCAAAAGGGCGTAAACAACGCGTATTGTGTTAGTAAACTAATTTCAATATTATTGTTTAAACTGTCAATGTGTGCATGTCATGGGATGTAGGTATGTATAAATAGTAACCATTTTTTGCCGCGTTGAAATGATACAATACTGCGTCTTGGTAGCAGTTTGTATATAGCTTGTATTAAGGAAATAATACTAACTACCTACATACAGAATGTAGGAACGCAGGTACCTAACTGTAGCAATTAGACAGCTTTCCAAACGCCTCTAATGGGTTTAATGCCGGCCCGTGATCTCAGTTAAAGCTAATCGCGATCCGAACTGTGCTTAGTGGCGATTTATATGTCCAATCATTGTACATCTGCGCCTAACTGAAACTCCGCTCGGCAATAAATACGCGTAGGGATTATAAAACTTTTTTATATGGCCAACCTTTTTGCGCTTTCGTTTAAAGATCAAAATTTGTTTACAGGATTAACTTAAGGACGATGATATCAAGATTCACCTAGAATTTCCTACGTATACCCCTTTTCAATCTCCTGAAAACAGAGGTACTTGACAGCCGAGGATCGTTGTTTTCATTTTGAGTTTATTCTGTCTGTGCCACTTGTGAAATATATTGGATTTATTGTGGAGAGGGCGAATCAAATGTAAATGAGGCTATCGCAGCGCCGGCTTTGCATTTTTATGCTGATCCATTATTTAACAGTTATAGGGTATTGAAATAATATCGCGATTTCTAAGATTTCGTACCTAAAAGGACAGTGGAGTCCTAGTAATATATATAGCACCGTCTATCTGTCTGTCACCAGGCTGTATTCGTGATTGACCGTGATTGACCGCTACTATTCTACTACTACTATACTAACTACATATTGAAATATCCCGCGGTTCCACCATCATGAAATACTTATCCCACACTCGCAATCCACTATCTTATTCTCGAGATAATCTTTATATTATTCCAGACAATGTTCTCACTGCCAATATATCATTCAATACAACTGTTCTGACGTGATTGAGTAACAAGCACAGATTCATTCTAGCAACCCGACACATTTAAACGTAATATGATAACAAATAATTCAGCTATGTCAATTTTACTCTAGTACTCCCGTCCGAGCCACGGTGAAGAAGGTTGTATATCTCAATCACTAGTACGTCACGATAGTTGCGTCAGTCCTGTCGCGTGATGGATGACGTCACGTCACTGATAACGCTGATAAATAAAATATGTGTCGAGGGAACGTCCATTGAACCGAGTAGATTGTGCAACGACTTTATATGTCAGGGGGCTGTGTACTGATATTAAACTTTACAAGTGTGTTCGCATCGATAGGTGTCATAATACAGTGAAGCCTGGTTAAGTGAGAGCTGTAGGGACCTGCAAATTTGTCTCACTTATAGAGATATTCCAATTATCCATTGTCTCAGAAATCCAGGTGTACTCGTATATCATTTTTGTCTCATTTAGCAAGGGTTCCAATAATGCAGGTCAGAATACAAGTCATTTCAGTTGCAGAGGTGCGATTATTGTCTAAAATATCATATGATGTAAACATTATACGTGAGTTTTAAAATTTAGTAGGAATAAAAAAGAAGGGTATTAAAAAAACATACGAATAACGTTTTTTTATAAATAATACAAAAATGTAAACAGATTGTTTCAATTAAAAAAAAACTGTATTTTTTTATACCACTTAGGTGGCAGACAAGAACACGGCCCATCTGATGGAAAGTGGTTACCGGGACCTATGTGTGTAACACCAGAGCAGTCACAATCGCGTTACCGACCCTGTAAGCAAAAGTTTCTGTGCCGTCAGTGTATGTTCCCAGCGGTGAGGAGGGTACCCAGAGCTCACTGGAGAGTTTGTGCTGTCAGTGGGAAGACCAAAGGCTTGTTCTGCTTTTGACTTTCGCAGTGGCATCACAGAAACTCTATTCTAACAGGGTGAGCAGCACGGGTCTAGCTCCCCTGGTGTTGCATACGTCTATAGGCCATGGCCACATTTTCATCTGGGCTGTGTGCTTGTCGCCTAGGTGGTATGAGAAAAAACCTCCTCATAGATAAATAGACATAGAGCCTAAGTAAAACCTAGAATTTGATCTCACTAGATCCCACTTAATACCTATTCATTTAACTCTGAACCATTGTAATGTGAAACATGTTGTATTAATTTACTCCCATCAACCTCAAGCCATGAATATTTATGTGGCGCTGAAATGAAAAGGTTTACATATTCAAAACTGCGCGGGAGATGAGCGAGACTGAAAAATTCATGGTGTATGCAGTCGGGTCCACAGTTCCCACGCCCGTGCATACATAACGTATGAGATATTCAACAATCTTGGCGAAAAGATTTTATTACTTTTATAGCAGTGTCTGGATAGCTATAACTAGGGTGTGTTTAAAACTGGTGTGAATAAGTTACTTTTAGACAAGCGTGCTTCACCGTCACCACATCGTCACTTACCAACAGGTGACATAGTGGTCAAACGTGAGCCTATCTAACATAAAAAATACCTACTTATTAGTCTTAAGATAATTTGCGATGTCGAAATTGGCGTGTCAAAAAAAAATACCGAAATTAAAAATATTATACTAAAAACAAGAACAAGTTTAACATAGGTATCTCAGTAAGTTATTTCCTATTTACTAGGTAGTTAATTTATAAATTATTTAATAATAATAATGACGTCTTTATTGTACACCAATTAGACATTACACTAGAATAAGTGATACAAATTCCGTGGCACGTACAGATGGCGGCCTTATCGCTTTGCGGCAATTTCTTACAGGCAACCATAGGATGGAGATAAGAAAATAGGAGAAGAATATTTTAGGGCAGTTAGGTGTACATAAAGAAAATAAAATAAAATAATAATAATGAAAAAGAAAACACAATAGCCATAGGTAAATACAATTATACATATAAGCATACACACTATATATATCCTAGAAAAAGTCACAATACATTAACACAAACATAGATATACTTCATTCTACCTTGTCATTCCACTCTTTCATAGAGACAGGTAGTATTCCTTGACGAGTCTTTTGAACACAGGCAAGGACTGAGCTCGCCTGACATTCACTGGCAAAGCATTCCACAACCGAGCCGCCTGAACCGAAAAGGATTTGTCAGCAAAGTTGGTGGAATGGCTCGGTATTTTCAACCTTAGATTCTCCGATGATCTCAAAACCCTTGAGTGAGTGTCGTGTAAGAACTCAAATCGCTGTTTCAGGTAAGAAGGAGTTAGTGGGTTAAATAAAATGTTGTATAGTAAGGAGAGAATATGCGCATTCCGGCGAAGGCGTATAGGTAACCACTTGAGCTTTTTTCGAAGATCTGAAACATGATCATATTTTCGTAATCCAAATACGAATCGTATACAAAGATTTTGGAGTCTCTCAAGCTTGTTAAGTTGGTCTTCAGTGAGATCTAGATAGCTGGCATCAGCATAGTCGAGAATAGGAAAAATAAGAGATTGTGCAAGCGCAGTCTTAGTGGCAGTGGGTAGAAAATTTTGAAGCCTACGCAGGGACCCTGCCGCTGCAAATACTTTACGCCTTAGTTCCAGGAGATGCGGCCCCCAGGACAAGCGACTATCAATAACGATCCCCAGATTTTTTACTTTATTGCTATATGGGACTATTGTTCCATTGCAAGTCACTTGAGGTAGGGTTAACCAATCTATTTTATCAATCAACCTGGAGCTCCCGACAATAATGACTTGTGTCTTGCATGGATTAACTTTTAGACCGTACGAGGCACTCCAGCAGCATATCGATGTTAGGTCAGTATTTACTGTATTGACAGCTACCGCCAGTTTGTCCAGCGGGGCCCGAGAGTATATCTGCAGATCATCAGCATACAGGTGGTAGGAAGAAGATAGTTCGTCGGTGATAGAGTTTATAAAAACTGCAAACAGTAAGGGAGATAAAACGCCGCCCTGTGGTACACCAGCGGTTGTTGTACACCAAGAGGAGACGGATTCTTTGACACATACACGCTGCCGGCGACCAAACAGGTAACTACGAAACCAGTCAATCACCGTTGGAGATATGTTAAGAGTGCTCAATATGCCAAGTAACACGTCGAAATCCACGGTATTAAATGCATTACTGAAGTCCAACAAAGTTAGTACTGTCAGCTCACCGCTTTCCATACCTGATCTGATATCTTCCGTAATATGAACCAAAGTAGTAGTAGTACTGTGACCAGGACGAAATCCAGACTGGAGAGGATTCAGTAGTGCGTTTTTTGAGAGGAAATTAGAAAGTTGAGTGTTAATGAGACGTTCAAGGACTTTAGAAAGAAAGGGCAAGATAGAAATAGGGCGATAATCAGAAAAAGAGGAAGGATTTTTCTTTTTAGGAATAGGGATTATCTGAGCCTCTTTCCACGTTTTTGGAAACACGTTGTTAGTTATTGAGAAATTCAGGATATGACAGATGACAGGAAGGATTTCATCAATGATAGGGTGGATCATATTACGGCTGATACAGTCCGTACCCACAGCATTAGACGTGATTGACATTATGCTCCTCCTAACATCACAAGCCGAGAATTGACTAAATAAGTAAGGAGAGCAGTTGGGAGTTGAGACAGATGAAAGACGCTGTAATGTATTTTGTTTTGTCATTTTATCAAATTTTGACGAAGAGGAGAAATGTTCATTAAGTGAATCTAAGTTTACGTTGTTAGGGATCGACTCTTGACGAGATTTGCCTACTCCCAATGTCCTTAGAAATTTCCAGACTTTTGCTGGATCCTCGTTTTCTACTGAGTTATGAATATAACGGCGTTGCGCACTCCTACAAACCCGATTGCAGTGATTTCTAATAGCAACATAGTTTTCCCGGTTCACTTCGGATGGACGCCTCTTATATTTCGACTTGGCTGTTGCTTTTTTATTTATAAGTATTTTGATCTCACGTGTTAGCCAAGGCGCTGGAAGATGTTTCACCCTTATCCTGCGAACCGGAGCATGTACATCATATAACTTAATAATATTAGTAGTAAAGATTCCAACTTGCTCATCAACACATCTAGAGTTATAAAGTGGACTCCAGTCCAAGACATCGGCATCCCTGCGCAAGTTTTCCAGGTTCATACCACCAAAGTTGCGTTGCATAAGAAATTTAGATTTAAGTTTAGGTGGACGAAGGTGATAAGATAAAAATAGCAAGTCATGGTAGGAGAACTGATCAGCAGTATACTTACCATGCTTTGCTACATGCTGTAGAGAGGAAACGATGATCAGGTCGAGCAGAGAAGGAGCAAGGTGAGGAGCATGATGAGTTGTATCGGTAGGAAGAATTGACAGATTGCAAGATTGGATAATAGATTGAAGAGTTGATGAACGAGAGTCGTTCTTGATAAGGCAGGTGTTAAAGTCGCCCATGATTATACTTTGACCATACGTCGGTACAAATGTATCAAGGAGAAGTTCAAATGAAGAAAAGTAGTTTATATTGGAAGAAGGACAATAGAAAACGCCAAGTAGAAGTTTAGAGTGCAGAAGTTCAACCTCCAGAAAGATATGCTCACCAGCGTGCGGTGGCTGTGGCGACATGCTCAGAATAGTGTAAGCTATGTGCGCGCGCAGATAGATTGCTACACCACCCGCCCGCCGCTCCACACGATCGTTTCTGATGAGGTTGAATCCTGGTAAGGTATATTGTAAAGTGGGTAAACATGGCTTTAGCCATGATTCCGAAACAAGAATTGCATGTATATGCGTACAGTCAAAGCTTGCCAGCATATCAGGGAAATGAGCCGGAATGCTTTGTGCATTTATATGAACAACGTTAAAGTTATTGGGAACATCGGAGAATTGAGATGAGAGAGATTCAGCAAGTGAAGGCTTCCTCTGGTGGCTAGCACTACCACCAACAGAGTCACTGCTATAGTCTGCAAAAGGCATTCCCAGACCCCAAAAAAAAAAAAGAAAAAACTTTTATGTAACTTAAATATATATAAGTATGATGGTTCAAATGAAATATAATATACAGATATAAGTATATATATGTACAATATAACAATATAAATAGATTTAAATGAAACTTTTTAATTATATTATAATAAATTTGGAAAAAAAAAGGCAATTATGTAAAAGGAACAGTAGCTTAATTTGGTTAGTGCAAAAACTAAACGTTTAAGTTCCATCTGCCGGTTTGTTGATAAAGCGAATACATAAATAAAAAAAAAAAAACGAAGTAATGCAAAAGTAAAACAAAAACAAAGAACCAGAATAAAGAGAAAAAAAAATATCTAAAAATCTATGGGTCCAGGCATTTGAACTGTCCTTGGAGGTAGATGTTAATAGCAATAAGTAAAAGGAAAGCACGATTTGGAAGTCAAAATAATATAAGTAAAGGAGAAATGGAACGCAGCCAAAGACAATCGTCAACACCCAACACCAATGACAATGACATCCGTCACACCTGTCATTGACAAATGTGACAGACACCGATGCTGAATGTTGACGGTGCTGTTATTTTTTTAATTTGTGTTTACATATAAAATAAAGTGTAAAACAAAAGTAAAATTCGGTAGGTAGTGAAGTAAACAAGAAAGAGAGAAAAATAATAATAAATGAACATACTATAAAATTGTGGGTAATGACTTAAAAACAAAACAAATACACTCAACATCTACCTGGACCCAGCGTATTATGAGCAGGTACCGACGAATTACTTCTTCGAAACCGCAACTCGTCGAGATTTTGGCACTGCAGACCCTGTGGCTACGCTCGCAGCCTTAGTCACAACAGCAGGCCTCCCAGGCTCCACACAAATCCGCTCAAGGTGGCTCAGTGAAGCCACTCGTTGCGGCCCATTCGCAAGCAGCACGTAAATACTGCCTTCCCTGGTCCAACATTTGGTGACGCCCAGTTTATCGCGCGCTGTCATGAAGAGGTCATGCCGTGTCCTCGTAAGGAATTCAGACATTGTAATGCCAGAACCCTTCAACTTTGTCTTACTGAACCATACCTTGTCGCGGATATCCACAGCCTGCAGCTTAACAATGATGGGTCTTGGCTTCTTGTTAGAGGACAGACGACCCATTCTGTGGCACCGACGTATAGCCTCCGTGCTGAAGTCCGAGATGCCCAACTGCTTCTTGACAGTGCTAACAACAACATTAGCAGTGTCTTCCTCAGCTTGCTCATTGATACCATGGAAAAGCAGTATCTTGCGTCGCCTTTGTGTCTCCATGTTGTCCACAGTCTGGGTTAGGGCCTCAATTTGTTGCTGCAGCAAACTTAGAGTTTTTGTGATGTCGGCTCGATAAGTTGCAAACTCAGTAGCCAGTGTTGAGACCGTCGCTGGTGTACTTGTGCTGGCTGTCCTCTGCAATGCCTCCTCAAATGCCGCCATTCTCTTGTGGAAGTCAACTTTCATATCTGCCACAGTCTTGTCCATAGTGAAGGATTGAAAAGTGTGAAGTATAAGAAGTATAGAATGAAGAGGAAAACAGTATAACCGGCAGGTAGTCACTTTAGCCTTGTAATGTAGACATAAAACTTGTTAATTGTATAGAATTCAAATTAAAATAAATAATAATAACTGGGAGCAAAAAAAAAAATATGTGTCTTCAGTAACCCCCCTTTTTTTTTTTTTTTTTTTTTTTTTTTTATATATATATTATATATATTATATTATATAACGTGTAACAAAATTAACTTTCGTAACTTTGTGGGATTACTTGGTATGCGCAAATGTGTGTAGGAAAAAATAAATAATAAATATTGGGTGACCCAATTCTCTATAATTCAGTTGCAAAGATTGTAATAATAGACATCAATGTTTATGCTAACCGTACCACGTCTGTCTTGGATTGCAGTAAGCAGCTGACTTTTGGAAGTCAATGACCTGTGGGTGTTTCGTAGGTAAGTTTCATGAGCCGACACGTGTGTATTACGACTCGAGAGGTCCCGAATTACGAATTGCGGACCCGTGCTTGTGTTAGCATACAAACATGAGCGTAATATTAAATAATCTGTGAAAAATTAACATACAATTTATTTTTGTATTTCGGGCATAGTTCGGAGACTTAATTTTGCTACACCTTACATTACATTACAATTGTAAATTGGAAATGTTAGTTCGCGATAGTCGCAAAAAATACTGAACGGATTTTGATGCGACTGTTTTTGCTAGAAAGGTCTTAGTCCGACTTAATATCTTACAATTAGGGGTATGTTCATGTGGGTCGCGTGGAATGGAACCGCGGGCAACTGAGTCGTAAATAAAACTTGTAATATTATTGGCATTACTCATTTTTTTCTTAATATTTCCATAACCATTATAATCTAATTTTGACTAATGGACTAGTCATTAGCTAACTGTAATAACGAATCAAATGTAGCCCTAAAGCTAAAAATCGTACAACCAATCTCCTAGTATTTACGAGCATGTCGACCGGCGAGTTTATTTAGTATGCTATTCTCCTTGATGACGTCATTAATCCTGCTAAATTGCGATCTCGGCACGACCGTGACGTCATACGTCTACTCACTACACCTCCTTCTACCAGGTGAACATAACTGGGCAGGCTGTGTTGCCGGTATGCAATTTCCTATAAGAGAGGCCTGTCCCGAATTTGAAATAGGCGATCGGAGTATTAAAATGGCATAAGACTTCAGATGTTTTATGTGAACTATATAAGTTCTAGTAGCTAGACGTAGGTACGTAGAGAGGATTATTTATTGCGGATCCGTGCGATGTGTTCGCTACCAAAGCTGCTAGATTATTTTTTAAAGATCGGCTTTATACAAGATGTAAGATCCATTCGCAAATATCTTTTGAATCTATTGTAAGGAGGCATATAAGTTGACATACTGAATTTCTGTTTGATTTTTATTATTTTGTTGTACAGCCCTTAGACTAAGTTAATTTTAAGCTTCGAAATTTCAATACAATGTAAGATTGTTTATGAAATAAAAACCAAACTAAAAAAAAAACTAAACATGGCTCAAAGTTTTGCGTAGTTTTTTTTATTCTATTATTGTTTTTTTTTTTATATTCAGAGTACAGCGGCTCTAAAAAGGCCACATTGAGCGTTTCTGCTAAAAACTAGTAACTTCATGAATTCATGAAAACTTCAGCAAGACAAATATTATCTATCCTAACACGATAAACATGTGATAATAAAGTGACCTTTTTAGACCTGCAGATCAGTGGCGAAGAGTCTAAAATTTCAAAAAGTAAACTGATGATAAAAAACTTATCTCAAACTAAATGGTCATTGCCCATGCGACTTACTGGGAAGTAGGATTCGGTTTACAGGTACCCTTCGCCACTGGTACAGGTGCCGATTAAATAAACTATAATCATTATTCCATAACATTCCACACAGCGCTAACTAGCTTGTGTTATGGAATCTTGATTGCGAATAAACATACTTAGATATCATTTTTTTAATACATACATATCATACATAGAAACATCCAGTCCAATGCAAATAAACATATTCATGCATACAAATATTTGTAATTGTCAGTGACCATGATAGTTTAAATACCTATATTAAAAATATTTGTACTGAGCGAGAATTGAACCCGCGCCACCTGCGTAGCAGTCGTACCGCTTCGCCACATAGACTGTCATTGTAATGACAGTCTATGTGGCACGTACGAATACGTACGAATACCTACAGCAAGAAATAAATCATCCAAATCGGTGTAACCGTTCTCAAGATTTATCATCGCAAATAATCAAGTATACTCTACAGTAGAGTATACTTGATTATTTGCGATGATAAATCTTGAGAACGGTTACACCGATTTGGATGATTTATTTCTTGCTGTAGGTATTCGTAATTTTTGACATGCCACCGAACAAATTTAAAATATAAATGAAAATTGTTAGAGGACTGAAATGTTAAATAAAAGAATGAAGACTGCTAGAGTTAAACTAAAAAAGTATTGACACGTTCAATGTGCGCAAAGCAAAGGAGTGCTGATTATACATATGAGAATCTATTAGTCTCGAGAAATTTGAGTGCTTTTAGGCAATTTGCGCGATGAAACCGTAGATTGCAACATCACTTATCATAAAGTATAAATGTGGTCAAACGGAAACATCAAAATACATTAGGGGATTGGTTGGTAGTAGCAGTGTAGTGAGTGTGAGCCCCATTGAATTCACATAAATCCAATCATAATACTTGTAAAAGATAATTCCTATTACATAGTTCTAATAGATCAAATATAGAAGTCCGGTTTCTTCGTCACTGTATGATTATTGAAAAAGGAGCAAACTGTATGTTACAATTCGTTTGCTAAATTTAGAAGTATCATTAGTGTCTCAAGGGTTTTATGCTAGCTTCTACGCTTATTGCATTTTCGCAGCTGAACGGCGACTTACGACTAGCTCATAACGCGGAGCCACTTACGAGAGCTTTAAGACGCAATTACTTTTATAGCAGAAATTGAATATCACTAGTTCTGATGAATTTTAAATTTAACATTGTTTTTCATTTGACTATAGTAAATAAAAAACCTGTAGTCATTGGTCGATCTATATAAGCTATGTGCGCAAATTTACTGCTGTTTGTTCAAGAAATTTGCCGGCAAATTTAGTAGAGGCAATTAGCCACCCTTCTGCACTAGTGGCCACACGCATCGCTCACAACTACGTTGTATATTATCAGCCAATTAGGTACCATGCTTCATAGATGTGTTATAATTTAATATTTTAGACAAACAATGCTATTTTTTATTAATTGTTAATGATTATGTGAAAATTTGCAGATAGCAGTTAGCGGTTTAACATGCTGTATATTTATAAATGTAAGACCTTATGTTATCATGTTTATGTGCAAATAAATTATTCTATTCTATTGGTTTACTGTAACCGAGTTGTATTTAATTGTTAACTGACTTGTTTGTTCTGACTTCGAAATGTTTGTTTGCTTATACATCAGTGGCTACTAGGCTCGCAGAGGTTTTAGAATATATTATTAATTGTTTAGCAGGAATCATTTAATCGAAATTTGAAAAGATTTTTTTACCTCACTGATCCATCTCTGAAATGTTGTTGTTTAACTTATTAGGACTTAAAAGATGCATCAAATCTTTAATTGAAATGTATTTATACTATTAGGCGATTATATACATTAAAATTTGAATCTTTCAAATAAATGAAGGAATGAAGAATTCGAAGTTATGGGTATATTTATCGCAGGTTTATAAGTGCCCGGTTAATGGCAATAGGCTCGCCACCTATTACATTGGGACCTAAACATAAACTGGCGAATTGTGGGTGCTAGCACCTCTGCCTACCCCTTCGTGGATATAGGCGTGAGTTTATGTATGTTATGTAAACTTTAATCTCGCCAATACCTTATTCATTAATGTAGCAGGTGCTGACGAGACTCAATTTCCAATTCTCAATTCAGAAATCAGACATTTTTTGTGTATTTAGGCCGTTTTGACAGGACTATAACAATTTTTCACAATATTCTGTAGTTTGGTTTAGAGAGATTTAACATTTGAATTGATAGGTATCATTTATAACTCTATGCAATTAAAATATTATTTCACGCCTTTTCAGTCTTTCAAACTATCGAACCTACTCATTACAACTAAATAAGCTTGTAAGAATTATTTACTTATTGTATGGTTCTCTCGAGCATATTTTTAGTATTGTTTTCACACTGGAAATTTTCGTACATTAAGTTAGGACTTCAAAGAACTTTGTATAGTTCGTATAGAACTGTGTGGGAGTGTTCACGGTCGAAAGGGTCTTTTGTCTCCGGCACTGGCTAATGAAGACTGGCGGCAGTGCGTCCCCGGTCTAACGGCCCCTGACGGCCAGGGGGCGATGGACCTTTAACATGTGAAGCGTGAAGATAACAGCTATCAGACGGTTCAGTCAGCATTTTGATTATTTAACACAATAATTTTGCTTCATATAAATTGAGGGAGGGAAAGAAAAAAATTAAGAGTCCAACTCCACAGCTTATTAAAACAAGAGTATCTTCTGCATGGCTCCCAGAATATTAACCACTTACCCAAGTCAATTCTAGAGAAAGCTGATTATAAAATATTAAAATATACACTTAAGAAAATATTGTTGCAGAAGTGCTATTATTCTGTAAAGGAATATTTATGTGATGAACTGTTATGGACAACTATACCTATTGACATTTTAAGTTATTAATGATAGATTTTTTTTTTGACGTGTGCTACATACCTATTATTGACTCCCCATATTGACATGTATTAATTTTGTATTCTTTATCTTCTTTTTTATTGGCAAAATATTGCACGCCGCAAGGCTAAATATAGTGTTACCTAATTGTACGAACATACCATCCCATATACCTGTATTTGCAATTATAAGAATAAATAAATAAATAAAAGTCAAACGTAATAAAAACTTGGATGATTCAAACCTTCTCACTAATCAAAGAATCAATTTCATTTACTACCCGACTACGGCGAAGGAAAGGCGGGTTATGACATTGACAGGCTATGTATGTAGGTTCATCTGTTCCCTCGTAGCTACTCAACCTCTTGTTGGAACTGGACAAATGTCGTTAGAAGCGTCTTAGTTGTCCGCTGGTCATAAATGTATAATGTGTCACAGAAACTAATATTGCGCCCTCTAGCAGTCTTCATTCTTTTATTTAACATTTCAGTCCTCTAACAATTTTCATTTATATTTTAAATTTGTTCGGTGGCATGTCAAAAATTACGAATACCTACAGCAAGAAATAAATCATCCAAATCGGTGTAACCGTTCTCAAGATTTATCATCGCAAATAATCAAGTATACTCTACTGTAGAGTCGCAAATAATCAAGTATACTCTACTGTAGAGTATACTTGATTATTTGCGATGATAAATCTTGAGAACGGTTACACCGATTTGGATGATTTATTTCTTGCTGTAGGTATTCGTAATTTTTGACATGCCACCGAACAAATTTAAAATATAAATGAAAATTGTTAGAGGACTGAAATGTTAAATAAAAGAATGAAGACTGCTAGAGGGCGCAATATTAGTTTCTGTGACACATTATACATTTATGACCAGCGGACAACTAAGACGCTTCTAACGACATTTGTCCAGTTCCAACAAGAGGTTGAGTAGCTACGAGGGAACAGATGAACCTACATACATAGCCTGTCAATGTCATAACCCGCCTTTCCTTCGCCGTAGTCGGGTAGTAAATGAAATTGATTCTTTGATTAGTGAGAAGGTTTGAATCATCCAAGTTTTTATTACGTTTGACTTTTATTTATTTATTTATTCTTATAATTGCAAATACAGGTATATGGGATGGTATGTTCGTACAATTAGGTAACACTATATTTAGCCTTGCGGCGTGCAATATTTTGCCAATAAAAAAGAAGATAAAGAATACAAAATTAATACATGTCAATATGGGGAGTCAATAATAGGTATGTAGCACACGTCAAAAAAAAAATCTATCATTAATAACTTAAAATGTCAATAGGTATAGTTGTCCATAACAGTTCATCACATAAATATTCCTTTACAGAATAATAGCACTTCTGCAACAATATTTTCTTAAGTGTATATTTTAATATTTTATAATCAGCTTTCTCTAGAATTGACTTGGGTAAGTGGTTAATATTCTGGGAGCCATGCAGAAGATACTCTTGTTTTAATAAGCTGTGGAGTTGGACTCTTAATTTTTTTCTTTCCCTCCCTCAATTTATATGAAGCAAAATTATTGTGTTAAATAATCAAAATGCTGACTGAACCGTCTGATAGCTGTTATCTTCACGCTTCACATGTTAAAGGTCCATCGCCCCCTGGCCGTCAGGGGCCGTTAGACCGGGGACGCACTGCCGCCAGTCTTCATTAGCCAGTGCCGGAGACAAAAGACCCTTTCGACCGTGAACACTCCCACACAGTTCTATACGAACTATACAAAGTTCTTTGAAGTCCTAACTTAATGTACGAAAATTTCCAGTGTGAAAACAATACTAAAAATATGCTCGAGAGAACCATACAATAAGTAAATAATTCTTACAAGCTTATTTAGTTGTAATAAGTAGGTTCGATAGTTTGAAAGACTGAAAAGGCGTGAAATAATATTTTAATTGCATAGAGTTATAAATGATACCTATCAATTCAAATGTTAAATCTCTCTAAACCAAACTACAGAATATTGTGAAAAATTGTTATAGTCCTGTCAAAACGGCCTAAATACACAAAAAATGTCTGATTTCTGAATTGAGAATTGGAAATTGAGTCTCGTCAGCACCTGCTACATTAATGAATAAGGTATTGGCGAGATTAAAGTTTACATAACATACATAAACTCACGCCTATATCCACGAAGGGGTAGGCAGAGGTGCTAGCACCCACAATTCGCCAGTTTATGTTTAGGTCCCAATGTAATAGGTGGCGAGCCTATTGCCATTAACCGGGCACTTATAAACCTGCGATAAATATACCCATAACTTCGAATTCTTCATTCCTTCATTTATTTGAAAGATTCAAATTTTAATGTATATAATCGCCTAATAGTATAAATACATTTCAATTAAAGATTTGATGCATCTTTTAAGTCCTAATAAGTTAAACAACAACATTTCAGAGATGGATCAGTGAGGTAAAAAAATCTTTTCAAATTTCGATTAAATGATTCCTGCTAAACAATTAATAATATATTCTAAAACCTCTGCGAGCCTAGTAGCCACTGATGTATAAGCAAACAAACATTTCGAAGTCAGAACAAACAAGTCAGTTAACAATTAAATACAACTCGGTTACAGTAAACCAATAGAATAGAATAATTTATTTGCACATAAACATGATAACATAAGGTCTTACATTTATAAATATACAGCATGTTAAACCGCTAACTGCTATCTGCAAATTTTCACATAATCATTAACAATTAATAAAAAATAGCATTGTTTGTCTAAAATATTAAATTATAACACATCTATGAAGCATGGTACCTAATTGGCTGATAATATACAACGTAGTTGTGAGCGATGCGTGTGGCCACTAGTGCAGAAGGGTGGCTAATTGCCTCTACTAAATTTGCCGGCAAATTTCTTGAACAAACAGCAGTAAATTTGCGCACATAGCTTATATAGATCGACCAATGACTACAGGTTTTTTATTTACTATAGTCAAATGAAAAACAATGTTAAATTTAAAATTCATCAGAACTAGTGATATTCAATTTCTGCTATAAAAGTAATTGCGTCTTAAAGCTCTCGTAAGTGGCTCCGCGTTATGAGCTAGTCGTAAGTCGCCGTTCAGCTGCGAAAATGCAATAAGCGTAGAAGCTAGCATAAAACCCTTGAGACACTAATGATACTTCTAAATTTAGCAAACGAATTGTAACATACAGTTTGCTCCTTTTTCAATAATCATACAGTGACGAAGAAACCGGACTTCTATATTTGATCTATTAGAACTATGTAATAGGAATTATCTTTTACAAGTATTATGATTGGATTTATGTGAATTCAATGGGGCTCACACTCATTACACTGCTACTACCAACCAATCCCCTAATGTATTTTGATGTTTCCGTTTGACCACATTTATACTTTATGATAAGTGATGTTGCAATCTACGGTTTCATCGCGCAAATTGCCTAAAAGCACTCAAATTTCTCGAGACTAATAGATTCTCATATGTATAATCAGCACTCCTTTGCTTTGCGCACAATGAACGTGTCAATACTTTTTTAGTTTAACAATACAGATTGAATTGTATTTACCACAAAATGCATGCGATGCTGAGGAATTCCACGACGCATTTTAATTGTTCTTAGCTATAAGATGTATAATAGTTATTTTAGTTTTATTGTATTTAATATTTATTTATTACTAGCTGACCCACCCCAGCTTCGCCCGGGGTATATTTTGAAGATTCATATCCCTTTGAGCCCGTATGTTTTAGTCTTCAAAATATGTATGAAAAATTGCCGAATTTGTTAACATTTATTCTCCCTTAAGTAGTAGCGTGATGATATATAGCCTAAAACCTTCCTCGATAAATGGACTACCCAACACTGAAAGAATAATTCAAATCGGACCAGTAGTTCCAGAGATTAGCGCGTTCAAACAAACAAACAAACAAACTCTGCAGCTTTATAATATTAGTATAGATTTCTTGATATGTTTGTAAAATTAATATGCCTTGTAAGTGTACAATAAAGAAATTTAAGGGAGAGAGAGAGTATATCACCACCATATTAAACATTAGTTGTGTATGTCGTGTTCAGAATACAAACAAACAATGAGCAGCGTACTCTTTGCCGAGTACAAAACCACAGAAACATGTCTGAAGCGAGGATGCGATGCGACGGGCCCGCGCGCCGTGCGCTCTATGGCTCGACGCGAGTCAAAGACATCGCTCACAATAATAGCCTCCTGAAAGTGATTGTACGGAATCACTTTGTTTATTATTTCTGTACGATTTCTACAGAGTTGGTCTTTTATAATGTCTCTAAGCGATAACTTATACAGAATATATGTAGAATATACACTCGAATGTGATTGAAGTACTTTGTGTAATTAAATGTGTAAGTATTTTAATTTAAGTCAGGGCATGACTTCCTTAAAAATAGCTAACAAGCGTCTAGATAACGTTACGTTACTTTTGTATTTAAAGTTAGAAAACTTATAGTACATAAGCATCGACCGGTCGCAAGAGTCCTGCGACTGCGGGGCCCAATCTCAGTCCATGTCGTATTTGCTTTCCTGCTCGATGGGCCCCTTCACTTGCACTGCCGACGACCTATGTGGAGCAACGGAGAGCGCTGTTGCTGTGGCTAAGTTCTGGGTCAATAAAATTTAAATACCAGACCATTATATGTCAGACCTAGCCATGGACTCGAAGAAGAAGTACCTAAGTTATTGAAATAAAATAATTTCTAACGTGTTATCCCGATTTATTTGGTAGATTCACCTGAACAAAGTGAAATACTGCAAGATCTATTATCGTTATAAAAATGTTTTGAATACAGTACTTTTTGTCTAGTTTTTTAAAGATTCAATTTTTTTTTTCTATTTACCACTTAGGTGGCAAACAAGCACAGGGCCCACCTGACGTAAAGTGGTTACCGTGACTTATGACAAGCTTTTGGTTTTTCCACTGACAGCACAAGAACTCTCTAGTGAGCTCTGGCTACCCTACTGACCACCGGGAATACAACACGAGTTTATTATGGCGCGGTATTCTGTAGGACGAAGGTACTTTCCCAGTCGGACTGCTCAACACAACATAAACATAAACTCACGCCTATATCCCCGAAGAGGTAGGCAGAGGTGCTAGCATCCACATTTCGCCAGTGATGTTTAGGTCCCAATGTAATAGGTGGCGAGCCTATTGCTATTAACCGGGCACTTATATAAACCTGCGATAAAATTACACATAACTTTGAAAAGTAATTGGTGTGTGCCATGGCAAAACCTGGGATTGAACCCGCGACCTCGTCTCAGCAGTTCATTACCTGCCGTAATCGTCGGGCACCGTCGTGTCGTATCTCCTAAACTAACACACCTTTGCATTTAATTTAATATTAGGAGGTTGTATATAGCGTCTCTGTAATTAAGAAGAGTACTTAACTCAAACTGTTCAGGAATTGAGGAAAGTGAATATCCCCCCAGCAATGAAACTTATTCAATATTTGTCGACATGTATCAAGCAGGTGCCCGTGGGCTGCAGTCGAACGTTGCGTACGAATGTTTGCATAATTACCGCTAAGTTTGGGTCTCGAGACCGAGCACTTTGACGGTCTCTTGCAGTACTCTGTGTTTATTAGTTCTGGACAAGTATTGTGTATTGTGAGTAGTGAGATAGGTTGTATTCTTTTGGTCAGTTCATGTTATTAACTGAAACGGCCGCTATATGCGATGAGGCAAATTATGATGAGGCTAGTTTTATGTAAGTACACAAAAAAGAATTAAACGGGCGGATATATCGGACTCGATACTACTAAATCCGCAAGTATTTTTTTGGCACAGAAGAGTCAAGCACTCTTCCTACCTACCTTTCCCATACCTTGTTTGTCTGTTGTCATCACTGCCTCGCAAAATAGGTGATCAAGTCCCTCACTCTTTTGCTACTCTTTTTCTTCTATACATCTGTTTGTTTAAAAAAAATATAAGTAGTTCTTTTTTCCTAACTTTATTCTTGTTCAATAACCAATGGGTTCGGAGACTCTTTCCTTTGCCGCACCACTAACCCCTGGAACTCATTACCAGCTCACGTGGTTCCTTCTTCACACAGCCTCCTTCAAGAGGGGCATCAGAATGTTTCTTCGTGGTCGGCAGTGCGAGTGTAATATAATATAACAAAAATAATGTTGCATACGTCCATAGGCCACGGTGACCACTTCCCATCAAGTGGGCCGTGTGCTTGTCTGTCACCTAAGTGGTATAAAAAAAAAGAATCTGACTTGGCCGTTAAGCTAAGTGCTACCATTGTAACATGCTATGTGTGTATGGTGGCCCTCTTTCCTGAGAGCTTTATATGACCATCAGTCGAGGTGTAAGGATAGAAAAAGAAAATCAGTATCAAATACTTAGAAAGAAAGAAAGAAAAGAAAGAAAATACATTTTGTTTTTGGTGCAACACAAACATACTTAAAATTAAACAGTGATATTTATTGTATTACCTATTTAGTGCTTGTATTGGGCACATTTAGGTTACACCAAGAATGGGACCAGTTCAGCATGATGCTGGGCACGACTACCCAGCGCTGGTTTTCAACACTTTCAACAACTTAATTAAGGTTGAATAATGCCCTCTGGGCGAATACTTGTCGTTACTAAACTTAAAATATACACTTAGAACTAAACTTGTTATTTTTCTTGCGATACTTCGGAATAATATTATAATTACGTTACGATACTCACAAAGGTAAACTGAAGTTAATAGAGTCGGTTCGTTTTCTCCGAAGTCCCAAATTCCCAGACAAAGATAATCTGTCTTCATCTGGCTCGTGAACAAATTCCCCGTATTTTTGAGTAGTTGGTGGGGGGAATTAGCTGGAGCGGCAAATAACCGCTGAGTTGAGAAACATTGGAAAATAGATTAAATTAGATTAGACTTAACTTTTACAGCACTTTACTATTTTCTGTTTATCGTTTACATAAATAATTTATTTTAATATAAGGAAAGTACCCGAATGACATGTGTGGCGTAGCAGTAGAGAGGTATGAGGCTGAAATTGGCATTCAAATCATATTGTACCAGCATTGACAGGTTTACTGCTACGACCAAATCAGTTTACACAAATTCATTGCTACGAAACAACGATAAGTGTGCAGGCATTAGAAATAAATTTAAATCAGAATATGCCTAATTGACCTGCGTAGCCATCTAGGCGGTAGGCGTAGCGGTAGAGAGGTTAACTGCTACGAGCTAATCAGTTGGCACATATAAACCGCTACGAAACATTTTAGTGCGCGGGCATTAGAACTGAATCCATAGTGTAGTAAATAAATATTAGGAATTCTTTTATGCAGATCCACACACACATGCGAACAAATATTCTATGACTACAATGTGTAGTCAGTTGACTGTCAACGTTCGACATATCAAACCTATTAATTGTAATACAAAAATAATTACTGATAGTACTAATTGAATGTAATTTGAATTACTATGTTAGAATCAATAAATATATATATCCCTTCAATTTACCAGTCCTACTTGGGAAGTACCTCCGAATACTACGGCCAATAATAACCTCGTGTTGTGTTCCCGGCGGTGAGTAGGGTGGCCAGGGCTCACTGGCCAGTTTTTGTGCTACATACATACATACATATAATCACGCCTTTATCCCCGGAGGGTTAGGCAGAGTTCAATTATCACCCACATTTCACCAATATTTGTATTCAGTCCCACGTAATAGGGGGTGAGCCTATTGCCGTATTTCGTGCACTATTGTTGACTCGAGCCATGCATCTGAGGCTGAGTCTGGGCTGTATATATCTGTCCGATGTTAAACAGCCACTCTGTCAGGAACCACGCGGCGGAGATTTTGTGCTAATCAGTGGGAAAACCAAAAGCTTGTCTGTTTTGTCTTCTACACTGACGACACAGGAACTCTCTGTACTTACAGGGTCCGCAGCGCGAGTGTGACTCATCTGGTGTTGCAGACGTCGATTGCCCACGGTAATCACATTCCGTGGGTCGTGTGCTTGTCTGCTACCTAAGTGGTATAAAAAAATCATGTCTAATTTATCAATATTAATCATATGATCTCGACCGATCACAATCATAGCTCAAGTAAAAACGAGTACGGATTTTATTCAATATTAAAACCGATTATATTACTCGGATAATGTGAAATGTACATTTGAGCAAATGGCTTACGGACTGCGGACGAGACTGGCAGTCGCTCCGACTGACGAGTGCAATCGCCGTGGCCTCAAGATCCCTTGTTAAACAAGCACCGGCCACAAGTCAAAGTCTACTCTAACATCTCACCTTAAGACACCTTTTAGCAGAGAAAGGTACGAAAAGAATAATACCGAATACGGCTGAGAAGTTTCAGATTAAAGTGCTTTATTCCATTTTAACTTTCATGTAATTCTTTGAGCGGAATGCTGAGGCAAATAAATATTTCATAAAGTTTTATGGCGCATATTAAAAAAGGATTACAGATCGCCTTTTTGTGCAGAGGTCATACGCATACATACAATACATACATTCGTCCAATGGGGTAGACAGCAATAAGTTTAACTTTGCACTTGCTACGATTCTGGCAATTAAATAAAATATACACAATAAACTATAAAGTTTAAGAAGATTAACTTAACTTAACCCCCGCGTGGTTTCCAGCAGAGTAGAATTAGGGCCACCCCATTTCTTCCCATGCGGTTAACATCAGACAGATATATACAGCCCAGACTCAGTCTCAGATGCATGACTCGAGTCAACAATAGTGCCCGGAATACGGCAATAGACTCACCCCCTATTACGTGGGACTAAATACAATTATTGGTGAAATGTAGGTGTGTTAATACACCTCTGCTTAACCCTCCAGGGATTAATTAAGAAGATTCCAAATAAATCATTAGTGTTGATTTCTTTATCTATCGCCGAACCCTTTCCTTGAGGTTTCCAAATGTAGCTACCAGGATTGTATAAACGGTGAAGGACTTGCTTCGTTACCACTTATCGATTTATTGTGACACGGGCAGGCACAGGTTTTAGCACTTCAGTGATAATATCCAATAGTGTAAACGACTTAGCATATCTGAGTAGGTGTCAATACGATTGGGTAGATAATGGGATTTGTGTGTATTAATCTAAGACATCGCATTAGATATTCCTGTGAGAATGGAATTAAACCATAATTTGACGCAAAATGGCGCCTTATATTAAAGATGTATATTTATTTAAACTTAATGCACATATGTACACAGGCGGACTTAATGCCACAGGCATTTTCTACCAGTTAACCCAATAGGTGGTACAAAGAATAACAAGGTAGGTGCATTATGAAAGGTAATTAGGTAAAATATATAGTAATACAAACATATATACATAAATAAATAAATAAAATATACACACACATAATAATATCTAACCATATATATATAAATACAATTGCAATTAAGTTTCTTCTAATTTATCGAACATGAGCTTCCGAACTACCATTTTAAATGTGTAAAGGATTTTGGCCCTCCTGATCCCAATATTTGTGTGCATATGGTTCTACCAACAACACCTTTAGTTCCTATCGGAGGCCTTCACCATACTTGTACATATTTTTGATCTCTCATACATAACTAGCCTGTTGCCGTCAATTGGAGATTTTTTCTTGCTACGCTGCCCCTAGTTTTGTAATATTTATTCCTTTGATCTAACTTCGAACGTGTTCGTATTATTAAGACTCCAATCAACTGTAGGCACCCATCTGTAATCATCGCTCGTATTGAATTTCAATAGCTTAATGTTTCAAAATGAACATTAACGATAGAACCAGCTCACAATAATCTTTGAAATCTAAATGCTTCCAGTTGGATAGAGGTCACGTAGTCTGGTTTACTTAGATTAGGGTGAGATTTGCCACTCTCTCGTATATTTAACATCCTGCCACATAACAGTAATAGGTGGTTATGGTTTACCGGCACCTGATGTGCCTTGTCACCGCATATTATTGTTATATCCTGATAATTAATGCCGCCCTAGTACTTATTGATGTCTAAGCACCGTAAAAACAATAAAAATCGACGTATTGTCGGCTCGTATAATTTTCTGGTTCGTTAGTATTTTAAGCTGAGTTTGATAATTTCATTTATTCTTTTATTTAGTCTTACCCAACAAGTGAAAAAAAGGTAATTCTTTTCGAAGCATGAGTTGTAACCGAAAAGGAGCAAAGGATTCTAGAATATAATCCAGTGCGGAACAAGCGATAAAAGAGTCGAGATGATTTTCTTTTCACGTGTTACGTACTCTAATTTTTATCATTACCACTAGAATATAATTATTACTCTACGATTGTGAATTAAATTTGCACAGAAAGTTGGCGGAAAATTTTAACCTGGGGCATATTTCATACAGCCAGCTATTACGGTTTGGTTGTTTTTAGTACGTTTTTATTGCGAGATTGCACGTTTACTTTTTTCTTACTAAAGTCCGTATATTCCATGATCAAAATTATTTTCTTTTTATTGACTTAGTGAAACACGGAGCGCTTTATTCACTGTTTTTGAAGAATCGCGGGCCTTTCGTCGAGTGTGTGTTTAAATGAATAATATTGTTGACACAAACTGAATAACCTCCAAGGATTATGCATCATGAGTCCATCATCAAATTAGTTTGATAATATGTATTGTCATCATGATGTCATATGGTGCATGTTAGAAATCGATACAACGCTTAAAAGTTACTTAAATTCGGAAGAGCCAGAAGACAGACCCTGAGCACTTTGGCCTCGAATGCAATCAGAAAAAGACATATATATAAAGATAGAGATAAGTAGGTATTTATCACAAGAAAAAGTACATAAAATCTTTCTCCATGTGTGTCTTACGAAATAGATAGCGATCAAGAGCTCAAAGCACTTGAGCCAATCGGTAACGATCGTCATCCGTAGCCTTTTGCTTATGTAGATCCGAGATTTCTGAAATAGAACTCATTTTTCAAAATGATAAACCTTTCCGAGCGCTTGGACCCAAGCGAACCTTTCTTTAGCGTCGCACTGCCTTTCCGGTCCGATCCGTCGCACTCGTGCGCGTTAGGATCGCTTGGAGTAGAGAGAGTAATCGGGATAAGTAAAGGAAACAAATATCACTTTGGTTCCGGGCTCTCGCGACCAAAGGGTCGACGTCATAAATAATTTAGTTTGTGCCGCAGAGCGTGTAACCAGTGGACCTACCATGGAATGTATAGCCGAAGTTTCTGGCAATTGTTAATATGAAATGCTATTGCCCAAAATTAGCCCGAAGACGGCACGTGACACTTCATATGACGTAAATACTACCTAAAGAAATACGAAATAAATGTCATTATCGCACTCCAAGCATGTGCCAAACTCGGTTGGGATTGGCTTTCAAAGTACCTTTGAAATGGTCGTACCTCGATATTTTACGTAAGCGACTAATGCCATTTGGTCTCCCCAACCTATTGAGGAAATCAAAGTTCTGTTGTCAATGGCAGTCAATTAGCCTTCAAAACTTCTTCCGACTTGACTTTATAATAGAATAATACCTGCGTGGTTGTAAAATATACTGTATCTGTGGGACAGTGCGTGGCGTCAGCGCTGCCTAGTGGCCCCATCTGAAAACCAGCGCTGTGCATACCCAACGAAGAGTGCGCGCAGCATTCAATGCTGAAATGGGGCTCTATTTGGGTTCGCATAGTTTGAAGTGTTGCACCCGTAGTTTAATATTAATGTGCCTAATGTTTTGATTTGATGTACCTACCTGCTAATTGTTGTATTGCCTGCCTGCTTGTATTTGGCGAGGTGCCCGCTGTGTGGGGCTTGAATAAAATTATTTTCTTTCTTTCTTTCTTAAGAGTACTAAAATGTCTGCTGTACATACTACCGTGTAGACAACCACACATAACCATAACCAATTCCGCAGACAGTCGTATGTTAAATATTAAGTCGTATGACAACTCGACAACTGTCACCGATGACGGCTTGACGTCTCATCCTAAGAGGCCTAAGACCAGTCTTGCTTATCCTTGAAAGGAGCTAACCTATTTGGTTATTACTTTAGTCATGAGCACCTCGAATACTAAGTAACTGTATGGTATATAAACGCTGAATCTTTGCGAATCGTGCTGATCCGAAGTTTCGAATATCCCTTCATGGTAGCTCTCTTAAAATGTACGAGTTGCTCGTGGTACCTACCTGATCCCTAATACATTTACATTCGCTATATCGATACTAAGGGATATAGTGGATTGTGTGTAGGTACATAATTGATAACGCGATCGGATGGATCTTAAATGAATATTTGATACATTTTAATAATAGTGTAATTACTGTTGTGGTAAACTACGATGGCCGTTTTGACACCACTGGTTTTGCTCGTTTTTCTCATTATTGGTGCCCTTAATATTGGAAAACGAACTGTTACACGAATAAGTAAAGAAATATATAAAGGAATATGGCGAGAATGGCACAGAAAAAACAGGCATATGTTTTGTTCCCAAGACAAGGGCTCAATTCCTAACTAAAATCGAATGATGCAGTTTTAGTATTAAAGTAATCGGGATATTTACCATGTTGTATTGTCCTGAATTGCCGATATTTTGGCGCTATTACAAGCAAAAACAACCGGGAACAAGCCACAACAAAATCGCGAGTGGATACAGTAAGCATCGTTTGTCGTGAACGTGATTGAGATCGGGTTCGAGTTTGTAGTGAGAGTAAAAGAATAAAAAAGAGTAAAAGAATTCAAAACAGGGTAGAACTACTCTAAAAACTTTTTCATTGTTAACGTCAATTCTCCAGTTCCTCCGTGATCATGTTGCTTGCAACAGCGCCGAAATATCGGCAACTCAGAAGAATACAACATGATAAATACCCTAATAACTTTAATACTAATGTGAGTGACTATGGTAGTTTAAATACCTATATGATGGAGTTTTAGTTTTCATTAAAACCGGGCCCGAGACTGTTACTACTTTTAATCCTCATAGTTCCCTATTTGGCCATTCAGACCAACTTCCAAATTCATCTTGTATATAGAAGCATCAATTTGGGCAAAGGTAGGTACAATAAATTCTTCCATGTTGATTGTTCCTCACAGATCAATGATGCTAATTCCGTAAAATGCCGTAGGTTAAAGAGCTGGAGCCTTAAGTCCCTGAAGGGTACGGTGACCGTCAAGGGCGGATTACTATGTTAGGCGTATCGATTTAAATCTATTATGCAAACGAGATTTGAGCGGAGATGTGTGTAGATAATAGTCTTATGTACCTAACTAGCTGTAAAGTTATTCAATTGATAGTATTTGAACTGGAATTATTAATATTAATATTACTACATTAGGCGTATCGATTTAAACCTTTAATGCATACGAGATTTGAACGGTAATTTGTGTAAAGAGCGTTGTGTAAACTAGGTGTAAAATTATTATTAAATCAATACCTAGTATTTTCTACTGTTACTAATATTACCTCCCTCAACTATTAGGAGCTTACCCTTTCAGCTATTAGGAGTGGGTTCACGTCGGTGATGTAATGGTTAGGATTGGAACCCGGGAACTTTCGATCATATTACTGACTCTTTAACTACTTAGCTGCAAAGAAACCATTGTGGTTTTGTATTTTTAAAAGTAACTATTCCATATTCCAAATATAAGGCTGTGTAATATTAAATTATATTTCTAGACTTTTCTGCAAATTCAATTATTTTTATGTGGGACACGCCAATTTGATTTCAGCTCACCTGATGGTAAGCTTAAAGCAAAGTCTCTGGAACGAGGGTCACCATAACAGACACGTAGTATGTTACAATGGTGGCACACAGTTGGCGGTCTCATCCGATGACCCGGGACATATACATAAGAATAAAGATTATATGAAAATATGTATTGAATAAGTTACTTACAACATTTTTACTATCAAGCAGACGGTATAAGCACGTGGGAAGCACATTATTATACCCTTTAGAATCCATCACGGTCCCTGTCTAATGTCACAGTAAACCGTACCCACCCCAAGACATCAAATATACATTTAGGAGCCATCTAAATCAGATTACAATTATTACCTAGACACACATTAACTATATTCGAGGAGTATAACATGATTTGTTGTAGGTTGAGTATATACACGCCATATTAGACAAATTTTTCTTAGAAAGGTTAACCTATCCTACTTTCTACTTCCATACTAAAAAATAATAATTAAATAAAACAAAAGTTAAAATGCGTCGTGGAATTCCTCCGCATCGTCTCTTGTGGTAGCGTTCCCAGAAGGCTGGCAGCATTGCCACGTTGTATGACAATGCTTATTCTCTGACCTGAGAAGAGACCAGCCCTCTGGTCACGAGAAGCGTTGACCATACGCTTCCATACTACTATTATAATCCAGTCAATATATGCGAAATAAAATACATCATAATTAAAGAAATATCAAAAGTCTCCAACGATTGGATTACTGTATTTTTTTATATTGTATTCTTGTATTTTTTTCGTAAATAGTAAGATTTATCGCAAAAGTAGAAGTTGTAGAGCATGTAACGACTGTGTTCGACTGTTACGCATAGGGCGCGGATTCGATCCCGCTCAGTGCAAATATTTGTATGCATGAATACGTATATTTGGTTTGGGTGTTTCTATGCATGATATGTATTATGTATGTATTTACAAAAAAAATTTTTCGTATGGTTATCCGCAATCTAGATTCCATAAAATAAGCTAGTTAAGCTGTGCTTACCATGGGTGTAGATAGCGTTGTGTAGAATGTTGTGGAGTATTTATTAATTACCTACGAAGTTGATCTACAACTTTTTGTACGAATCACCATTCCAGAGATATCAGGATTTCAAAATTGAAAGAAGTCATACTTACCTAATAGTTTAGTATGTGATTAAACTTTTTCAGATTTACAAATCACCTTGGCTCTAAAATCTTTATCTATCTACTAGCTGACCCACCCCAACTTCGCCCGGGGTATATTTTGAAGCTTCATATCCCTTTGAGCCCGTATGTTTTAGTCTTCAAAATATGTATGAAAAATTGCCGGATTTGTTAACATTTATTATCAATGCTCCGCTCCCTTAAGTAGTAGCGTGATGATATATAGCCTAAAACCTTCCTCGATAAATGGACTACCCAACACTAAAAGAATCATTCAAATCGGACCAGTAGTTCCAGACATTAGCGCGTTCAAACAAACAAACAAACAAACTCTGCAGCTTTATAATATTAGTATAGATTTATCTATATCTGAAATCGTTTCCAAGTATCATCGTGCTACGGGTTCATATCCCGTCCTGTGTGTTGGCTATTTACTGTTTATATTTATATAAATACTTTGATATAACCCTGCATATGCATGTGGTCTTGCAGTGCGCATCACTTGGATTGAGCATTGCAAGACCACATTGAGACAGTGAAATTAAATTTTTATACTAATATATTTACAATTTACGTAATATATCTTCTTCATTATATCTTCATCGACTTTTCGACGACCTCCGTGGCGTAACGGTAGAGCATTCGACTGCTATGCAGGGGGCGCGGGATCGATTCCCGTTCATTGCAAATATTTGTATGCATGAATATGTATATTTGCATTGGTCTGGGTGTTTCTATGTATAATATGTATGTATTTACAAAAAAAAAGGTATCTAAGTATGTTTATCCACATTCTAGATCCCATAACACAAGCTAGTTAAGCTATTCTTACCATGGGTCTAGATAGCGTTGTGTAGAATGTTGTAGAATATTTATTATTTATTTATTATATTGATGAAAAATTATAAATCATATGTATATATGAAGGAGATATATTTGTAATTATAAATATACAGAGTGAATAAATAATAGATGGTACCTCCTTAAAATCCTACAATACTACTACACTTCACGTATTTTTTTGCTATTTTTAGCCGTTTTCGAACCGATTGCAAAAACATATTTCATTTTCTTACTTTCCATGCCTCACGTATAACAAAAGTAGGTATTAATTTGTTGCAGTAACATTTAAAAGGTAAATTTAGAACAAGGCAGTAGCAAATCCTGCTACTAAGGGGGATTTAGAATTTTATCGGTAGTAAAAAAACGTTATTTCATTACGCGGATAGACGTCCGTGTTATGGCGTTTAAACGTAGCAAATAAAAATGTTGTACATAAATTATTTATTACTAGCTGATGCCCGCGGCTCTGCCTGCTTAGATGTTGTTTAGCGTGCGAAAAATAGCCTACTATCTATTCTCAGACTCATCAAATTAATAAAAAATATGAAAATCGGTAAAGCTGTTTCGAAGGAGTTTCAGTAGGTACTAACACTGTGACATGAATTTTATTGTATAATCACAGCTTTAATCTTGGTTATGTCCAAAGTTTAAACTCACGATCCCGTTTTCTAGTAGCGTAGTCATTTCGCTACAAACTAACTGCACAGTTTGAACGCAGCCTAAACTTAGAACATGGGTCGGTGGAACAATTACCGCGCCGTGGGCACATTGTTGACAAGACGGCGCGACATTCCTCGCCGAGCTAATCTTGAGCCTCCGACGGACACAGAGAGCCGCTAACGAGCTCATTACGCACCCCTCGGGCATCGAACCGAGGACTTTGTTACTGCTATCGTTAGTTATATATGTTACAATAGGTATCAGAAAAAATAAAAGCGAAATATCACTCACTGATTAATTACATACACACATCATCATCATCAAAACAGCCTCGCGGAAACTCGGACTCCTAAACAAAGTGAGACGTTTTTTCACGCCGGAGCAGCGGTGTCTTCTCTATAAGACACAAGTTCGCTCCTGCGTGGAATACTGCTCGCATCTCTGGGATGGCTCCGCGAAATACCTACTAGATGCTCTCGACAGGTTGCAGCGACGCGCGGTCCGAATTATTGGGAACCCTGAGGTCACGAACACCCTCGAGCTTTTGCAGATGCGTAGAGATATTGCTTCCTTGGCTGTATTTTACCGTCTCTACCACGGTGAGTGTTCTGACGAGCTCTTCCAACTAATCCCACCATCTCCTTTCCTACATAGGACAACACGTGCAGGCCTTAGATGTCACCCTCACACTGTGCAGAATATACGAGCAAGAACCAAGCGGTTCGGAGACTCTTTTCTTTGCCGCACCACCAAGACCTGGAATTCATTACCAGCACACGTGTTTCCTTCTTCCTATAGTCCCGGGGCCTTTAAGCGGGGCGTGAAAAAGCATCTGATGAGGCCGCCAAGCTGAGTGCCACCATTGTAGCACTTAGTGTCTGTAATGGTGACCCTCTTTCCTGAGACTTTGCCTTTAGCTTACCATCAGGCGAGGTGAGGTCAAGATGGCGTGTCCTATATAAAAAAAAAACATAGAAAGCCTCTATCCCCGGAGGGCTAGGCAGAGGTGAATTAACACCCTCATTTCACCGATCATTGAATTCGGTCCCACGTAATAGGGAGTGAACCTGTTGCCTTAATGACTCGAGCCATGCATCTGAGACTGAGTCTGGCCTGTATATATGTCTGATGTTAAACAGCCCTATCCCTTAGTCGTCTTGTACAACACCGCATGGGAAAAGATGAGGTGGATTGCAAAAACTATAACACCTACAAACTTGAAATTTGGCAGGTAGGTTTCTTATAGCATGTAGACATCCAATAAGAACAGATTTTACGAAACTCCACCCCTAAGGGGGTGAAACGGATCCACGCGTATGAAGTCGCGGGCGGTCCTAGTATTTTATATATAGAGCAGTATAAGTAGGAGAGGTTTTTGTTCGGTCAATTCGTTGTTCAGACTGAAATGACTTACTGAAGGCTAATTCTCCTAGTAAAAAAATGTTCATAATTCAGTTTCTATCTACTCTCAATCTTCAAGATGTCAAAATCGAAATTTCAATGAAAAAATTGACGAGATGGAGGAGAAACTTCTTGTAACAAAAATGTATACATTGACTAGCTATTAACTGCGGATCGGCCCGGCATTCAAGGTTTAATTTTTTCATCAAAATCGATTGAGCGGTTTAGGCGTGAGAGCGTCACAGACAGACAGACAGAGTTACTTTCGCATTTATAATATGTGCATCGAGGCAAAATCAATATCCACATTAATAATATGGATATTGATTTTGCCTCGACGCAATGTTAAAACGGACCATGATGTCTTCTTTCTTGAAAATTGTGTTACAAGAATACTGTTAGATTGAGACTAAATTTTGAACAGTTTATTATTAGGAGAATTGACCTTCTAAGTCGGTGAAAGATTCGAAAGATGGTGACAAGAAAAGTTTTTATCACAAAGCATTGAAAGTAGATTCATATTAAACTATCTTGCCTTAGGGATATAAATATTACATTTAGTTTAAACTGTAGCACAGGCAGCCAAGGGAGGAAAGTTTATACACTATTGGTTCTATTGCCTGGCTATTTGTTCTTTAAAAGTTCCCTTTACTGAATGGCTTGCCATTACTAAAATGTGTTTTATTTCCCAAACCACCAGAATTGTCAGTGTTTATGCATTCATACAACTGATATGTCTAGACCGGCGACAGTTCTTAATGCAACAGGCATCTCTATCTGAGTACAATAAAGTCTAAATTCTAATGCACCACATTTGTTTGACTATTCCTCTTAAAATGTAACTGAAACTAGACTTTGTCGGACACGCTTAAGGTTTATTACTGTATACGGGTTTGTTATTTCAGGTAACGTTACCAGGAACTCATTTAGTATTAGAGGTTTATTTGAGAGACTGTTCCGAGGGAATTGTGCTCATTGCATGAACTGATTAATTTTGTACCTTAGTGTGGCAGGATTTGAATTAAAATTTACACGTCTGTGCTATGGTAGTTGTTACTTTATTTATTTTATGTGATGTTCAGGTAGCAGGATGTCATGAATGGATTACAATCAATTTATAAACTTTGATGGTAAACACATCTGATATTGGTTGTAACCTTTGTATCTATAGGTGAAAGATGAATGTATTGGGTAAACTTGTGATTTAATTTGGTTAACTGATCAAATATTGTGGTTTCGGAATTACTTAATCAATTGGGAGGGTACCTAGTGATAATGACTCCATATTCTTAAAGCAGATAAAGAATAGGGAAGTACAGGTGCTTACGAATTACTTTGAGGTCTAAGGTTCTGAGCCTTAAAAACTTTCTAGTTTATTTTGAGAATCATACTTCATAGATGATTATGGTTAGAAATTCTCCTATGACATTCAGTTATGTTATTATTTTATGACCCAAAACTACTGATATAACGATTCCCTTTCGATGTAAGTTTGAATTGGTCGACATATTCCTACGTAGGTAGTTAGGTACGGGTCATTAAATGAATCGACATCGCACTCCACTGCTGGACTAGGCCTTTTTTTGTACCACTTAGGTGGCAGACAAGGACACGGCCTACCTAATAGTAAGTGGTTACCGTGGCCTATCTAAGCACAGAGTTTCTGTCGCTAGTGTAGAAGACAAAGCAGGGCAAGCCTTTTAGTCTTCCCACTGACAGCACAAAAACTCTCCAGTGAGCTCTGGCTACCCTACTCACCGACGGAAACACAACACGAGGTTATTATGGCCGCGGTATTCTATAGGCCTCTCCCAATGTTGAGAGGTTTTGGCTTACTGTTTCCATGGTGGTGGTGGTTGGTACATGGTTTTATTTCAAGTTTTCCTTCTCTCGCAGTGATATCGTCTGCGTATTTTTCCGTTAGTCGCCTCTTATACACCCTTTGTTTGAGACGAGGTTGAGATACTTGTATTCTTTCTCCGTCACCACACTGATATATAATATGTAGGTATATGTAAGATGCATGTATTAAAATGTATTTACTTATAAGTTTACGTACGTAGCTACATTCTATCATCGCACCTCTCGCCATAGGCAGGGAATTCATCCTCACACATTGCGACCTGAGACGGTGCGCACTGTGCGGTATGAAAGAAACTTCATCGCACGCACACTCAAGCTGTGGAATGACCACCCTGCTGCGGTTTTCCCAAGCGCCTACAATATGGGGTTCTTCAAGAGGGGCATCAGAAGGTTTCTTCACGGTCGGCAGCGCGAGTGTGACACCCCTGGATTTGCATACGTCCATCGGCCACGGTAACCGCTTCCCATCAGGTGGGCCGTGTGCTTGTCTGCCGACTAAGTGGTATAAAAAAAAAAGTTTACGTATAGATAACAAAATTATATTTAGTAATTGAACTTATTTATTATTAATTGTTTACTTCGGGTCTAGATGGCGTTGTTTATAATGTCCTCGAATATTAATAATATGTATTAGTATGTATTAATTACTACTAGTAGGTGTCTACGTCAGTGCTAATTTCTGTTTATGCTACTTATAACTGCAACGCATACTTATTATTTCATGAATATCGTGATGTTTTCCCTATCTCTTCTCTTCTCTTCTCAATCTTGTATTGTCACATAAAATTACCTAATCAGATAACCTCAACATAACTATCAAAGTTATCAGACATACAAATTATTTGTTATTCCAAAATGGAATGTGTAATTTAATGTATTTTTGTTTCTTTGCAGGTAAGTAATTCACTGATATGTCATTTACCGCTGGAGTGAAAAATAATGTACCCGTGAGTATATATAAAATTAAATAAATGAACGCCTTAATAATTATACATGTCATCTTGCGAATTAAAATATATAAACACTATACATACTTGAGGTATAAACTGTTTCATTTTCATTCAACTAGCGCCATCTATGTCGTACACAGTGTACTTCTAAGTAAACTAGAGCCCGCTTTCCTCTCTCAACTTTGCAATCGGGGTCCTTGCTCTCGTTCCTACTTTTGCAACCTGTCTGTGTCGCAGCTCTCGAGTTCGCACAGAGATGGCGCTAAAACAAGCAGAGATTTTTTTAACTGTGTAGTACCTTAAATTGGTTATAGATGGCGTATCGATGACAATGAAAAAAGGTGCATCGATTACGTGCGAAGGACTTATTATAATAATCTTTAAGTTATAAACAGGAAACATCGGGTATTATTTACAATGAAAATATGTACCCTTAAGTTGTTGCTAAAGTATTTCAAACTTCTTAAGAGTGGTTAGTGAAACGATCATTGATCAAACAACTGCCTAGATTTTAAATTCAAATTAAGTAGGAACTTTGTGCTAATTTGTTGCAGTGTTTTTAGAATCAAAGAATCAATTTCATTTATTCAGTTTAGGCACACAAAGAGCACATATGAACGTCAACATGTTACAATTAGGTATGTCAAGAAATAATATAAAAATATTAAATAATGTAAAAATAAACCACTGGAAAATGATTCTTTCACTAGTTCGGTAGGTTAGTTCTACTGAGAAGATACCAGCAAGAAACTCAGCGAACTATATTAGAACTAGATTATTTTTCTTTTTTAAACTTGCTTTCGTTTACAATTTATTTTGTGCGAGCAAGCAAGAGACTTATGTTGACCACGCATTAACATCATTAAGATACTCATCCACTTTATAGTAACCTTTACTCATTAAAGTTTTTTCACTTCTATTTTAAATTTATTTATTGGCATGTTAATCAAATCCTGAGGAATTTTATTAAATATTTTTATGCAGCTGCCTACAAATGAATCACCAACCTTGTGAAGCCTAAGTTTTGGTAAAACTATTTAATAAGTATATTATTTAATAAGTATATTCACATGTGGAGCACTAACCAAACTTATAGTTTATTTTTGTTTAAACCAAAACAGGCTCAACTGTCCTGTTTCCACATTCAATCAATCAATCAATTAGCTATCACAATATATTGCTAAACATATGCCTCCAATGTGCCACAGCACGCGGTTCTCTGCTTTAAAATTCTCAATTCCATTAACGTATTGTTAAAAACACCTACCTCCAACTCTTGAAGAGCTTTAAATAAAAAAGCTCTTTGCATACTTAATTGTATTTAAAAAATGTCCTGTAATATTTTCTTCATGTATAAACCCTTGCTGCACTCATTCGGTGCAAACGACACTGTGTGAAAGGACACTCGAGAGCTCTTTCGGTATTTTGTTCCCTTTGTCATGTCTGCTCGCCTGGTACCTGCCCAGACGTTGCTGCTAATTACTTTTCATTTTGTTTATTTTTTCTATACTTTATGTTTCCTCGGCTTTAAGGGGTATTGTTCACTATTAACGTAAAATTACGCACGGTAACGTTAAATAACAAAGAAAATAATTTAGTATCAAGGAAATTGCATCACATCGAATAGGAATTCATTATTTGCATCATTTCAGAGATTTTTGACCCTGGGTAGTTAGAATAGTTAGGGCCCAAACTAAGTAAACCGAAGCTAGTGACGAAATTCTTTAGGATATTTCAAAAAGTTTAAACTAGATGATATTCAGACGCTTAGCAACGATGTAGTGGCGCAAGTTATGCTTATAATTATATCGTATTCATTAATTGAATATGTTCTAAGCAGCTAACAGTTAATGAAATGTGAAATTTGGCTTCCAAAAGATCATAAGTCATAACAAGTATCATCCCAAATATTCCAACCAACATACATTTCCATCCAAAGGTTGCCTTGAAGAAATTGTGTAAAGCGACAAGGCTGCCGTTTGTACTGCTCTTGTCTCCTCAATTTCTGAAACATGAATATTGTAATTGGCGTACAATAAAGAATATAATAATAAAAAATCTCTAAATTACAAAAAAAAAACAAATAAACTGAGTAGAACTTAAACAAGGTTTCAATCAAAACTAATTTAGTTTAAATAATTCGAAAGAAAAACACCCACGAAATGGCTACACACCGGGCACTATAGTGAAATCTATTGCTTCAGAAATATTTAATTTCATTCAAACGGAGCGAGGAATAACGTGAAAAATAATCCCGTTGTTTCTACCCATCGGGAGCACTGGGAATAAACCCTGTCAATCAATTACGAGAAAAATCCCTGTGTATTTTAAGTCTATCGGGCTCGGACCATTTTGCTGAACCAAATCAATACTACATATATATTAGTATCTTTACATATTTTGTAGATGCGGCAGCAATACTCTTGACGATTAAGGGAATTTGTAGTATACATATATATTTTCTTGTAAAAGTCCACAAACCAATCAAAACTATAACAAAGCACAGGATTCAAAATGTATAGATACCTACTATTAGCAAGTCGCTAATACGATGTTGAACAAAAATGTAGAAATTGAAGTTTATTTGTATGTAGACATTACACCGCGGTACCAGGACGTCATCTCAGTGAAGTAGTGTCAGGAGCGTGAAGCCTTCTTACGGCGAGACGCTTTGTTAGCGCAGCGCCGTGACTCCTAACTCACTAACAAACACCAGTGCTTCTCTCAACTTTTTAATTATGAACACCTTGTCGGTTGTTTAACATTGTATAGAACTAGCTAACAATAGGCTACATGATATTATCCAATGTTAACTCGAATATTTACGCATAGAAATAATAATGATTTTTTACGAAATAACCCCTCTGGTTCCGGCGGGGGATAACCGTGGGGGATTTTTCGCACAAATATAAATTAGCATGGCCGTAGAAGGATCTACTGCTACGCAGAGGGCGCTGGTTCAATTTAAGCTCAGTGCAAATATTTCTATGTATGAATATATCTATTTATATTGGTCTGGCCGTTTTGCCGAAAAGATTTTACCAAAATTGCACTAATGTTATTTTTTCACTACCCAATCAAAGTATAGCCATCTTTTTTATACAATTAGAATGTTTGACTAAATAAAAATATTTGTCTAGTAAGCACTACTTCGTAAATAAATTATTGTATAAACGTTCACTAACCAAACAACGTTTGCGTTACAATTATTTATGACGAGATTTTTTGCTAATTTAATAATTTGATAAATGGCATTTTTTTCGGTCAAACGTATGTATTTACTAAAAAAGTATTGAACTATGTTTATCCGCATTGTGAAACTAAGCTTACTTCAGTCTCTAGATAGCGCTGTGTAGAATGTTGTAGAACATTTATGATATCTAATATTAAGACTGATCCCAATTCGGTTGCACATGTTGAAATAAATATACATATTATAAATCATTCTGCGTATGATGCCGCATCCATATGAATAAAGATGCTGACAGATTAAGATGAATCCCTCAAGTTAAATATAGATTAGGAGGAGCCTTGCGCTCCCTCGCGCTGACAGGGCACGTGGAGAACATTTTTTAGATAAGAATGGTGAGATTTTTGGAAAAAATGCAATTTAGCGAAAAATTGTGTGAATTTTTATATGTGTAGGACATACGGTAGGTAATACTGTTGCTGTGCATGGGATTTCTTGCTCAATTTCCATGTCAAGTACGTTCTTAATGTTTTTTTTTAGAACTGGGAGTAAGGGGAACGTGCGTTGACAGCCATGACTTACGTGCGTTGTAAGTTAAACATCTCTGTTTGTTTAATCCGGATTCGTTTAGCCGTTTTAGCGTAACATCCTCCCAAACTTTGGCATTTGTAATATTAATAATAAAATATAAGTTTAACGTTCCAAGATTGCTGGCGTGCATTCCACAGTCAGCATAACCCACATTATTGACAAACGCGCCATTTTCAGCCATGTTGGATATACAAACACGTTTGTACTGCGATACGACTTCAAAGTAAACTTACTAGCGCGTTTTATTTTCACTCGACACGGAGCAAGAAGCATTATTTTACTGTAGATGGGCGGACGGAATGTCAAAGAAAGATATTTTCGCGATAGGTAAATCCTACCGTATATTATGGCACGCGCCTTGGGGCCCTGTGACCTACATACGCTGTATGTGTATACAGTGCGACCCCTCTCCGCGTACTAGGTATTCAGAAAACGGCAGGAGGTGAGCCTACCTAGTGTTTCCTTTGATCACGACGTTTCTGCCCCAGTTGGCGCGCGTTACTAAGGTTTACTGTGCAAAAGTTTTTGTTTCCTAGTATCATATTTTTATTAATTTTGGGCGTCACGTATTTGAATCCATAGAAATATACTTGCCGCGTATGAACATCAATACAAGTATCACCACCCCATCTCATCCTTCGGGTGTCGTACGAGGCGACTAACGGTATAATACCACTGCTAGAGAAGGAAAACTTGAAATAAAACCCTGTACCAACCCGTCTGGCCAGCGTGGAAATAGTAGGCCAAAGCCTCCCAACATTGGGAGAGGCCTATGGCCAGCAATTGACTGCGATGGGTTGATTGATTGATTGATTGATTTGAACATCAAATACTACACACACACACGCACGCACGCGCACACGCACGCACGCACGCACACACGCACGCACACACGCACGCACACACGCACACAGATTCTTTATAACTACATACATATTATACAAAAACAATGAATAAAATAATTATCTGTGAACAAAAATATTTACATAGATCGGAAGTCAAACCTGCGACATCTGACGTAGCAGTGAAACGTTCACCCGTCCCACTACTCTAGGCGCTTCGTAATGTAACAAAAGCTGAATGTAATATAAAACCATATTAAAACAGCATGGAAGATCAAAAACGTCGGAACGAGACATCAGTCAGTATCTATAAAATAAGAATATTAAATTATATTTTAAACAAAATTAATGCCGCTGATTTACGGCTCAGATTGAAGAAATAAATTGGCGATCTGCTTCCTGGTAAATTGTTCATTAAATCCGACTGAACCTTGTAAGCCTTGTCTATTACAAACGCCTTGAATTCCTTTTCTCCTGGTACTGCCTACTCGTAAAAGGGTCTCAAATCCGAGGTTTAATATCGGCTAATTAGTTTCTTTTCTCCGTGAATTCCACAAAATTCTAAGAATTTCTTTAAAAAATAATATTTGTATTGCTGGTTGGTAGCCAATTTTATGGTACGAAAATGTAGCGGTAATTAATTTGGAGTGAGATTAATCTAAATATTGAGATCGGTATTGGTTTCATTGGAAAATGATTTAAGAGTGGATGAATTTGAGTGTTTGAGAAATTAAATAAATACCGTACTTACTGGTTTGAGTTTTAGAAGGCAAGTTCCGGGGCGTATCTTTCAATTAGCCGCGTCTTGCTATTTAATTTAATTACAGATTCGGTTGGTCGGTATGGAAATCCGTGAAATACCGAGGACAGTGTCTTCCGTGTAACAGGCAGTCGTAGTGTGTAGTCTTATGCTTCAATCTGTACAATGCTATGATGCAAATGCACTAGCTTTCTTACTTGACAAACTATTATATGTTTCTGCTTTCTTAGTACATATGACGAAAATTTAGACCATTAAAACGGGATTCACAAAACGTCACAATATATTTTTTTATAAAAGTTTTGACCACTATTCTCTCTTCTTTTATTGTTTTGGGCTATATCTTTTACGTAATTCGCCCTATTTTGAGTGCCTGGGTGTACTCATACTACATATAAACTTATATAAAATGATTGGAGTCAAATTTAAAAATAATTTATTCTGCATAGACAGTTAAATTGGTACTTACAAAACGTCAATACAAAAAGAAATATGAAATAGTCTTTCATATTTCTTCAGTTTAGCAAATGTACCAACGGTTCAAACGCGGCCCCGACCTGAGAAAACCCCGGCAAGAATCTCAGCGGGCATTTTTGTTGGTCTATTTACAAGTCTACTTAAACTAAATTTATACAAAAAATTACTTGAGTAGTTAAGCGGACAGCTCATTCCCAAGCTTGTTTATCATCCAAGTATTCTTGGATTTTATAATAGCTTTTCTGGCATAATTTACTTTGAAGTACCTACCTACTTTATAACATGTACGTATCACCATAAACTTAGCATAAAATGCGCACTAATGATCCAGTTTTTCTGATCTCCTGGTAGATCACGAACGAAGTACGGACTGGCGAAATCCAATTTAAGTTTTCTCGGCTTTCGGCGACTTTAAGTAGGGGGTGTAATTTAAAAGCGATTAGGAAATTTACGTATTTTTTAAAATTTAAAATTTATGTCTACATTTGAATACTATTATACTCTCAAGTAGGTACTTAATGAACAGTATTCATGAAATCCTGCTTTGTCGTCTGCAATGACGGCACAGAAACTCTGTTCTTACAGGGTCGGCAACACTACTGTGACGTTTCTGGTGTTGCACACGCCACCACTTTCCATCCAGTGGGGCGTGTGCTTGTCTGCCACCTAAGTTGTATAAAAAATAATTATCATCGGTAATAGATTATAGACAAGATTAAGTAAGACCCTAATAATCGTAACCACTACCTAACCTCAATCTTAATAATACTCACCAAGAACCTGGAGATTAGTGGAGATGGACAGAATTAGGGTAAAAAAATTGAAAAGTAAACAGATACCTCGGCATTCTCATAAGTATATGCTACCAAAGTTACTTCGTCAATACTACCAGTGTTGAATAAAAAGCATGGCGACACACAATTTCATTTTTACTGGCATTTTTTCCTAGATTGTTTTTTGGTAAAGATAAAATTTAAGTTGAACTAATTGAATATGTATTACAAAACCAAGTAGTTTTTTATCGTAACTTTTGCCAACAAGTTTTTAAAACAGAAATCTCTTTCGCGTATACCCGAGACCGTCAGCTATATCCGACCAAGCGACGCGGCGACCGATCTCTTTTCAACACAGGTCGTATTGGTTTGACTCCAAAGAAATGCCATCATTGTTGTCGAAGTCTAGAATTATATCAGAAAGTTGTACGTCGCAGTTTCACCCGCCTTTTAATTTAAAAAAAGATACTAAATAGCCTATCGATAACTTAGTGAATTGTCGGTAATTTAATGGTTAAGGAGTCGTCCTTACGATTGAAAGGTCCTGGGTTCGAATTCTGTCCATTACACCACCGACGTGAAACCACTCATAACACTAGCCATTTCGCTTAGCTGAAGGGTTAAAGGGAATAATAGTACCTATTTCGATTCTAATATTCTTTTATTTATTCTCTTTATTTATTTATACTTTATGCACGATGTACATTGGCGGACTTAATGCCGTAGGCATTCTCTGCCAGTCTACCATTGGGTGGTGCAGAGCTAGTACGCGGTAGGCGCATATTAATGAGGGATAAGTTAGGTTCAATAAGGTAAATCGATTTGATTGTTCGATAGCATGTAGATAATACTATAGCTTAATTACATACACTTACATAAACACGTACATATACTTACATACCATATATCACACATATCTGATTAATATACATATATAACATAAATACAACATTAGGTATATAAACATATATAAATGTACATGAGTGGTAAAACATGCTGCGAGCGGAAAGATGACACGTGGTCTTATTTACGAAGATTGAAGATGAATCGAATGCAGTTATTGAGAAGACGGTCAAGTTTATCGTCACCAGCCTCCTCTGAATTATAATTTCACTTAAGCTCCTCATATACTGTAAAAAAAATTGATCTAAATCTTTTCAACAAGTTAGGAGTTTCGGGACGTACACACCTTCATTAATCTTTTAAATGTCAAAATATATGATCTAGATTCTAGATGAATAATTAACATTTATAATGAACCGCTAATGATTCAAAATACAGTTATAGTTGCACACTATATCTATTTGGTAATTAAATTATCTATGATTGAATATAATTCCGGAAAATTGAGGTTGCTATTAACTCCATTTAATATTCCTCCTGTATTGTTCACAGTTGGTACGCATTAAAACCAGAATAAACATCTTTCTTCTCTGTTACTTTCCCGAATGAGAATATAACGCTGAAATAGGATGTTGTTCAAATAAATTATTCGTATTGACTGTAAGACAAGCTGATAGGTTTATCGCAACAGTGTGAAAGGGCCTTATAAATAAATTATGTTACACAATGACACGGTTGAGGGCGGCCTAAGTAGATTACAAGCCCTTTAAGGCAACTACACACCCTCAGATGGCCCTTCCGGCCTTGAAGATTGAACATGCGCTGATAGTGGTTAACAGGCGTATTATAGTGTCCACAGCACTTAATATCTATCAGTGTATGATCGATATTTTCTCTTCTAGTTAGTTTTGCAGGAATATAACATGGTAAGTAGCTAATTGAATTAATTTTCCTACATAAGTAAATCGGAAAACATCCAGAAAATTTGAACCGCGACCAGGCCCTTTGCAGGGAGAATACTCTGTCCAACTGATCTAACTGAATATGTCCTGGATATTTAAAATCATCTTAAACATACATTTTACGGGGACACTGAAGGCATCTACCGGCAGTTCTTCTATACAATGAATGATGTTCTACGTACATACATACATACATACACACATACATACATCACGCCTTTATCCCCGTAGGGTTAGGCAGAGGTGAATTAACACCCACATTTCACCAATAATTGTGTTCGAGCCCATGTCGAATTCTGCCTACCCCACTGGGAAAAAGGCATGACTGTATGTATGCATGAATGTATGTATGTTATAGGGGGTGAGCCTATTGCCGTTTTCCGGCACTATTGTTGCCTCGAGCCATGCATCTGAGGTGGTCTGATGTTAAACAGCCCTATCCCATAGTCGCCTTGTACGACACCGCATGGGAATAGATGGGGTGGTCCAAATTCTACTCATTTTTAAACATCGACTCTTGGTTACCGTTTCGGTTTATTTTATGTTTTATGGTAGTGACTTTCGTCTGATCCTCCAACCCCTTGAGGAAAGTCTGCACGAAATACCCGTTCGTCAGCAAGCTGGCCTAAGGTTGGCTGGGGCCTCACAGACCTTGCATACCCAATAGCATCTACTATTTTATTTCCCAAATAATAAAATAAAACTTTATGATCGACAGGTAATATATAAAATAAATGTATGTTATTCACAATACATTTCCTTAGAATACTTTACATCTCGTAAACATGAATCTGATATTCGTTGAATTCGGGACGTCGGCATCTCCGTTTGATGTATTACCATTACACCATAAAGTCGACGGGAGAATTTTAAGAGCTCTACTTAGAATAGTCGAACTCGGATAGGTTTCGTTAGTGATTATATCCTACTAATATTATAAATATGGAAGATTTTTTTTATACCACTTAGGTGGCAGACAAGCACACGGCCCACCTGATGGGAAGTGATTACCGTGGCCTATGGACGTATGCAAGACCAGGGTCGTTACACTCACGCTGCCGACCATGAAGAAACCTTCTGATGCTCCTCTTGAAGAATCCCGTATTGTAGGTGCTGAAATACACATATATACAGATATAGTCTGGAATAATACAACAGCTGCTTTTATATGTATTCAGAAAATAGATTCAAGATTCCATATTCTGTCATATTTTTCGGCCCAATATAACAGACAAACTATACATTTTTATGGTTTGTTTGTTCATTGTTGAATGAAAAACAGGCGTATCCCTTTGTTAACCCTGTACCCATAGGATGATATAGGAACCGATAATATGAGATGAATAGTGGACATGTTTACGGGTTCTCTGGGTAAGTTCATTTCAGAATATAATAGAATTAGATTTACAATGTACAATTTACTAACTGCCGCATTGGGTTAGCCTGTAATGGTTAATAGTTACATAAGGAAAATAAATAAATAACATAAAAAAGGAAGAAAAAATTGTACTTTGTAGCACCGAGAACCAGTTTGAGTTATTACCTAAATAATATAAATAAGATGGGCTGAAATTCATTGTGATATTAATGCAAGCATCTTGAATAAGTAATGAAACCCTTTGTAAATATAAATGCAATTTCTGATTATTGTCCTTGATCGTCTACTGAAAGGCCTTGTAAAGGTATAAAAACAGACAAAGATCTTGTCAGGTTTTGTCAGGTTGTTTATTTATGTATGTACATAAACTTATCATCTTAGAAATTGTGTAGTCGTTGATACGTACCCCGGTTCTCTGCGAATCTTATCAATAAATAGCTTAGTTGTAAGGGTTAGCGCTCGGGCTTAACCAGTAATTTTCGTTGGTAGTATTTTTTTAAACACGAAAGAGGTGACTCCCGCTCCGGCTTGTTTCTGGGGCAAAGATTGGCCATCGCGGTCTAGCTAGGCAACTTGCGCTGAGAACGATACGTGGCGGGTTATTTGATGTGACATAATATGACAAAATTTGTGAATGCAAATAATGATGTGACATTTGTAAAAAAAATATAAAAAAAAAGATTAAAAAAATCGGAATAATTTATGTAATTTTTTTAGACAGGTTTTAAGTTTATTATGGGGAAATCTCTGACGTAACGGAAACATTTTGTTGCACTCCGCGTAACCTTTGTTATACAAAATGCCAAAAACGGTTTAGCCTGCTTTGGTTAAGTTCGAGTTCCAGGAAGAAATTACTAAAATGTGGCACGTTATGAATACGATGTTAAAACCCCGGCGGCGTTCGACTTTCATTAATTAAAACCACACATCAATACTATTGCATAATTTATTATTCTCCACAAGATTTTACCCACATTACGTTCATGTTGTGTGCAATCTATCATGTCTGTGTCTGTCAGTCCTTTAAATGGAAATAACTAGCCGGTGCCCCCGGCTGTGTCCGCATAAAGCATAAATCCTCTTTGTGTACACTTCATTTATCTTTCCGTGGATTGGGTGTTTTTATGTATAATATGTATGTATGTTATCCGCATTCTAGATTACATAACACAAGCTAGTTAAACTATGCTTACCTTGGATCTAGAAAGCGTTGTTGTGTAGCCGCGTGGTTTCCGGCAGAGTAGAATTTGGACCACCCCATCTCTTCCTATGCGGTACAAGGCCACTAAGGGATAGGGCTGTTTAACATTAGACAGATATACACAGCCCACACTCCGCCTCAGATGCATGGCTCGAGTCAACAATAGTGCCAAGAATACGGCAATAGTCTCACTATTACGTGGAACCGAATACAATGATGGTAAAATGTGGGTGTTAATTCACCTCTGCCTAACCCTCCGGGAACAAAGGTATAAAGATATGTATGTAGAATGTTGTAGAACATTATACAAAGTATAAGAAAACAGAAAAACGGCCACTGAAATAAGTAGTACTTTTTGAATTTGTTTGTCAATTGACCGTTTTTTGACGACTTTGATAAATGCTTTTTGAGGCCCCGCTTGATAAACCCGGGACTGTAAGAAGTCATTTTGAAGTTATATTGTATGTATATTAAGTAGGTAGAATGTAGAAGCAAATAAGTTCTTCGCAAAGTCGTATATGAAAGGTAAGATGCGCCTCATCAGATAGACGGCCTACTAAAGGTAGTTGGGAAAGACAGATGGTGGGATATTGAGGACCTGGTGCTATAGCACGCATTGGAAAAGTGTTTCGTGCAAATACAAGAAACATGTCGACAACGTTTTAGTACAATCGAGTGACGAATCGTACAAACTAACTAACAACGAACATTAGTTGTTTTATATTTAAATCCCTTCCTTGGTTTTACTTAATTATTATTATACTAATAGTAATTGATATGAAGGACTGAAACTTGAAATATTTGTCAATTACTTTACAAATAAATGTCAAATTGAATAGAGAAACTTTTACAATTCGATGTCAAATTAACTTCCTATCAAACTTATATTTGAACCGAGCGGCCACAAGAGAGTTCGACTTTGATAATGCCTTAATAAGAATAGTTAAATGGGTTTCATTTATTAATTTACTCGGTTGTAAAACGTGAGTTTGTGAACTCCTGTGGCTCTGTTCGTTGCAGAAAGGCGTCAGTGGAATGAAATCGCTTTGTGAAAAAGTTTCAAACTTGAGCCTGTGAAAAGTGGGCGCTCCTGATTAGTTTGAACGAGGCTCGCAACGATTCTCCGCTGACTTTTCTTGTGAAAGAACCTTATTATGTGCTCTTTGCTATAAATTACTTTCGTTTCGCCTCTTTTGCTTGGCATTAAGACGTTTGCGGTGGTTAAATGATAGTAAGAAAGGGTATAAACTGGAAGAATATTTAATTTTAAATGAAGGATTTTCAGTTTTTTCCCCATTTTTCATTTACAGCTACATTGTCTGGCGATTCTACGCTTTTTATAATAGCATTCATATTCTGCAGCTGACAGTACTAGGTAGTAGGTATACTGGCACTGACTGTATCATGGAACAAAAAAATGATAATCAGGCGCAAGCAGTTGGATTACAATTCTTTAACGTAAGATAGAACTGTCGTAAAACTAAACTTACTTAAATCTTAGCTAATAAGAACGCCCCCATATTCGTCTACCCACGTTAAAACTACGTTTGAAACTCATTGTCAAGTAGAATAATGCGCCGTCAGATAACTGTCAAAGTTCATTAGTTTGAGCATTTCGTTTACATTATGAATTCCTTCTCGGCTTTCCCAGAAACCATGGCACATTCTTTTTCTAAACATTTTATCACATACTGCCACTTGCGTGAACCATGTTTGCCGGAATCGCTTCTGCGAATTGGAAACTGAAATTGGAAGTGGCGATCCCCTAAGTATAAGAAATCGACATTGTTGTGAAATTAGATTTAGTTCCGTTCATGCAGGTGAATGACGCAGCCGCATTGTCCCCGGGGGCGTTTCTGAGGCTTATGTGAGCGGTTTTAGATATGGCATACCATTATGTAAAACGGTTTTGTTTTAATTTGACTGGATAACATGTATTTTTATTAGTGATTATCACTAAATATTATTGTAATTCATTTTAGAACACACGTGCTCATTAAGTGGCTCTAATTTCACCACAATTAGGCATATATATAATGGCACCTATAATCAAATTGTGACTTTTTCCTTGCTATAATTTAACGAATGGATTACCTATAGCTTTATTACTTCGAGTTGCTTTCTTAAAAAAGTTTCGATATATAAAAATAGCTCATTTCATGCAACTTAGTATTTAAATAGATAATTTCAACTTTTGTTGAAAAATGTGTATGATACACGTATGTATTGATGATTAACGTCTTCGGCTCTCTTAAGACCAGCTCAATAGCGCCTTAGCGGTAATCACCAACGTTACACACTCGTACCATTATATACTATTAGCCCAAGATTAATTTAAAAAGTTTATATTATGAGTTTGTTATCATTTTCCATCAGGGATCATAACACTAGGGTATCAGGTAACGGTGGCGTTATTATATTAGCAGCAATCACATCGCATTGGTGTACAAACCTAGAGCTGTGCCTATGTTATGTATTCCTGGTACCTATTGCACCAAGTAGTCTAAAATCCAGCTGCGTTCCTCTTTTTTTTAATGAATAAGCAAATTTCTTGCAGAATAATTTATGAGTGGACTGTGTTTTGCCACTGCCTTATTAAAATAGATTGCAAGTTTTAAATCCAATTGAAATTCCCCTTAAAGTTATTGCATTAAATGCAAGCTAAGTAAAAAGAAAATACAAGCTAAGTGATAGTGAGGTGATTTTGAGTAAATAAATTTTAGTGTTTTCAAGATTAGATCACAACTTCAGGTGTCAATCTTGCAGCCTGCTCTTATACTATGCTATTAGCTCGTACGTACCTAGTACCTACCGAGGTGTCTATTGTCCAGTGTGTGGCCGAGAATAGTGTGCAACCGAGACGTACGTAATCCTTCTCTCCATAATACCCTCTTTGGTTTTGTGTCCTATTGCCACGATACCGGAAAATGTGGGCTTACTACATGGATGTGAGAGTGGATGGAGTCCTTTTGTCACTTGCTACTAAATATAGTTAAATCTACCGACTGTCGACGCAATAGAGACGTAATGTCATTTATTTTGTTCAAAATAAATTACGATTGACCGAAAAATCTAAATTATATTTTTTGAAAGCCGCGTGGTTCCCGTCAGAGTAGAATTTGGACCACCCCTTCTCTTCCCATGCGGTGTAGTACAAGGCGACTAAGGGCTATTTAACATCATACAGATATATACAGCCCAGAATCAGCCTCAGATGAATGGCTGGAATGGCGAATTGTTGACTCAAATAATCGTGCCCGGAAGACGGCAATAGGTTCACCCCCTATTACGTGGGACCGAATATAATGATTGGTGAATTGTGAGTGTTAATTGCCCAACCCTCCGGGGATAAAGCCGTGACTGTATGTATGTATGAAATCATACGAAATTGTATTACTGATGACGTCACGCGATACAGTTATGAGTTCACTATCAACAGAGTTTTTTTTAAATTCCAACATTTTTGGAAAGCTTTAAATTAAAGAAAAACCTATTTGAATTCGTTAATTTACCTAAATTGCTACTGCAAGCCAATCGTCTTACGTATCTTAACTTGTTTTTCGATGATGTTTTCTCGAGATCGTTAATATATATTTATTTCTACTTCCGTGGGCTATTTAATGGCGTTTGCCTGTCGTATATTTCGTCGATATGGGCTCTAAGCACCTCCCGTGAGCAGTAATTACGCCACGAGTCTTGCTCCCTCCACGAACGCAGTAAATTAGTTAGGTGCGCCGTTGGCCGGCGGCCTTGCCGTTTGAATAATCACTGTCATTTTCAATTAGTTGTACAAATGTACATCTCGTTTCTTAAATGTACGTACTTAATTTGTAATATTTTTACCCGACTGCGCCAGGGAGGTTAATGTTTTACGCGCGTATGTATGTAGTTTTCTTTTTCTCCTCCTCTGAGGCTGGATAGATTTCGAAGAATGACTCATGAGTGTCATAGGGGTACATAAAATATCAAGAAATAATATACGGTGAATTTTTGGTGCTAAAATGCATGTTGAATTTTTTTTTTCATTTAATTTTATCGAGTAGGGTATCAAAATAAATAGAATCAAATGTATCATAACTAAAGAGGTTAAAATAAATTGAAATTTAAAAATAAAAAGACCCGGCTGCTGTCTAAAAGATAGTGTCAAAGGGAACCGAGACCTACAGAATACCGCGGCTATAATAACCTCGTGTTGTGTTCCCAGCGGTGAGTAGGGTAGCCAGAGCTCACTGGAGAGTTTGTGCTGTCAGTGGGAAGACTTGTCCTGCTTTGTCTTCTACACTGACGGCACAGAAACTCTGTACTTACTGGGTTGGAAACGCGAGTGCGACTCCTCTGGTGTTACAAACGTCCATAGGCCACGGTAACCACTTTCCATCAGGTGGGCCGTGCTAGTCTGCCACCTAAGTTTGGTAGCAGGCAGTACCCATTAATTTTCTTTCAGTTCGATCTTTTAGACAGCAGTCGGGGTCTTTTTATTTTCTACTATTCTACACAAAACTATCTAGACCAACGATGACGAGCAACGATATAAATGGTAAGCATAGCTTAACTAGCTTGTTATGGAATCTAGAATTCCGATTTACATATTTAGATTCTTTTTTTTTGTAAACACATACATATACGTAGAAACACCCAGACCAATCATGCAAACAAATATTTACACTGAGCGGGAATCGAGCCCGCGCCCCCTGCGTAGCAGTCGAACAGTCTACCGCTCCGCCACAGAGGCCGTCGTATTTGTATTTAATGCTAATCTTGAAGCTGCATTATTTTGTTATGATTGGTATTTTTTGTAGTTGTTTCGGTTTGATTAGGCCGTCACAACAGCCCGCCATCTTGTCCTTATACAGTTCACGAGGTAGGTACCTCTACTGTCCCTAAATCTTTCATGGAAAGCAAATTATTTTTATTACTATTTATTACAATCATTTATTACAAACAGACGGTTAAGAAGGTTTGATATTTCCCTGTTATACCTATTAGGTACTTTTTTTATTCAAGTCTTTATTGCAGTCCTCTGCCAGAGATCCCAGCTACGTTTTTCAGGTTGTCGGTCCAATAACTGAAGACCATCTCACGTTCCATTCGCCAATTCGCGGTCTTCATTTTATATCAACAGCCACTAACTGTTATCCATCGTCGAATTCTTTTTTAAAATTATTGTATTCGTATTCAGGCGTAGTATGATATTCATCATACTTGTACTACGCCCGTACCACGTTACTCGCACAGCAAACCGAGACGACTGCCCTACGTGAATACCGCATACGAAAAACGATAAACGACCGCCGTTGCGGTAAATGAAGCGATACCATAATACTTGTTTGTACAACTCATTTCGAAGGGACTATAAAGATAAAACAAAATTCCATCTTAGAGCATTTGGCAGGTTAACATAACCCTTCCTTGCCAGTGTAAATAAAAACAAATGTTGCCGTTGTGCGAGATTAAATGTACTGTTTATTTTGTATAATGTTTCCTTGGCATTCTTTAGGGGAGAAGTTTTCTAGCGAATGTCTCGTAAGTGATATTAAAACGGATTGCGTTTTGTACTGGCTTATTTTTTGGTTTACTAAGGTAGCAAAGAAGCGCATAGTACAATAGTAGTATCATGTCTTCCAAAGGACAATAACTTCATATGGACGTTGCCACAGACAATGGAAAATTGGTTGATAATCTAAGGTAAAATTCCACCAAAATACTGGCAAGTCTGTACGTAACTTTTGTAAGCGCACACTTTAGCATAATATATGCACGAACATATTCACTAAGCAGAATATTCAGGCAATTGAGGCCTGTACGTGCACGCGCACAAAAGTATACAGATGTGCGCGAACAGTTCTTGAATGATTGCGCACAATTTGCTGTCGTTTTTTTGAGTGAGTCGACCAGAATAAACATATTTGTCGCACATTGTGATTTGCAGTGCCGCACAGTTCAGAACACTGATGGAATTTCACCTTAAAGATATCCCACATTTCAAAGTCTGTTCAGTTATTACAAAGTAATAGTGTAATATAGAAACTAACATACATACTTGTTCATTATTGAAACTTGAAATTTCTTGAACACACTTGAAACTCTTTTTAGAGCAATCGTATTATATGAGAGAAACATCATGAAATATTCCAATCGATATTTATTAATTAACTAAATAGTTATACCTCCTTGTCGGTCCGTTCTTACTGAGAGATGCATACACAGTACAGAGACACATACGATAGACAGTTTTACGATGATCAATGAACTCAGTACCCAAGTTAATCACTACCAGTTATAATTAAATAGAACAGTGATTTATGTGCTTGATATTTCCTTGCCGCCACTCTGTTATTTCTGTTGATATAGTGGTTTATGGGAATGTGCGACACATATATTATATATCTGGGTGGTTCTATGTATAATATGTTTGATTTACAAAAAAGAAAGAATCTAAGTATGTTTATTCTAGTTTTCATAACACAAAATAAAATGTATGCATACGGTGTTAGAGGCAATGTGTACAATTTAGTAAAATCGTACCTTACGGGCAGACAACAGTACACGGAAATAAAATGGGTCAATCCTCTAACAAAAACCGAAGAAATCAGTACGTCTGAGACTGGTACTACAAAATTCGGTATTCCACAAGGGAGTATCTTGGGCCCTCTGCTCTTCCTCATATATATAAATGACATGCCATTAATAACACAACATGACATTACGCTATTCGCTGATAACAGTACAGTACTTTTTAATAATGACAATACAATCAATTTAGAAACTGACATTAATCAATCATTGGTACAAATTATGGAGTAGATTGGTGAAGTGGCAACAAAGGCTAGAGAATGTTGGCCTGAAAATTAGCAGAACCAAAACAGAATACATGTTCTGCGATTTCGGCGGTCTCTCTAGCCCCACAGTCATAGCGCTTGATGGTGCTCCTATACCAATCTGCTCCGATTTTAGGTACCTCGGTTCACTACTGCAAAGCGATGGAGAATTAGATCGAGCCGTAAAGCACCGGATTAACGTTGGTTGGATGAAATGGCGGCAGGTTACAGCAACTACATGTGACTCGCGAATGCCCCTTCGATTGAAGGGCAAAATTTATAAGAGCATGATCCGGCCTGCCGTCCTGTATGGATCGGAGAGTTGGCCAGTAAAGGTGACGGATGAAAGACGGTTGCATGTAGCCGAGATGCGAATGTTAAGATGGATGTGTGGTGTGACAAGAATGGATAAGATTAGGAATGAATATATTAGAGGAAGTTTGAGAGTAGCACCAATCATAGAAAAGCTACGAGGAAATCGTTTGTCCTGGTTCGGGCATGTAATGCGTAGGGATGAAAATAATGTCGTAAGGAAGGTACTAACTATGGAAGTGAATGGCTACAAGGGGAGAGGGAGGCCCAAAATGCGGTGAATGGACTGTGTGAAAGATGACATGGTTAAGAAGGGAGTGAATGTTGAAATGACTGCAACTAGAGATGAATGGAAAAAGAACACATGTTGCGCCGACCCCAAATAATCTTGGGATAAGGGCAGGAGGATGATGGTACAAATTATGGACTGGCTTAAGACAAATAATCTAATAATCAACATTGACAAAACCAAAATAATGAACTTCAAAATAAGAATTAATAGAACAGAATCTTTAAAAATCCATTACCTGAACAATGACGTTGAAGAAGTAGAAACCACAAAATTTCTAGGGTTGCATATAGATTTAGTTTTATTATTTAATATCCTCTGAGTACAAATATTCATTTATTATTCATAAAATATTCTATTATAATATACAATTACTTACAAATTAATATAAAACTATGCTAACTATACAAGATATACAAAAATGGAATAGAGAAAAAGAGGGAGACTGTAATTTTAGGCATCAAAAAATTCCTCCCCATTGATCTCTACTGGTACCGTGCCCAACAGGCTGGCGGCATTACCACGCTGAATGGCGATGCCAATTCTTTGAGCGAGGTAAAGGGCAGCCTTATTGTCACGGGAAGCGTGACAATTCATTCATATAGACAATAAAATAAATTGGAAACTTCATTTAGAATATGTGTGTAAAAAACGGGCCCAATTCTCGTATGCTCTTCAGAAATTAAGGAAGGTAGCAAATACTCCTACCTTAATAACAGCCTACCACGGCTATGTTAGCTCAACTCTCAGGTATGGGGTAATATTCTGGGGTAACAGCACTGACCACGAACGTGTGTTCATAGCCCAAAAACGCTGCATAAGAGCAATGTTTAATTTTATGCACCTGAATCCTGTATACCATATTTCAAATCGATGAAATTATTAACATTTCCATGTATATACATACTCGAGGTCGCAATATTCGTGAAAAATAATCCAGAAGTATTTGAATATCGTACGCGTGCACGGCATCAAACTAAACTACATATAGTTGCTAGTAAAACGCAATTCATGCATGAGAGCGTCTTTTGCCTGGCCCCGCGGATTTTCAATTGTATACCAGAGTATATCAGAACTGTATCTAAGCTACAACTGTTTAAAAAACAACTCCGTGACCTGTTAACAGAAAAATGCTGTTACTCTGTGAAAGATTTCCTAACAGATAGGACATTACAGTACAAGGTGCCCTAGTTGTGATGTGGTCGGTTCATACAGTGTTCGATGTAGGTAAATTTTATTTTGACAAAGTAAATTAATTATATCTTGACATCATAATATTGAATAGACATTAAAATCTAAAATGACATTATAAACTGACATCACCTACATTATTTCTATTCTTAATATATCTATATCTATATCTTAATATTGTTCTTATTAATATTATTGACATTGTTAATTGAAATTGAAGGAATTTTGAAATGACTATTTGTAACGAACGAATGAGTTTTGAACGATAACACTATTAATTGACATTTAGCATTGATCGACATCTAATATGTATAATACTGATTGACATTTAGTATAAATTGACATATTTTTTTTTAAACTATTTTAAACTATTTTAATTTATATAAGTAATGACGTGTTGTTTAGCTGCTTAATGTTTCAATTGCATGCCTATTATGGTGGAATATGGCGAAACTATGTACCTACTGGATATAACACCTTTATGTAACCCATATTTGCAATGAATGAATAAATAAATAAATAAAGGTATGCTAAACTAGGTATACCATGGGTCTGTATAGCGTTATATGGAGTGTCGTAGAATACTTATTTATTTATTTTATTTTAAGCTTTTTGCACAAGTACATAGGCGGACTTAATGCTGCAGACCATCTCTACCAGTCAACCAAAGGTGCCGCAGTGAAAGACTCAGTAGTCGCATTATTGAGTGTAACATTTGATTGTAGGGAGAATGTACGCATTAACAGGAATAAAAGAATCTGTGAAGGTTGTAACACAATTACGCTTGTACTTTTTCCACGGTATGTTTATAGAAGAATGTTCTTAGCTGTCATTATACACCTATGTAAATGATGCCGTTAGGTGAAACCGGTCAGGTCTAATAAATAAAAATCTGTGGAAACAGTACAAGTATGTTCTCAATATGTATAACAACAAATTCCACCAAGTGCCATCAATCAGCTTCTTAAGTCTACCATAAGTTTAGTCATAAATGTTCAAATCAATAGTAATAAATGTATATTTATAATATTTATGGCTATTGCAATGACAACACACGTGACTGATTGATTTTATAAAGCTGCTATTAATAAAACAGTTTGATTATATTTTTATGAAAAAAGGGTTCAAATTTTATATCGATTATATTTATTTCAAGATAAATTATAAGGAAAGGAAGTACCCGGAGCGCACCCTATTTTTATATCTTTCCGAACACTGGGCACGGAGAGGGAAGTGCTATAGGGAAATTCTAAAACATTTGATAACATTATGGACAGCACTCCGATATACAGGTTACTTCGCGCTGGGTTTCACGGAAATACAAATAAATTTAAACGTATTTTCCTATTTTATGTCACTATCTTATTTTCTTCAGTGATAGGTATTCTTGGAAGTTTTTTGGAATATCACACAAAGAAATATAGCAATTTTTACAGATTCCATTACGATATTATTTTGTATTTTTTTATTATTTACTCCTGTCCTCCTATATGTATAAGTTATATGTACGTATTTTAATAAAAAAGTATTTAAGGATGTTTATTTTAGATCCTAGATTTCATAAGATGAGTTATGCTTACCATGGATCTAGTCGCGTTGTGTAGAATGTGGTGGATTTTATAATCAATTTACAGTTAAGTTTAGTTTAGTTTTTTTAATTTCATAAACAATCTTAGATTATATTGAAATGTTGTAGCTTAAAATTAACTTGGTCTAAGGGCTGTACAACATAATAATAAAAATCAAACAGAAATTCAATAAATAAAAAAAAGAAAAAAAATGTCAATGTTGCATGTCAAGGATATTCAAATTAAAAATTATGTTGTCTAGTACAATAAAATACTTAAGAATAATCTTAATTTAAATTATAAGTAGTCATCATTAAATTAAATTACAAATTTACGAGAAAAGAAAAGTGTACTCAATGCTCGCCCAAATTCTTTACGTAACGAGTGTTCAAATAAATAAATATTTATATTTACGTAGGACTCATCAAGTAGACTTCGCCTCACCTGATGGTATGCTCAAGACAAAGTCACAGGAAAGAGGTTTACCATTAAATACACGTACCATGTTACAATAATGGTGACACTCAGCTTGACGGCCTCATCATATGCTTTTTCACGTCCCTCTTAAAGGAAATTTTAGGACTTTCTACATAGCGTTATTTAGATCCATTGTAAATTACTGTTTAACTATCTTGTGTTATGGGTTCTAGAAAGCGGATAAACATATTTTTGAGCGCTCTACCGTTACTTTGGTCGTAGGTATACATTAACATCGATGATATTCCCATATAACCATAATCGACATACGGTAATTTCATCTCGAAGCAATTTAATAATATAAACCTCCCAAGGGCCTCGGTGTACCGAATCTATGTACCGTCATAAGCCTCTGAGGGCGCACTGGGATGTCCCTCATAAAAAACGTAGGTAAGATATTATAGAACAGATTTATTCAATTCATTCTGCTATATCCATATAGGTAAGTGGACAGCCTATACCCTAAACTGTTTGGAGAAAGTCAGGACTTACATTTGTTCAAGTCGCTGTGCACCTGTACTGGCTTTTCAATTTAACTTTCAAGGTGAAAAAAATCAGTTTGTATGTAATATGTACCATTGATATATTAGGCCCTTACATATGAAATTGTCGAAATTTTCTTACAGATTCATGAGTTCGTTATTCATGTACTTTAATACCTATTTCCATTATTTTTTTTTTTTGAAAGTTGATTTCAAGATTTTACAACTCAGTATAAAATGTTGTTTTTATTGGCCGCTTGATAAATTAAATTCGATCTTCAAAAACAGTACTTCCTAAATGCTGCCTATTTTGATGATAAATTTCGAATTACTTTTTTACAGCTGACACTTTCAAAAATTTAATAAAAGTTTTTGTAAGCTTAATATTGTTCACAAAAAAATATCATAAAATTTAGATTTATCATTCCTAAAAACAATGCAAAAATATTAGTACTGATAATTGGGTTTCCTCCAATTACTTCAAAAAACCGGCAATTTCATATGTAACTACATATATAATACATATATAATTACAGTTTCATATATATTTAACTACCTATTATTACTGGTATACTAAAGAACATTTTATTCGAATGTGTACTTATACGACTGCTAAAGAAAGGAGTGTTATTAAGACTGAACTTACCTGACCGGTATAGCTGAAATACCCCCACTCCCCCCCCCCCCCCCTGACTGAAGATGGCGTTAGTGACTCCCGCCACAGTGATTATCGACCACACACGTATATTGTACTTTTATTGGTTCCAATAAAGAGATTTTTATTTATTTTATTTTATTTAGTGACATTATTTCATATCGCTTCTAGGGGTATATTTAATAATGAGTATAATAATACGTTTTTAAAACGCGTGATTTCAATTTCACAATAAAATTAAATGTTTAAAAAACATCTGGTTTTCGCGAGGAAACGTTTTGGTTTTATGAAAGAAACTTCATACCACGTACACTCAAGCTGTGAAATGACCGGGGCTGCGGTTTTCCCATGCTCCTTCAATATGGGGTTCTTCAAAAGTGGCATTAGGAGGTTTTTTCATGGTCGGCAGCGCGAGGGTAGCACCCCTGGTATTGATTGAATTACTCACAGATTCATGTTTAATTAGTTTTTCAAATTTTATAAGTAATAATTGTTTTTTTTTTTAAGATTACAAAACTTACAGAAATGTACAAATTTTTTAAAACGTTTCTTATAAAAAAAACGAAATTCAAATCGTTTCAAAAAGAGACTTTTTTATTCAATCTGTCTTCTAAATGTCTAATAATAGTAAAACTACAGTCAAAAGTCAACGTAGGCTTACTTAAATCCAGTGTTGTACCTACTGGTGATCCACGCCTGGGGGCCCGGGTGCCCCTTGTCGACATAATTTCCATCTCGGCCCCACTGTAGCCGTGACGAACGATTACCCTCTTTCGTCCTTTTTTAACCCCTATCGGTCTTATTACAAAAAACGGAATTGAGTCAGGTTTAAACCTGAACTATGAAGTCTAGGCTTAATCTCAAGACCATGGTCTAAACTTCTCCTTATTACAAAAGCTGAATAATCCGTAGACTACTTAGTACCATAATTTAGACCTTGACTTAAATAAAACCACAGATTACTCAAACTATTGTTCGTTCATTATGATACCATTCAATCGCAACGTTCCGTTTCCTCCGAAAACAAAAATTATCTGACATCATTAATAAATAATATATACTAAAAATGGTGAAAAAAAGATTTAAATAATACATTTTCATTAAATTCAATTTTATGAATAATAGTTGTACTTTATTTTATAATAAAATATCATTATGATGCCTTTATGTAGCAATCATTGTTATGTATGATATTGGAAGATCTATGGACGTGAAATGGAACGAACTTTTCCGTTCGCGCTGACTTGGTATCAAATTTTTCCCAATTTTTATACCTACTTTAAAATATATTTATTGCAAGTTATTTAAAACGTTTAGTAAACCTATACTTTTGCATAAAAAGCTTCTTCAGATAGTTCGATAAAGGGGTTTACTGGAATACGATGTCTGTTAGGTAAGCGTGGTATGTCCAATGTCTCCACGATATTAATATCTGCGATATCCATCAGATCAACTGCGTCAATATCCATTACGAGCATAGTATTATAAGAAAGTAAACGAATTTATCTGACGCTAACCGGCTAAGTTCAAAATGGCAAGTTTGACATATTATTATTGTGATTCACACTTTAGACCAACGTTAAACTAGGGGTCACGCAGGTTTATCTTTAGACCAGAGATAGTCCATGGTTTAGTAATAAAACCCTTTTTGTAATAAAAATTTCTTTAGACCATGGTCTAAAGATGATTTAAACCTGGTTTTAGAGTTAGTCCGTGTTTTGTAATAAGACTGTATAAGTTTTCTGCGGGCTTTGGTTTTTTATATCGTCTAATATAAATATTCGCACAGTTTTGTATATTTACCCGATTGCGGCAGCGAGGGTAATGTTTAACGCGCGTATGTATATAGGTATGTAGTTTTCTTTGTTTCCCTCTAGAGGCCTAAAGAGGTATCAAATGAAAAGTATTTGTCTCCCGAATGTCATAGGGTATATAAAATGTCAACAAAAACTAAACAGTGAATTTTTGGTGCTAAAATGGACGACGAGAAAAAAAACTTGCCTAAATTTATCGAGTAGGATATCAAAATGAAGGAGATTACAAAAATATATACAAATCATAACTAAGAAGTTTAAAATAAAATTAACTAGTAATAAAGTATAAACCCGACTGCTGCCTAAAAGATGGATGAAAGTTTGATAGCAGGCGGTACCCATTAATTATCTTTCGGTTTATTGTAAGTAATATATTGTATGAATAAAATTGCATTGTCTTGAAATATTTGTGAGTAGAATATTTTTACTCCTCATTATCTACACGAAGCTCAGAGGCCAAGGTGTCCTCGGAGCTCAAGGTCCGCTTTCCAGTTCTTCCTCCTACACTTTACACGATCTTGGGCGACCATGGTAGTGAGACCATTCGCACTTATGTCACCCTCCACGACGTCAAGCTAAGGCATCTTGGCTTATATTTCTACTCCTCAATCAAGCAATTAGCCCATCGCAGTCCACTGCTGGACTAAACCGCCTCTCCGAATAGACGGGCCAGACGGGTTGGCACAGGGTTTTATTTCAAGGTTTCCTAATCTTGTAGTGATATCGTCTGCGTAAGTTTCCGTTAGTCGCCTCTTACGACACCCTTCAGATGAGATGGAGTGGTGATACTTGTATTATTTCTTCGTCACCACACAGATACTAACATAACATAAACTCACGCCTATCCCCGAAGGGGTACGCAGGGGTGCTAGCACCCACATTTCGGTTTAGGTCCCAATGTAATAGGTGGCGAGCCTATTGCCATTAACCGGGTACTTATAATCTGCGATAAATACATACATAACTTCGAAAAGCATCGAAAAGTCATTGGTGTGTGCCATGGTAAAACCTGGAATCGAACCCGAGACCTCGTTTCAGCAGTCCTTTAACCATATCACTAGGCTACCGCGGTTACACAGACACTATTTACATCTAATTGCTTTAAAATTAAGCATAAAAATGCAAAAATAAATAAATATTCTTACTGCTCGTTGTAGTTTTAAAATCTCTGTAAGATAGCCATACTCCCATAGTCTATTTACAAGTAAACATTGGTACTCAGGTATTAGGCAATCATAAGATACGTGGTCCGCAATCAAATGTGTAGTGAATAGTGCGGCCGCCCTCAAAGACCCTACTTATACCCTCTGACCTCTGGCTACAACCGCCATGTTTCCTCTCAGAGTGTCCGTTCACTACTACACATTTTATTCTGACCTTATCTGTCGCTGAATAATTTGGGTGGAAGGATATCAGTTGTTTATATTTCGATTTTTTATACCACTTAGGTGGCAGATAAGCACAAGGGCCTCATTATAGGAAGAACTTATGGTACGCCAGGAGCGTCACATTCTAGTTTCCGTCCCTGTAAGAATCTTCAAATGATCTTTTTGAAAAACCCCATATTGCAGTCGCTTCAGCGTCCTAACACCTTGCACACCAGGAAGGGGAGCCGATCCTGTTCCAGGGTGCAAGTTTTATATACAACTGGGACTAACGCTGTGATAATGATGAGACGAATGTGATTAAAACATAGTTATAATTTGACATTGGTTCTACTAATTTATATATATTTAAAAGTTATTAAAATACCAAACTAATTCGAAAGCAAATCCGTACGCAGGAGCCAATCAATTTGTAAACACCACGATATATATACAAAGTACCAGGAACACAGGATCTTGTAGGCGTCAGACTTAACAATTAGGACGTGTTTGTTATTCGCGTCACATGTACACATTACGCAAATAAGGAACGGACAGGGACAACGGGGGATCTTTAAAGGACTGATATCGATAGACTCCGATTATAAAAGAAATTTTCTCGTATCCGCATTGTCTTGCCAAGCAAGTGGCATGATTATCTCATATATTGTATCTGCGTGTTTAAAGTATACAGGTAAGTCGTGCAATTCATCTAGTTAAGACAAATATTTTGCTCCCAAAATATTATCAGCACGGTCTGTAAGGTTTCAGTATTAATGCCATTGCTGTGTATATATGTTAACCACAGGAATAACGGACAACATTACCATGGATGGCTCTCGTCTCATTAGCTTTCCCCATAAAATAATTTAGAGTTTCAGCGCGGGATTCATGAGGGGTTGAAGGGCGGGGGTGTCGCGGCGCCCGGGACGCCTTTCAGTACTCGGCCGCCCGTTCCGGCGCCAGCCCGCGTCCAACGCGCCATCTGCGTCCTCAGGGAATCGCGATACCTCCACGTCATGTGTGTCTAGTACCAGGGTGCCATAACATAACAGTGATTAATTTCAAACGTCAGTGGTGTTCACGGTTACCGAACGAGTTGCACTCGCCGCCAGTATCGAGTGTATTGTGGTGAATCTCCACGCGTAGAGAGATACCCTCGTGTTACTTTCGGTTCGATTGATTATGGTATCCATTTAGTGATTGTGTTGCCTGCACTGTCATGGGAAACATCTGATTAACGAGATGGTTTGACAAAACTATCCCTTCATGTAACCTATTTTGTTAAACTATAAATCTTTATGTATTGTTAATTTGAATGGAAGTTTTCTCTTATATTTTATCTCGAATTTTTGCTGAATAAGAAAAACAGGCTTGGCCTGTCAATCACTAACAGGTTGAACAGGTTTTATCTCAGGGTTTTCGGGAGGGCTTTTGCAGATTCCATTTGTCAGTCTGTCATTCAGATATGAAATATTTTGTGGACGTGGAAGTATGGAAATGTTTACAAGGCGATATATACGTGTTGCAGCCTCGCGGTTCAGTGGGAAGGCTCTACTTGAGAGGCTATTTTAGGTCATTAATAAAACATATACCATTTACTTCAAACGAAAAAGGTCTTTAAAAGTACGCTAAATGATACGATTTATTTTATTTAAACCTCTTTTTGCAATATTAAACACCATTAAATGCACAAATCTTCGTACTATATGTTACTTTCACTAAGTCATCTATTTTTCGAATCATACACATCAAGTCCAAGATTTCTTACCTTACGACAAAACATTATAATACTCTTTTATCTTGAAAAACTTACCAAGTCCTCTTTCTGTATCAGATTTTCTAACTTGTATTGCGAATCTTGGCAATACCCGGGCTTAACTTTACAGTCTTAGCAACTTTAGCGCTAGTTCACAAGCCGTGCAACTTAAACTAAATTACTAAGTCCATAATTAGTGATAACATGTCAGTCGGGAGCAAACAGCCTGCAGAAGCAAGTTCTTGGCTTGATAGTATAAGTATTATCGCGTTTAAAATTACTTGCGAAATATCAGTATTTTTTGTGTACAAACTTTCTGTACTTGTATGTTGTGTTTCCTAAACTTTTAAACTTATTTTGATGGAATTTCGCGTGTTTGATTGAAGCTGGTGGTGCTCTAATCGGGTTATTATATTTTAGAACGTTAGTTATGAGTCTCGATTTAATACTAACTTTAAGCACAGAGTAATGGCTGACTAATCTTCTAGAACACGACGAGATTGATTTATATTTTATTTTCTATATTGCGTTACGAAAACAACGTATATATCATCGCGAGAGCATTCTAGAATACTTTCGAGAGTACGGAGCGTACTACGATATATTTTAAATTCTGTACAATCTACAATCAAATAAAAATCATATGATAAAAATTGCTCAAAAAATATGAATTATTTCCTCGTGATCAGATCACGTGATTCAATCATTCAGTCTAAATGAGATTGCCAAAAGTCGTCCCAAGGTTGACCAAAAAAGTACATTCTGTTAAACTGAGCGAAGTAAGTATTCATAATTGTTATCATATTGTGAGACCAGAGTAATCAAAACAACAATTTCTATGTGACGAACAATGTAAGCTAGCTATTGAAAATCTAGATATTCCTAATGTTGCCTAAACCTGGAGTTTAGGTTCTTTACTCTAAATGTTATGTAAAAAAATTGTGTCCCTGGGATGAGTTCTGAGAAAAGATTATTTTTGTTAAGCTTTTTGTATTTTGTATTCTTATCTCGCTTCTCATCTTAAAGTAGACTTTAACTTAATAAAAAACCACGAATACAGCCTTGGTATTTGCAAAAATGTGATCAAAAATATTTTGTAGTAGCTATAGCACCCGCGGCGTATTTATCGAGATAAAAAGTAGTCTATGTGTTAAGCCAGGATTAATCCAGATATGAATTTTACCAAAATCGATCCAGCTATTTCAGCGTGAATAACTAATACACAAAGAACACATTCAGAAACTTTTCCGTTTTAAGTATTGAGGCCTATAACCCACAACATTGTAAAGATTATTTCAGGGACAAAAATCATAATATCATTCCCTTTTCAGTAATCTTCTATCTGCTTCCTTATAAATAGTTATATTCGCTTAGTATTGAGTCCAAGACATCCGATAAAAATTAATAGAATTGTCTACGGCTGACCTCCGGTACGCAACCCCCGTTAGATAGAGGCTATTGAGCGTTCGGCAACACAAAATAAAAACAATTTATTACTATCGAACCGCGCAAAATGGTGGCCTTTTGGCTATTTTTCGTGACGGTCAAAAAGGTAACCCTTTATAAAGAAAATACCTGAACATCGTTACAGTTTATGATATATATAGAAATTATATGTGGTTCCCGGCAGAGTAGAATTTGGACCATGGACCGTCTCCTCCCATGCGTTGTCGTACATGGCAACTAAGAGAAAGGACTGTTTAACACCATCATAGCCTCACATGCATGGCTTGAGTCAATAATAGAGCCCACAACAGCAATAGGCTCACCCCCTATTACGTGGGACCGAATTCAATGAGTGGTGATATGTTTTTTTTTTTTTTTTTTTTTTATATAGGACACGTCAATTGGACTTCGCCTTGCCTGATGGTAAGCTGAAGGCAAAATCCCAGAAAAGAGGGTCACCATTACTTACACATACCGTGTGACAATGGTGACACTCAGCTTGACGGCCTTATCATATGCTTTTTCACGCCCCGCTTAAAGGACCCGGGACTGTAGGAAGAAGGAAACACGTGAGCTGGTAATGAATTCCAGGCCTTAATGGTGCGACAGAGGAAAGAGTCTCCGAACCGCTTGGTTCTTGATCGGATGTTTTGCACCGTGTGCGGATGACATCTAAGACCTGCACGCGTTGTCCTGTGTAGGAAAGGGGAGGGTGGGACTAATTGGAAGAGCTCATCAGAACACTCCCCATGGTACAGACGGTAAAATACAGCCATGGACGCAACATCTCTACGCAGCTGTAAAGGTTCTAGGGTGTTCGTGATCTCGGGATTCCCAATGATGCGGATCGCACGTCGCTGCAACCTGTCGAGAGCATCTAGTAAGTACTTTGCTGAACCATCCCAGAGATGCGAGCAGTACTCCACACAGGAGCGAATTTGTGTCTTGTATAGAAGACACCGCTGCTCCGGCGTGAAAAATCGTCTCACTCTGTTCAGGACTCCGAGTTTTCGTGAGGCTGTTTTGATGATGCTTTCGATGTAGTTTTTGTTATTCAGGTTGCAGCGAACATCCATACCTAGGATATTGAGATTGTCCTGCAGCGGCAGTGGCGTGCTCTGAAGAGTGGGGAGGGGAAGGAAAGAAGATACTTTTGCTGTAAACGCACATGCCTGCGTCTTCTTGGCATTGAACTCAACCAGGTTCTCAGAGCCCCATTGAGAAATGTGATTCAGGACCCCGTCAAGCTCAGTGACAAGAAGCTGCCTTTTCTCTGCGATATCTGACTGCTTGGCCGCTGGATGTCCATGATAACTCCCATGTAAAGTGCTATCGTCTGCATAACAATGAACATTGCCGGTAGACAGCATGTCGTTGATATGCAGAAGAAAGAGAGTGGGTGATAAGACGGACCCCTGGGGCACGCCAGCATTAACCTGCAGAAACTCTGAAGCTCGTCCGTCACAAAGGACGCGAATACGGCGCCCCTGCAGGAAGCTAGCAACCCAGTTGCACAGCCTAGAAGGCAGACCAAAGGCAGGTAGCTTAGAAAGAAGCGATTTGTGCCAGACTCTATCGAAAGCTTTGGCGATGTCAAGACTAATTGCCAGTGACTCGCCGTGCTTGTCCATAGCCTCACCCCAAAGATGGGTAACGTATGCTAGAAGATCACCCGTTGACCGTTTCGGTCTGAAGCCATATTGCCGGTCATTAATTAAGGAGTGATCCTCTAGGTGCCGCATGAGCTGTTTGTTAATTATGTGCTCAAACACTTTGCACAGCACTGAGGTGACGGCTATGGGTCGATAGTTGGCTGGCTCCGAGCGATCCCCCTTCTTGGGAATCGGCTGAACATTCGCCTCTTTCCAAGGCAAAGGCACTGTACCCGAACTGTAGGATAGCCGGTACAGGCGCGTAAGCATTGGAGACAACTCCGCTGCACATTTTTTCAAAACTACCGCTGGAATACCATCCGGACCACTGGCTTTCCGGACATCGAGTGATTGCAGCACTGCACGGACATCGCGTTGCCTGATATGGATATCAGGCATCGCGTGGTCACTGTCGGGTAGTGTTGGTGGCTGCGTACCACAATCATCGATTCGGGAGTTGGCCGCAAAGAGATTAGCCAGCAGATTTGCCTTCTCTTGCGACTCATGGGCCAGGGATCCATCAGGGTTACGCAGCGGAGGCAGCGAAGGCTGACAGAAGTTGGCTTGCACGGCTTTAGCCAGTCGCCAGTAGCCACGGCTTCCCGTGGGATGCATCACTAGCTCTTGACCAAGCCGCGCTATGCGCAGGGCATCCGCTCTGACATAGGCCCTTCTACAGACCTTTGTGGCTCTGTTGTACGCTGCCTTGAAGTGGCCCAGATTGGGATGGCGCGTGGCGCGCGCCCTTACCCAAGCGCGGTACGCAGACTGTTTTTGTTCAACAGCTTCCGCGCACTCGCGCCCGAACCAAGGGCGCACCCCGCGGTCACCGGTGACATCGGTGTATGAGATATAGTATTCCATACCCAGACCGATCTCACCGGCGACAGCAGTAGCACAATCCGATGGGTTCTTACCTTCAAAGCAGCGCTCAACCCACGGGATGGACGCAAAATAGTCACGAAGTCCATCCCAGTCCGCTGACGAGTAGTGCCAGAGACGCCGCTTCCCCTGCACGGGTCGTAGGGGCGCTATAATGGGCACCGTGGAACAGACCAGGCAGTGGTCAGAGTTGCCTAACGCGGCTCGCACCGATACACTGTACCGGTCCGGATCACTCGTCAGCAGAAGGTCTAGCAGAGAAGGTGCTTGGCCCGACCTTCTTGGTATCCTAGTGACCTCGTGCACCAATTGGGTCAGGCCGTGCGCCAGAGCAAATGCGTGGGCGGCTCTTCCCGCATGGTCTGTTTTGGAGGAGCCCAACCAGATCTCGTGGTGGGCGTTAAAATCCCCCAAAAATACCATTTCGGCATTCGGAAATCGCTCCTGCGCATCATCTGCCGCCTGACTCAGATATTCAAAGAGTCGAGTTGTCTCAGCATCTCCTGTATGGGAACGGTAGAGGCACACATAAATCTGACTCGTAGGGCCATGGTCTACGTGTACCCAAAGGACGGAGAAGGATGGGTCCTCTAGGCAGCGCAAACGGCGACAGCAAACATCCGCCCTAACAAACACGCACACCCCGGCTTTTGCACGAAAACTTTCCTCAAGAACATAGCCAGGGTAGAGCAAGTAGGTCGTGTCGTCAGGGCGGTGTATTTGCGTCTCCGTTAGAAAAAACATGGCAGGTTTCGCCGTCTCTAGGTGTTGGTGGACGGCGTTGAGGTTTGCATGGAGCCCACAGATGTTAGTGGACTCCACCTCAAATAGCAAGCTTTTGGGAGTGTGACGAGCCGCTGTGTTGCCTTTTTCTATAAATTGCGCTGCCATGAGTTTGGGTGGGAGAAGGCGTGAAAAAAAGAAGTGATTGCCGCCGCAGCACCGTGTGACAAAGCGCGGGATATTGGTTTTATCTATGAATGTGAGGCATGGCGAGAGCCGACGCGCCGAACGGAAGGGCCCCCGTACCCCCCCGAGTATGGTCGCCGGGCTCCCAAATCCGGTCACCAACCGGCACGACGAACCATATCGGGATTATGCGCGGCCTGGTGAGGCAGCCTCCCAAGGTGGTTAACCCCAGTTGGGCCCCTGTACTATACCGCGGGCGGCCAGCGGCACCACCGTTTCTACAGGTCTCCCTGTTCGGCGCATCGCCCCGCGCCATCCCCACTAGACTACGCCAAGACCCACTGGTCCCACTAGTGCTGCGACAACCACCACCTCTGCCCGGCTATGCACATGCTGACCCCTGAACACAATCCAACCGAGATTGAATTGCTATGGAGGGTTTTTCGCAATAGTGCACGGTGGTACCTACCCGGTCGAAACTTGAGACAAATTTGTGCCACCAAGTTTCTACCACCAGTGGGTGTTAATTCACCTCTGCATAAACTTCCGGGGATAAAAACGTGATTATATATATGTATAAATTACATTTAAAATTATGATTTCAAAAAAAGGTATCGTTTGTGACTAAAATACGAATCGGCGCTAATAGAATTCCTAAGCAATATATCACAAATGGGATTCGGTTCGCCACTAACCATTTTTAAATCTGCCGTAATCGTTTCCAACATTAATACTGTCAATTGATTCTAGACTTTATGTCGTCGAGTCACGTATTTCATTTGGCTGGCGTCCGATAGCGTCCCACTGCAAGAGTTATGCTCAACATTTGTCTGTGCGTTGTAATCAATCGATCTTTTTTATCTCGGCATCGGCCTTCGGTAGTGCCGCGGGATTCCGTCAGTGTCGGCCCGGTGACCTCCTGAAACCCTCCGACAAAGGGATCAGAGGCCCTCGCAAATATTGCTATGAGCGGTCGTTAATATCCCTCTTCTGCGCTGATCCGAGATTTTAATATAATCCAGATCTGATTTTGCTGTTTCAAACTATTTTGTATGATATAGAATCGATAATACAAACATTGATTGAAAATAAAAATACTAATTACCTTAATCGTTTTAGACCTTGATTTTGAGGGTTAGATAGAGAGAGATGGCCCTGGGTCGGCCGGGGTGCGAGGGATATGCCTGTCAACCTCACCTTAGGCAACCAAAAACAACCCACAGGTGCCGTGCGTTTGAGTCGGTTCTAGTTCGACATAACCTCTCCCACTGGCTCCGTGTTCCGCACGTAAAAAAAGACCTTGACTTTTGACATGTGCCAATAAAGTTTTGATATTCATATTATTAATACTTTACTATCGTTTAGTCTTTTTAAAAGTTTCGTCACTAGAAACATTTCATTTTGTATTTATGACCAATGTGACTACGAATACAAAATGAATACAATTATAAACTGAAACGAAATAAGAGAGGTTGATGATGTAGTTACTGAATTTGACATAAAATTAAATGGTTGGACATTAAAACTAACCCAGTGTTATGTTTAGCGAGAATGAATGAGTATCTGGGGCGCTGTGAACCTCGCTTTATGATAGTAAGCGTGAAATTAAATGCCGAAGTTAATGAATATTTACATTTTAGCCCACTTTAGCACTATGTAAATAAAAAAATATTCTGTTTTGTGAATTTCACGCATGCTTGTAACTTTCTATATCTTAGAAGTTTGTATGTAAAAGCGAATATTATACTTTTAATTTACGAAATACAAATCGATGAATTTGACTTTTCAATTTTTTTTATTTTCTTGTTTTTTTTTAAATACATTTAAAGACGTACTGGGATCCTGTTAATTCCTATAAAACAAGTAATTGCGTTAGCTTTTACACCAGGCATTAAGTTTTAAATATTTTTACACCTATTAAGTGATAACATCTTTTTGCCAAATTACATTTTAAAATAGGTATTTCTTAAAATGTAAAAAGGCGTTGATTCTCTCGACGAGCGACCTTCGCGGGTTCTGTCGCTGTAGGATACTAAACAAAGAGAAACAGAAGCAAATTACATGAAAAGCCATTAAAGTAAAGTAGACCTCGCGGGTTTACGAGTAATCAGGTTTGTAAACAGTACACTAACCTAATACAAAATCACTTAATACCTCTCGTTCAGCTGCTGCGGCCTTGGTGTTCAGATCTGAGGAAAATAAAATCTCAAGGAAATGCTCCGCATCTATCCACTGTACGTATGTTCAACATTATTTGCAACACGTTTGTTACACTATTAACTGTTGATTTTTTGAAAGTTTATCATACGCATAAGGCCTGATCCAGTGAGAATATCAGGATAAAAAGTAAGTTATGTTATTTAGAGATAATGAAACGCTCTAAAATATTTCTTTAAATCGGTTCAGTAGTTTCAGAATTTATTGATTATATACCAACAAAATATTCGTTATAATATTGAAAAAACCAGATTCTGAAGTCAATTTATACAAACAAAAATACACAAATAATACATTCAGTCAGTATGAGATCTTCTCTACGAAAATGTATCAAAGAAAATAATTGTACTGTTGAAAATAATGGCCAACCATATCCTTGTTTCATTCGACGTGATTGGTCATAATAAGTAAGATTTACTCTAGTTTCCATATTATAAAGAGGCAGTCTCGTTACCTTTTTGTAATCAGCTATAATAAAAATTAAGAAAATCCAATTCATCTCTAAGAACAAAACTTATTCTGACACTAATCTTTTAATACCATTACGCTAAACTTGTGACGCAATCTGTCTCACAGAATAAATCTCAACCCTGAAAACAAACGTAACATATAATTAATGGTATTTCACACTAGTCTTATTACGACAATGTCAACCAGCCTGTATAGCAATCACGCGTGTCAGGTATACTGGTAATTTGCTCCTAAATGAGGCTCCAAAATAACATGATAGGTACACTTTACCTTAATTTATTAGATTGTAGAGGTTTGAGGTATTATCGAAAATGTTTGTTACCGTTAGCTTTGATTTAGTCGTAGATGTGGTAAAGAGGTATTATTTTATTATAGTTAGTATATTAATATTCTCTGAGGTCTTAAAATGTGGATAGGGCTTTATAAAGTGTCGGTGTACGTACTGCGAGGTCGACCCCACTAGCTTGTCACTGGAAGTACAAAAATTATGGTAATATCACTGTGGTTTGTTTCTAACCATTTGATTAATAATACAAATATGTTTGTGTGTGTGGATGGAAATATACACACAAATAACTTTTTTCAAATTATCAGTCCCCACACTCATGACCATCTTAAATAAAAGAGAAAATGGATATCGGCCGTCGGCAAAGTGGTCAAAATGGGCCCTTTGTTCGTCAACGTCTCTGTGACTTTTTAGCTGGTAATCTTTTGTGCTTATTTCCTTTGTGACCATAGAGATTAGTGCCTCGTATGTTAGTACACAGTGTTTCTTTCTTTTATCACTCGAGCGCTGTGTATAAATGTTGAGTGAGAGTGTATGTGTGTTCGTCGCAACACTTATAAACACAAGCATTGTTATTAATGGTGTAGTGAAGGAGTGGTCGTGAATTTTTATTGTTCTGTTAATTTCTTGTTGGATTTTGTATTGCCTCGTGAATGTGCCACTAAATGTGTATGAAGCTTTTATCTTTTGGCGGGGTTGCTTTGTGATATCGTTGAATGAAGTATATTGAAGTGGAAGATTTATTTTTAGAGTTCCGTACCTAAAAAGAAAAAAAAAGGGAACACTTTGTTTTGTGTCTGTCTGTCTTGTCTGTCTGTCTGTTAAGGCCTTTTTCTCAGGAATGCGTGGAGGTATCAAGTTGAAATTTATACCACATACTCAAGTCTATAGCGTCATGATTGTAACCCACGATCTTTCCCTAACAGGGGACATACATTAACCACTGAGCCACCGAACCTCACCTGAAGCCATCCAAATTTTCCTATATAGTATCCTCTTGCGTCGACGGTGGGAAGAAAAAGATCATAGGTTCGATTCCCGCCTGAACAGATTTAATTTTTCTATCTTAATCGATTTGAATAGTTAGCATAACAAATGCTTTAAAATTTCATTCAAGTACATGGGAATATTTATTATTCACTGAGTGCATCGTAATATTTGATTAGCGATACCGGAAACCGGAAGGCTCACATGGTGTCATAAAAGGGTATGCCTTTGATATGAACTGCGCAAAATTATCGATTTGTAGTTACTACTGCACGCTCGTGGTATTATTAATTATTAAATGGTTTCTCAGTCGCTAGGACAGCTCGGGGGTCCTTGGGGAACCAATGGACCTCACTTGATGAAGGTTAGCATAGGGACATGTCAAATAATAATGTATGATATAGCACATCACTGGTGAATTATTTGTACATATCTTAAGCGATAGTATAATTGTTTTTAAAGGGAATTTGTCTTTAAATCAAATTGGTAGATAACCTAAAACTTAACCATTATTTAAGTTTTTTACATGAACGGATCCATTGACAATAGCTAGTTCCTAATAAAACAGCATCTACAAAAAACAATAATCTATTCATCTAAAAGTATTAATAGTAAAAAAACCATAACAAAATATGTACATAAATTCTAGAGATTCTGTTGTACAGAATGGTGGACAAATAATTTAGTACATATAATCTGTTTCCAGTTCGCTACGCCGTAGTTTATCGGGATACGAATGGCGTAGCACTAATACCGTAGCGGCGTAGTGCTATATCCGTAGCGTGTAGTACAATCTCCGTAGCTCCGTAGCACTGCACAATAGAACTGGTTAACGAATTCTACGGGCTATATTCTATTTGGAAACGTGTTTAATCACAGTCGAAGCGTGGTTAATTCCGTAGATTACTATTTAGTTTAATATATCCTAAAAACCTGGCACATGATGAAACTATTGTAAAGAATTGGTTGGAACGCGTTTACTGGCTTTTCGTAGTCCGTAGTTTAAAGGCTATTGGTTGTAAGACTGGCTTCTTCACCACTAAGCTCCCAACTTTACAATAATATCCGAGCCTGTCGAGGTTTACCATTATAATCATAGCTTTTATTCGTTAGATGTATACAGTATCCGTAAGTTTTATTATTCCTTCTCTGACTACTAGAACAAGTTTATAGAGACGCCATCTATCACAACACTATCTTATTTCCTATTGGGAGTTTCATTCAAGTTGAACAATGTTATGCTCTTACAAAATAAACCTATCATATTATATATCAGTATTTACTTAAGGCATTCTTGTAAAATAAAAATACTGCAAAAAGAAAACGTAAAGATGTTTTATCTATCTATATCACCCTCTGAACGGTTTTCGAACTACCCACAAACAGCCTTGCTAGTTTTCGTGCCTTCTTTATACATAATAAAATCCCCACGGATATCCCCACCGGAGCCGGAGGGAAAGGTTATGTCGGACTCGAACCGACTAAAACGCACGGCGCCTATGGGTTGTCGAAGGTGAGGATGACAGGCATATCCCTTGCACCCCAGTCGACCCAGGGCCAACTCTTCCGATCTGACCCTCCTCGGGTATGGGGACTACAGTCCCTAACTTGTCCTCGGAAACAGCCCGCCCCGCCTCCTCCTTCACGAGCATTACCTTCTCGCAGAAGGATACGCCGGCCGTCCTTGACCTTGTAATATGCTAACCTACACCGTATCCATGGTCATACTATTGCCAATAGTATCAAAATTTGAAAATTTTGGCAGCATTTTGCGACTTGAGCAGAGCATATCGTAAATTAAGTTAATACCCATATTAATATCAGCAATATATTTCTGACAGATTCACTTCACAATCTGCAGTTATTACGTCAAATTAGGAACGAAGGTTATACCCACATGTGTACAGGCCATCCATCAGCTCGGCAAACTAGATCTGGCTCCACAAATAGAGGAAATTAAACGAAAAGTTGAAACGAGTTTTGACCACTCCTATTAATGGGTATAGTTATCGACATATGTCTTGACCGCAATTATATCAAAGTAGGATCTAATCCACCAATATAGATGATATCAGACCAATTCACGCGTGCCAGGTACTCGTCTTGGATGCCGGTATCTATAGCGATCACGAGCATTGTGCGCAATCTTTCCATGACTAACGTATTACCAGGGCTCGAAATCGCGAAACAAATACGTCACGGCTGTGTGTTTTGGCAACACAGTACATACTAGAGACGCAGTACGCAAGTCCCAAGCAAAAATGACAAAATTGTCTTTTACATATTGACTAGTCTAGTATCTTATCATCAACCCTACCAATGCGGTGGTTTGATGACGCGGTCGTGCAGTTTTCAAATCTTGGGCGGGAGGTATATTCCTCCTTGCAGCTATTAGAGTTATTGTCGCTTTTATATAGAAATGACGTATCTGTTACGACTACGTAATAGTTACAGATATGTATATAATACCACAGATTATATAATAGCTACTAAGCTATTATCTAATCTATTGTATTATCTAGTTTCAAAGAGAACGTCTTGAATGGTAATAGCTGCGTCTTTTGTGATACGAATCTTGAGCGACCAAAGTTGCTAAACACAAACAAGCGGTCTTCAAATTGAAATGCATCAAGTTTTAAATGCTTTGATTTTGATATCATTCAACTAGCCTATCGCAATCCACCGTTGGACTATGCACCATTACTTCCAATCCTCCGCCTTCTGCATTCAGCCCATCCCAGCTACCTTTCTCAGGTCGTCAGTCCACCTAGCCGGGAGGGCGTCCCGTCCCACCTTCCGTTTAATTACTCGCCGTCTCCACTTTTGATAAACAAATTAAAAATCACAATAAGTTACACCACTATTGTTTTATGCATATAGCCTAGCAGTACTGACTGCTACCGCCGGAAACTTATCGACTTGAAAAATAAACGCAAGGGGAGTCCTCCAACGCTGGTAAGCGCAATGTTGTGTTTATGGAAAGCAGCAGCAGTGTTGTTGATGCAAAGCACTTGGTCGTGTTGTTGTAGATGCCCGGCGAACAAACAGACGGTTATTGCTTGACTCACTGTTTGCATATTATTCGAGGAGACGTATCTCCAGTGGCCCAATGTTATGTTAAGGTTCCTAGTTGTGGGAAAATGAGGTAGCATTATTTTGGCAATGTTAGGATCTTTAATGAAGGCCTTCATATTTAGACCGTACGTAGATATGTACAGCTTCCTATTAGGCTTTCCCACTCTTATGTTTTCATTCAATGTTTGAATATTAGGCATGTTATTTGATTTTACTTAAATTTTATCGCAATCGCGCCATCAAGAATTTTACTTAACACGGGAATCAAACCGAAGAATATACAGCACAGCAGTCGGCTACTGAGGCAATTTATGTACTTTTCATCGTGAGTGAAATCGCAAAGTACCGAGTTCCGAGCTTGTGAAGCCTTCTTGTTAATGACTGCGGATAAACCAGAAATATTAAACATTTTCAATATTTTTAAATTAGCTGAAAAACGTAGTATGAAACCAACGGCCCTTGAGTAATTTTTAATGATATCTTCTATATGTACATCGAAAAGTAATTTCGAATCCAAAGTACTACCCCGATCCCTAAGAACATTAATTCTATTTAAAACAGTATTATGGAGCTTGTATTGAAATATAATGAAATTGGGTTTTCGAGTTTACGTTTTAACAAAGCACTTCGAAATATTAAGTTCCAACTTATTAAGTAGGCCGTAATTTAACAGATTATCTCAATTTTGCTGGAGGTCAATACAGTCACTCATTTATACTGTAGGGCATTGTATTTTAAATTTTAATATCGTCAGCGCTAAGATTATAACTTTAGGGTTTATAAAATAATAAGCGAAAGCATTTATACAACAATTCAAAATTTTAGTGACATTTCGGATCGCCTACTCAAAATAAATATACACTCGGCTTTCACTATTCTTCGGTATTGCCTATTCGTTCCAAAATTCACCCATGCCCTACGATCGACGCCATTTTTTAAACATATAACAATTTTGAAAAAAATGGATGAAATTATAGAAAATACCCTCACCAAAATTTTTAATGTGGCCTTGGATGACCGAGCTTTACTACAAGCGACTCTACCGATACGCTTGGGTGGGCTCAGTATTCGCAAAATTTCAGATGTCAGCTTACCAGCGTTCCTGTCTTCAGTCCACAGTACGGAAGAATTAACTAGGAAAATCCTTGCACCTACACTAGTTAATTCTGAAGTATTATATATATAATATATAATAATGTTTATTGCAACAGAAAACAAAGTAGGTACATAATAGCAAATGTGCACGAGAATAACCGTAGTAGTTCACAACTGTGTTACAGTTATTAACGCCCACCTCCGTAGAACGGCACAATATTACACTATAACAAGCATCAGTGATTAACTAAAACTATTAAATGAAAGCACTTACAAGCTTAAATTAGGAAACACTACATGTATGCGCGCGCGCGCGCGCTTGTGTGTGTGTGTGTGTATGTATGTGTGTGTGTGTGTGAGTGTGTGTGTGTGTGTGTGTGTGCAATGTGTGATAAATTGTATGTAGTGGAATTTGCAATTATTTATTCTTAATTTAGGAGTACTTCTAGTTCTTCGTAACTCAAGGTACTTAACCACTCGCTAGTGCGCATTTTACATTCGCGCCGAGTTAGAGGGTAAATCTGCAAAACTCTATTCACCCTATTGTACAGAACAGACCCCAGGAAGTAGTATTGTTGTCTCGCAACCCTCGTTGGAGCAAGTTACAAACAATGTCATATCTTCTCTTTTTTGATCTATAGTTAGGGTCAAAGGTAAGTTCCCGATGCTTCCGCAGAACAGTATTCAGGATAAAAGAGTTTCTAACAGTTGGAAGTTTACATATCTTGTATAATTCCATAGTGGGAAAACTTATTGGTTTAAAGAGCATAACCTTTAAGACAACTCTTTGAGCTCTTTCAAGCCTTAGAAAAAGGGTTTTGCCAGCACTTCCCCAGGCAGTTATACAGTAAGTTAGAATCGATTGCCCTAATGCGAAATAGACCAGTTTAAGTGTGTTAAATTCAGCAGATGACCTTAGGTTTTTAAAAACATAAATTAGTTTCCTCACTCTCGGAATAAGAGAATTTATTTGATCATGCCACGACAATGTGTTATCAATAATTACTCCTAGATATTTAATAGCATTCGACCGGACAACCTCAACACAGGCACACTGATGCCGAATGGTTTGGTCACAACTGTGAGCCCTTAGTTCAAAAGATGCAGGTGGCTGAGACGACAGTCTCGGACCGAATGTTACAAAGTTAGTTTTTTGTAAATTTATTGTGAGTAGATTTTTAGTCAGGCATTGCATAACAATGCTCAGAGCCATTTCTGCATTCTGACGAGTTTGTAGCCAATTAGAACCATGGTTCTAATTGGCTAGTAAGTGTACTTGGGCCTACTTTGTTCATACTGTACATAAATGACCTGTGCACGTTGCGCCTACCCCACTCTAAAATTATCACATACGCCGATGATACAACTCTCCTGGTTCATGAACTTTTGTTTTGGTTTGTAGCCAATTAGAACCATTGTTCTAATTGGCTACAAACCAAAACAAAAGCCAATTAGAACAATGGTTCTAATTGGCTACAAACCAAAACAAAAGTTCATGAACCAGGAGAGTTGTATCATCGGCGTATGTGATAATTTTAGAGTGGGGTAGGCGCAACGTGCACAGGTCATTTATGTACAGTATGAACAAAGTAGGCCCAAGTACACTACCCTGGGGTACGCCGTAATTTAGATATTCTTCTGAGCTAGTGTATTTACCTATCTTAACAATCTGTGAGCGACCATTCAAGTAGCTGCTAAAAATTTGAAGCGGTAATCCCCTAATACCAATACATTCTAACTTCCTGAGCAAGAGAGGAACCGAGACAGTGTCAAATGCTTTGGAGAGATCCAGGAAAATGGCCATTGTCTTTAGGTTGTCCTTAAAATTCTTTGCTATGGTACTAGTTAACTCAATGACGGCATCTTCAGTACTTCTACCTGGTCGAAAACCGTATTGGTTATCGGCAATTATATGATGTTGGTTTATGTATTGAAGGAACCTATTGTTTAGAATTTTTTCAAAGATCTTGGAGAGTGTAGTCAGTATAGAGATAGGTCTATAATTGCTGACACTGTCTCGGTCCCCACTCTTGTATATAGGTACTACTACAGCCCTCTTGAAAACTGCAGGAAAGACACCCTTTGAGATACAGAGATTTAGGACATGGGTAATTATAGGTACAAGGATATGTTTCGCAGATCTAATTAGAGCCGCAGAGATACCATCCCAGCCCACCGCACAGTCCGACCGAAGACCCACTATCATACGTTCTACCTCATCTTCATCAGTGTTGATGACAGCCATTGAGTTGGGGCTGGGTAATATGTTTGCGGGGGCATCAGTACCCAGATTGCCAATCACAGATTGTATTTTGGACGCAAGTGTGTGTCCTACATTAGCGAAGTACTTATTCACCATGTTGACGGCAGAAGTTGGGGTATTCCCATCAAGAAGTTCAAAGGGAGAGGATTTGGGTTTGTGAAGATTAGTGAGAGTTTTAATTATTTTCCAAGTAGCCTTAGGGTTACGACTGTTCTTTTCAAATTCAGACCGCTCATATTGTTGCTTAATATTTTTTAATAGATTGTTGCAGAAGTTCTTATACCTTCTATACACGAGTTTCCAAGTTTCAGATTCTGGCTCCTTTTTAGTCTTTTTGTATAGTTTGTCCCTATGTCTCATACATCTGAGGAGGCCAGGCGTAATCCAAGGTTTAGTTATCCTCTTCCTATTGGGAATAACAGAGGTACTAGAATTTGCTTCGATAACTGAGGATAATATATTAACTAGGTTTGATGCAGCTAGATCAGCATCGTGATAATTTAAAACTGATGAGAAATTGGTTTTTTCAAGATCTGCAACACAGGCTGGAATATCAAGGTGGGTACGCAAGGAAACTGATTCACTCTTTTCCATCTTAGTTTTGATGGAGCTAACTATAGGCGCATGATCTGTTATAGGGGAGTCAAGCACTAGAGTAGTAGAGGGTTTTTTTGATTTAATGATGATATGATCTAAGCACCGATCCTTGCGTGTAGGATATATGTGAGCCGGTAACATACTATGGGACGCCAGCAATGTTAGATATTGGTCACAGTTTTTAATCAAATCTAAGTCGTTCTTATTAGTAATGTGAGCTAACAGATTTATGTTAATGTCTCCAACGAGAACAATGGTCTGAAAGGTTCTAAGTAACTGAAGGTTGCGATCCAAGCTATCAAGAAATTGCTTTACATTACGATGAGACGGTGAACGATAGATAGCTAAAATGGCCACCCCAGTGCTAAACTTCAGGACTAAAGAGTTTGCATCCGCTATATCGGCCTTCATCAATTCTACGCGCATTTCCTGCCTGATATATACTACAACTCCAGCGTTTTGATTTCCAAATGTCGAGACATGTGATTCAAACCCTTTTATAGAAGGTATGTGCGGACATTTGCTGAGCCAGCATTCCGTAAGCACAATGATATCAAAATCGATGCTCGTTCTATGAAGTAAAAGTAGTAGTTTACTATAATTTTTGCTATTACCTACACTTCTAATATTGACGTGGAAAAGTTTGAGGGTATTATTGCCACTATTTAAGTAAGAAGCACACTGTTCCGGGGCGCAAATAAACGATTCTGACATGCCTATATTGTCCAATTCTTCTGTAATTATTTGTCTGTCAGTCATAATGATGTGTTTATTAATTCAACAGTTGTATCCATTTCAATCACTAAAGGAACTACGAGCCTCTTATTCGTCGCACTGAGGGTTGGAGTATGTCCATACTTATAAACAATAGGATTTTCGCATACTATTAAAAAAAGTTTGAAATAGAGTTTAAAGGTGTGTGTGAAAAAAGGTGTGAGTAGTGTATGTGTTTGGTATGTGTGTATGTAAAAATGACTAGAAGAAAAAAACTTAACCAATAATAGCGCAAACAAAAGCCACAGGTACTGGTTGGAAAGATTACAAGTATTAATGGAAAAATCTGTTCTTTGACGCAGCAGTCGCAGAAATATGTACGATATACAATTTATACAAAGACCACAACGAAACAAAGAGAAAAATTCCAATAACAACTCAATCAAGAGCTTCTGGAGCTCATAGCATTGCACAAACAAGATGTGGAATTCGTATTGAAATTGGATATGCCTAAGATCTAGTCACTTTAGCTCAGCCACTCTAGTAAGGTCCGATTCATCCCTTATATAAACTTGAGAGCCTCCCTCCTTCTGACGTAGGAATATTTTTCCATTTTTTACCCAGCAGTAGCGATAGTTGTTGCTTTTGGCATAGTCCCTAGCCAAATAAAATAGTCTCTTCATTTTCGGCGTTAAGTTTTCCGATATAAATACTGGTTTTGGTGGTCCATCGACCTTCAGATGCTCCGTGGTTAGGTTTCTATTTTCCCTGTTGTAGTTTTTAAACGATTTAATGAATCTCTCCTTCAAAATATTTGTGGTAAAGTCGACAATGATCGTTCTATTATTAGCGTCTCTAGTACCGATTCTAAAAATATCCCTTACTTCCTGGGGTTTTACTTGTGTATTCAATACGGCACCAGCAGTAATGACAACTCCCAACAGATCTTCCTTGGATTCTTTAGTTTTCACTGGAATATTTCTGATCTCCACGCATGTTGATCTAGTACTGCAGTCCATCTTATCCAGTCGGTCCTCTAAGGCTCGAATGAGTGACAGGTTATTTCTATGCTCCTTTTCAAGTTCACCCACCTGACTCTTCAGCAGCTCATAACTTTCAGATAGGAAAGCAACAGAGGTCTGAATATCTGAGTTTTGCCTTTTTATTTCTTCCACAGACTTACATATTTTGTCCATTTTTCTGTCCTGCTCCTCTCGAAATTCTAAGAACATTGACTTCATTTCTGTTACAAATGAACTAAGATAAGATTCTTGGACTGTATTTTCCTCAGGGCATCTGCGTTTACTGTGTAAGACTGATGCAGTGAACGCTTGGAAAATTGCATGTCCAAACACCGATCTCCCAAGGAACCTTTTTCTCACAGCGTCAGTGGGACGGGCCGCTCTGCAGCTTAGTTGGAAAAAAATTACTAAATACATGTTCCAATGCTGCTGAGCGTGCCCGTTTACTGGCGGTAGGAGTGTGGGAATCGGGTCTTTGGCTACAAGCTCTTCCGTCATCTAACGTAGGGACTATGTTAGATGACACTACCTTCCGCATTGCAACTTGTCTCCGTTTAGGTGCGCCGTGTGTTTCTCCGCATCAATGCCGTTGTGGAGAAGCCGTTGACAGACTCGGACACCATGGTCTGTCGTGCTGCAGGAGCGCTGGGCGAATTCCACGGCACGCCAGCCTCAACGACATAGTCCGCCGTGCTCTTGTCACCGCCGGTGTATCAGCTGTACTAGAACCAAACGGTTTGGCGCGTGACGATGGCAAGAGACCGGATGGCATGTCGTTAATGCCATGGAAGATGGGTAGAACTCTGGTGTGGGACGCCACATGCGTTGATACCATGGCTCCTACCCATATAACTAGCACGGCTGGCTGTGCTGGTGCTGCTGCCGCTTCTGCAGAGGCTCTCAAGCGGCGCAAATACTCCAATCTCATCGGAGATTATGAATTTGTGCCGTTTGGAGTCGAGACTTTGGGGTCATGGGGTCCGAGCGCTCGCAACCTCTTCCATGAGATTGCGAAGCGAATGGTCGACGCTTCTCGTGACCAGAAGGCTGGCCTCTTTTTAGGACAGAGAATAAGCATTGCCATACAACGTGGCAATGCTGCCAGTCTTCTGGGAACGCTACCACAAGAGGCATGCGATGCGGAGGAATTCTACGACGCATTTTAATTATTCTTAGCTATAAGTTGTATAATAGTTATTTTATTTTTATTGTATTTAATATTTATAAAATGCAAGTATAAATAAAAAAAAAAAAAAATACAACATAAAGAAATGGGCCCAAAAGTGATCCTTGTGGTACTCCATAATTATAATATTGTGCACGTGCATTGTGCAACTACAAATATAACTTAAATATATTTTGAATCAACAGATAAAATGACATTTTATGTGAGTGGGATGTTATTTATGCTAAAGAGTGAAATTAAACCGAACCGAACCACGGTTGCTCTATTGTCGGATTTACCGTTTCAGCAATACGAGTATATGTTTGCATATTATAATTTTGTTGAAATATGATTTAGCATATTTTATATTTTGAGTACATGTGTAGTTTCCAATAATAATATGTAGGATTTACTTTTCACTTTTCGCTTTCTCGGATTCGCTTTTTTGCCCGTATGTACCCAGTGGCTATGTTTTTAATGTGTGTAGGTCACGGTACTTTTCGTCGAGCGGATCGCGTTTCATCGTTATAAGAAACATCAAAGATAATGTGAAGCTAACAGAGAAAAAACTAAGAATAGCTATTTATTCTTAGTTTTTTTTCCGCTGTTAACTTCGACATATTGCTGACCTACATCCGAGTACGCACACGACGCCAAAATTTTGTGAAAAATGATAAGTACATTTCACGTGAACATCTAAAAGAGCTAAAAGTTATGTGCACGTTATTATGGCACGGGATCGACTCCAAATGTTGCGCAAACACCAGTAAAGCTAGTCTGTGCACTTGAGCACACGTGCCTCTGAGCAATATTCTCCGGGACGCCCACATATCGTGCGAACAGGGCCGTGACGATAAAACTTGAGTCGCGTCATGCAAAAACCTGCGTAAATTGTGACAATTTTGTTCCGACCTTGAATGCGATGTTCTAGGTCTTACAGGTGGCGATTGGCGTGTTTGACTCTTTAGTGCAAATTATATTTTACTGGTCCTCACAATAACTAGATGAAATTCTTAATTTTCTAATTTTTTTATGATTTCTTAGGGTATACGAGGCCAGGATTTATTTTTATTAAATGGATAGATTGAACGGAACGGCGGTTTTAACAAAATTTCTTATTATAAGTTTTGGGTCTAAAACTTTTAAAGCAAAATTGTGAAGTTAGACGCTTAACCGCCCGCGGTGTAGCAAGTACTCGGTCCGTCAAAAAGATGTGATAATCCATGATGAGCTATAAAAGAGCAACTTTCAAAAACTTTAGGGTACCAGGATATGATGAGATACAAAGACGTGGCATAAAGAAATTGCAAAGTTATGTGGCGGCAGGCGGTGTGTGTCTGAGAGTTGTATAATATGGATAAAGTTACCGTCGTCCGTGTTTGACTCCAATGAGAGATGCCGAGCCGATCAATACCAGGATAACAGACGATGGTTAGACATGAATGAAATAATAACATTATCGAGACAAAGTTTTATTCCGATATTTATTCTGATCAAATATTTGCTCACTTTGATTGTACCTTCACATTAACATTAATTCTGAATGAATAAGTATCAATGAAAGAACTAAATAGCCGTATCCATTAAGATTGAAACGGTTCAGGCGGGTTTCATTTTTTCTATCTGAATCGATTTGAATAGTTAGCTTACTACATACATACATTTACATATAATCACGCCTTTATCCCCGGAGGGTTAGGCAGAGGTGAATAATCACCCACAATTCACCAATAATTGTATTCGGTCCAAGTAATAGGGGTGAGCCTATTGCCGTATTTCGGGCACTCGGGTTGACTCGAGCCATGCATCTGAGGCTGAGTCTGGGCTGTATATATCTGTCCGATGTTAAACAGCCCTATCCCTTAGTCGTCTTGTACGACACCACATGGGAAGAGATGGGGTGGTCCAAATTCTATTCTGCCGGGAACCACGCGGCTTCCGGGAACCACGCGGCTTCCGGGACCCACGCGGCTTTAAAATATAATTCAATAAATAGAGGTATTTTGAAATACACGTACTCGTATATATGTGCAGTAGGTAAATGAAACTCCTGTATGTTATTGTGGTTGAAGGTTTTTAAATGAATATTAAGCTATTTATGGCGTTCCAATAAAATAGTACTCTGCTATTCTCAAATAATAAAACCATTTGTCGTTTTACATTATCTTATATTTTTTTAACTTAAAATATCCCTTAGGATTCTGTTGAGAACAATTTATAAACTCGTTTAAAGTACTACATGACAGAATTCTTTTCACATTATTACATACTATGCAATTCATTTCACAATTTGTTATATCCTGAAGGGATAATCATTTTATTCATGTGTTTATATGAACAGTAAAATTACCCAGAAATAATAGGCTTCTCTTTGCACAGAGTTTGTCTTCGACACATTACATTATGAGTTCGTAGAGATAATTAATATTTGATAAGTATCCGGTGTATCACCGCCACGTACGCGCAAAAGGTTCACAAGGAAACAAATGAAGGTGCACGTAATCGAGGGTGATTAATTATAAAACAAAAGGATTATGTTACACATTTCAAACAGCGTTTAATTTATTAATTTTACTCTCACGCCTCCCACCCTCTGGTATAGGCAGAGAAAACATCCCGACTTTTGCTTCATTTCTTGCATATTATATCACAAGCTTGCTTCAACATCGTGAAACCTTTCTAATAGTACGCTGGTTTTAGGTAGGGATGGGTCGATCAATCAATCAATCAATTAGTCCACCGCTGTCCACTGCTGGACAAAGACCTCTCCCAAGTCAACTAGACATGGGTCAATTCGAGTCGTATTTATTTTGAGTTGATCCATCTCTAGTTTTGGGTAGCTATGTTGGCAGGCAGAACCACACTTCTCTTCAATTGTCAATTTTCGCCAGTCCGCCTTTTCCTTCTCACGGAGAACCTTAATATCAGGTGTATCAGAACCACTAGTTATTGTTTAGTTGTATAGTAATAGTGTTTATTTTAAATGCGACTTGGATAGGGTAAACGGTCTCTTTCTTCTTCAAAGTGCTCCAAACAGGGCATTAGATGGTTTCTTCTTTAAGGTCGACAGCACAAGTGTAACGCCCCTGATGTTGCATACGTCCATAGGCCACGGTAACCACTTCCCATCAAGTGGGCCGTATGCTTGTTTGCCACCAAAGTGATATAAAGATATCTCTCTCAGTTCTGAATCCGAATATTCGGGTACTTTTCAACTAAATAGATTTTTTGTTACATACAAATATTATTACATTATTTTCAACTACAAATTCATTCGTCGCACAGTGGTATACAAGATCTCTGTGAATAGGTTGTAAACAGCAGCATAAACTCTTTGAAATTAGCCCATAAGCAATTAGCATGCAGCTCTCTGCAGTTGTTTACGTCCCAAATAATTATTCTACCCATTGATTGCTCTAGAACGAGTCCCACTGATAGCCATTTGTCGGTTTAAAACCTCCGCTCCACCTCTTTGTGTGCCTTTGTGAGAGATTTTTAGTTCCTGCCTTTAATTATGTGTGCCCGTAGAACTGGGTCGGGGAAATGGTGCCTCCGGGCTGCCTCGGCCGGATTAATGAATGAAGGAACGGATTGAATTTTTTGAATCCCAATAGGACATTTTTAACAGATTTGGGATTTTGTAAACGTGCTGTTTTTGTGTGCGTGAGATCGTTCAAAAATAGAGTTGGGTTTCAAAGTATCGTTAATTACAAAAATCTTAGATAGCTTTAAAAGGTAAAAACTACCTTTATTATTACCTACTCCATATAACTTAGGTGGGAGACAAGCATATATCCCACCTGATGGTATGCGTTACCGTGGCCTATGGACGTGTGCAACACCAGGGGAGTTACACTCGTGCTACCCAATTTGTAAGAACCTTCTGATGCACTTTTTGAACTTCATATACAAACGCTTGGAAATTAAGTTGATTAAAACAAAACATTCATATTTATAATGCTTATACAGGCACAAAAAGTTGTTATTTTAATATATTCTTCAAGAGGGGCATCAGAAGGTTTCTTCATGGTCGGCAGCGCGAGTGTGACTGGTGTTGCATACGTCTATAGGCCACGGTAACCGCTTCCCATCAGGTGGGCCTTGTGCTTGTCTGCCAACTAAGTGGTATAAAAAAAATTAGTAAACAAGATTTGATGAATCTTTATCGTTTATTATTTTTTATAAAAAAAGCCGTCTACACTACAAAAGATTTTTTTTTATTCTTTACTACTTGTTGAGGGTAGAAAGTTTAAACTTTCACGTTCTACGAGTATGATATACAAAAATGTTCACGGTAACTAACGCACTAACGACCAGGTTACACCGGCCGTGGTCACAGGCTGACTGATGGTGCACGCCCACCGTCTTCGAGTTCGTGAGGCAGTAGGTTCTTCATCTACCCGCACATTCTCGATATTTTTTAATATTTACTTTTCGCCATGTACCGTCACGTACCTCACTCAGTGTCCCTATTTTGTAAGCTAACTGTCTGGTATTTATTCTACTGCGCAGAAAAGCGAGGATGCATGTTTTTTCAAAACGTGAACGTTATTTAAACTCACTTCTACCTCGCTATTTGTAAACTAAACTAATACAGGTGCGCGAAGCATTTTTGCATAAATGGGTTTGGTTGTATAACATACGTTGGTGCAATAGCTATTGGAGGGGTTTTACCCAATTACTTGTGTGAGGTCTAGTCACAAATATGTTTTATACTCCACGTTTGACTATCAAACAGTCGATGCATCGCTATGAATATAGATATAGTACAGTTGTATGGCAAATTTTTCGTCAATTTGACCTTTCATGGTGGTATGCTAAAATGAAATTTAAAAAATTAGACCCATACCATATTTCAATAGTGTTAGTATTCAAATCGTTTAATGTAAAAAAAATAGAATCTGTTCAGGCGGGATTTGAAACCGCGATCTATCCCTTGTAGGATGCTCTGACCACTGAGCCACCGAAAATCGCCTGAAGCCATCCAAATTTTCCTTTTCGTTTTGCGGCGATGGTGGGCGACATCTACCGATACTCGTACGAACTATGAATGATGGAAGCAATGAATGATGTTCCAATAATGTTTAAAAATTGATTTTTGATTACTCCGCCTAAACAATTTAACACAATTTTAAAGCACTTAGTATGCCAACTAACATTGTACATTGAACTGTATAGATGCTATGCTACCTACTTGTCCTACTGTAAATCTGTTGGTGTACAATAAAGAATTATCTATCAAAAATCATCGATTTTTTTTATATATAGGACACGCCAACTTGACCTCACCTCGCCTGATGGTAAGCTAAACGCAAAGGCTCAGAAAAGAGGGTCACCATTACAGACACTAAGTGCTACAATGGCAGCACTCAGCTTGGCGGTCTCATCGGATGCTTTTTCACGCCCCGTTTAAAGGCGGGATTCTTGCTGTTTAATATTAAAAATAACGAAGGGTACAAACTTCTTAATCCGATTAGCCCGCGTGGTTTCAATCCTATGCTCACTGTATCCGCGGCCTAGAGTACACAATGCGGAATGTGTTAGCTCCTAAATCAGACTATCTATTTGTGTTGGTTTTGTCGGAGGCCTAATACGGTGAATTTGTCGCGCACAATGCTCCCGTCAAACTCCAGTGTAGTGTTGTTGACGCAGGCGCGGCGCTACCGGTCGCTAACCGACCGTTTACTTAGGACCGCACAATGCTGTGTCTTTGTTGTTCTGACTCTGTTCGAGCTTATGATCTTGGTGTTAAATAACATTATATGGCGTTTTGCTAGGTACACATGGGAGCAGAGGGCAAACATGTGGCAAAACATTATAGAACATTATAGATTTATTGAATAAAAAACATTTTGAAAATCCGTTTGAAATGCGTATACATAACTTTTTGTAAGACTATTTTATACTGTTCATTGATGGGACTGGTCAGGTCTAATAAAAAATACTGTGGAAAAAGTACAAGTGTGCTCTTAATATATGTAATATATATTTTTTAATTTGTTGTTGACAGTTCATGAGCTATTTGTTTGAAACTGGTCTTGAATATCAATTCAAGTCATTTGACTTTATTAGACATTTTTACCATACTAGTCTTGTTACCATAAAAATACTTTAGTAAAAGTAGAAAAACTTATTTTTTCTACTTCTACTAAAACAAAATCTTTATTAATATTTACACCCTGTAAATATTAATAAAGTTATTTTGTAATATATATTATAATAAGTCGAGTTTTAGAACTAAAATTATGTTCCATATATTATGAGAATATCTGTGTTCTCGTATGATATAATGTATTCGTATGATATATTAGATATTGTAGTTTCTAAACTCGTGCCACAATCCTTGGAAATCAGTCAAAGAGTACGACTATGACGTAATAACTTATAAACCAAGAAGCGTTTGCAATTTTCGATAAGCTCGGCGACAACAAAACACGTGCTGAGCAAATTGCTTGCGTCATCTGCGCCCCTGGTACCCACGCCCGGCGAGCGGCAAGAAACGACCTAATTCCCACTAAAATGTAAATGGGCTCAGTCCATCTGTTTGTTTGTTCATCTCGCCCCACGAGCCCGGTTCTCTTGCCCGGGTTTTGAGGTGGCTATTTGCTTTTGGTTAAAAATTAAAAATTTATCTCACTAAAAATGGATTTCAAATATTACTTCATTATAAAATAATAAGAATAAGTGCAAGCTAAATATTTGTACAAACATGAAAGCGACACTTGCGTACACTTGTACTTATTATTTCATAAAGGTTAGATATTTAATTGAGAGTGAATTTCACCAACGATAGAAACCAAGATCAATTAAAACCAGAATTACCTTAACGAGTTTCTGTTTGTATCACATATTTTAGATTATACTGTTTGTATTTCAATAAACCCTCTCCTTTTCTATATAGGGCAGGACTTAGATGTCACCCTCACACTGTGCAGAATATACAAGCAAGAATCAAGCGGTTCGGAGACTCTTTTCTTTGCCGCACCACCAAGACCTGGAATTCATTACCAGCACACGTTTTTCCTTCTTCCTACAGTCCCGGGGCCTTTAAGCGGGGCGTGAAAACGCATCTGATGAGGCCGCCAAGCTGAGTGCCACCATTGTAACATTACTTAGTGTCTGTAATGGTGACCGTCTTTCCTGAAACTTGAAGTGGTGAAGTGAAGTTGGCAAGTCCTATATAAAAAAAAAAACAGTTACAAATCACGTGTAAATGTCACAGGAATGAGTTGTTCCTGTCATTTTCATTTGTATATCAGTGACGAGGACAATGAAACCGAACATATTTTATAGTTGACGCGAATTTCACTACGTCTATTTGATTTTATGCAATAAATTGCCTTTTCTAGGTTAGGAGCCATGAGCGTTTCGAATCACCTTGTCAGTATTCGAGATGAATACTAAATAGGTAGCAATAAACTGCCTGTGGTTTACACCCACGAAGTGGCGGCACTCCCAGTCTGTACCATGGGTAAAACCATGGTTTCAAGAAGCTTATTCTGTCAATTACTAGTTTAGTTCACTTCTATTCCTTCAGTCGTCGCAGAAGCAATCTATTGACGAATAAACATCTTTCAAAATATCATTCTTCGGGTTAATATTTAGAAGATCTTACATACATACATACATATAATCACGCCTTTATCCCAGGAGGGTTAGGCAGAGGTGAATTAACACCCACATTTCACCAATCATTAAATTCGCTCCCACGTAATAGAGGGTGAGCCTTCAAAGATCTTACATGTTCTTTATTTTCTGGTTACCTCAGACGCTATCAAATCTCTTTACTCTCCCATCTGCCTTCCTTTCTCCCTCTCACGTAGATTTTGTACGGTAAACACATTAAGTTTGTCTGTACTAAGGCCAAAATCGTAATATAACTAATCTACATTATACTGCCGACTTACGCGACATTAACATCTTACTCATAAAGTTCCTGGCTTAACTCGGACATGGCTTTGTACGAATTACATTCTGTAATCTACTTTAATGTGTACTAATAAGATATACATTTCTAAGTCCGTTCAATTGAGCAAATGTTTGATTGAAAATCTGTAATTGCAAGATTCGTAAAGACTGTCGGATGGCACAGGGGAGTTATTAGGGGTACTTCTTTCAGCGTATTGTCTAAGCGGCTTATTGCCCAGTTTTACGTGAATTGGATTTTTTTATTGTAATTGGACTTTGGAATTAGCTTTTTTAAAATGTACCCCTAAAAGTAAATGAGCAAGCAAGTTGCGAATGTAATGTAAATGTTCGTTGATGTGAACATCGGTCCGTAGGGGGTGAAATTCAAAAGGCAAACAGTGATTGACCGTACCGTGTCAAAGTTTGTATTAAGTTAAATTTGTAAAGGCTTGCATTACAAGATTAAACAAGTTGGGGCCTTATAGAAGTAATATTTATCTTAAGAGATAGAAACTTTCTCTTTAATATTGTCGTAAACGCTTTGAGGGCAGGATTAAATGAGTAGTAGACCGGCTTTAATAACGGCGTTGTTATGAAGTATTTCATTACAGAACAATGTCGATCTTCAGTATTTTAAAGTGTAAGATAACATTATATCTGTGCGCTGACGACTGTACAGCTTTAATTAATATTATACTATACAAACTTTATATTATTTACCAAAGAGAAAAAAATAAAACTTTTCTATTAAAAGGGTGTTTTAATTCCATAGATGAGGTAATAAATTGAATAGATATAATGTAAACGAACAGCATAGGTATATATAATTTCATTGTCATTTTTAAAGGAAAGAAATAGTTTTTATTGCGGATCACACATGTACATAATAAAATGAAATTCGAAATAATTTTTATAAACATAAAAAATAACAATAACAGCTCCGCCGATGATCATTTTAGTCGATCTTTCTGATTATCTTTTGTGTCTTAATATTTTGAATGTTTTTGTAAGTTGTTTTATTATTTTTAAATATAATTTTCAAACACATTGTAAAAATTGTTATAAATATTGAATACCGAATTGTTTACTGATGGACTCGAATGTAGTTGTCCCGAAAATATAATTGTCGCCCCATCTACCTGCAGGATTTAATTATGAAAATAAAACTTATCTGATCACACTCAAAAATAATGATAAAAAATCAATTAACGATTTTTTTCAATTGGTGTTTTCGTTTCATTGGTGGCGGTTGGATCCACAAGTGAACTACTAAAACATAGACAAGAAATTTCTTGACAATTTATTCTTTCGTTAAGAAGTAGTTAGTGACACAAGTGTACAAGGTATTTTTTCTATACATACATACATATAATCACGCCTCTATCCCCGGAGGGTTAGGCAGAGATGAGTTATCACCCACATTTCACAAATATTTGTTTTCGGTCCCACGTAATAGGGGGTGAGCCTATTGCCGTTATTCGGACACTATTATGGACTCGAGCCATGCATCTGAGGCTGAGTCTATATAAACATTTATTAGTTCACCTAAAGATGACAAAAAATATAACAAACGTTTCTGAAGCAGCTGACTTGCAGAATTTTTATTTAAAAGTAAAAAATGCCAGTGAGGAGATGAGAAGTGTTCAACGTCACGGCGTCCGACTCAGGAAAAATCAAGTCACCTTCGTGTCATTAATCTATAACTTCCACTTTTTAAAGAGATTAAAGTGATTTATTTCAAGTTCTATGGTAATTTGACCATATGGGTGAAATTACACAGTTCCATGAAGAAAATATACAAAAACGTATTGTTATTTCATTTTAATTTAAATAATTTTATTTTGTTCGAGGAGATAGGACACGACGGTATTTCCGTCCAATTGAGGAGTTCGACTGGAGAAGTACCTCCGCCCTACAGAATACCGCGGCCATAATAACCTCGTGTTGTGTTCCCGACTGTGAGTAGGGTAGCCAGAGCTGACTAGAGGGTTATTGTGTTGTCAGTGGAAAGACCAAAAGCTTGTCCTGCTTTGTCTTTTACACTGAGGGCACAGAAACTCTCAATGCTTGCAGCGTTGGCAACGCGAGTGTGACTCTCTTGGTTTTGCACGCGTCTATATGCCACGGTGACCACTTTCCATCAGGTGGGCCGTGTGCTTGTTTGCCACCTAAGTGGTATTAAAAATGTAAATAATAGTTTTTATATTAATAAAAAATAAGTACAAAAGTGATATTTGAAAGAAATAACAAGAATAAAACAAGTTAAATCGCTAGTTCCAAGGACTTATCAGTAGGTTCACCAATTCAATAAAGTTTCCTAGACATTTTGTGTAAGGGGCAAAAGTTTACAAAATTTTATGTAGAATGTCTGACTTAGTATTTATTCTAGAGTTTTTAAGGATGATGAAATTTGAATGTTTAAAGAATTTCCTTTATATACCTTTTTTATACCACTTAGGTGGCAGATAAGCACACGGATCACTTGATGGAACGTGCTTACCGTGGCCTATTGGACATATGCAACACCAGGGCACAGTATTATTTTGAGAACTCACTTGTACTTTTCCACATTATTTATATATATACATTATTCCACATCATATATATAATAATGTGGAAAAGTAGAAGTGAGTTCTCAATATGTATAACAACAAATTCCATCCACAAAAGTGCCATCAATCAAAAGTATAAATAGTCACAGTATTATTATCTACGAAGGGTTATTATCATTACACTCGTGCTGCCGATCTTGAAGAAACCTTCTAATGCACGTTTACCATATAAATATAATAGTACCTAATGAATTAATTTCAAGACCTCTATAAGTTTTGCTATGGTCTCCCACCTAGCAAAGGAGAAAGAAAAACTATTTGAGTTTTAACTTCATTACATGTTTTAAAAAAATTTCAGACGTTCAACAGTATTTAACTTATGATTGAGCAATGGCTTCAGTGTTTCATTTATATAATTTGAATTAATTTGAGTCTCTAGATATAAATAATTTTGTGTTGAGAATCAATTCACTATCTTCTGCAGTAATTGCTTGCATTCGGCTCGTCCACTTGATCTGTCATAACCTCATTAATTGGTTTAAGTTACTGTTACTGTAATTAATTTTCATATTTCTGGGTGTAGTATATACTAGAGATCTTTCCGCTTTATTATTTTCTACTTACTCCGACCGTGGTCACAGGCTGACTGGTTTAGCGGTGCACGCCCGCCGTCTTCGAGCTCGTGATGTAGAAGGTTCTTCTTCTACCCGCACATTCTCGATATTTTTTAAATTGCCATGTAATGTTACATACCACTCTCAGAGAGTTCCTATTCTGTAGGGAAACCAAAGGTACGTATGTAGTTTAAATGTTAACATTTTCAATTGCTTTTTTCAGTTTAATTGCATTCCCTTAATGATAAAACATAGATCTAACCATTACCCTGATTTGTCTAGTTCCCATTCCATCGCGGGTCATTAGTTCTTGTCTAAACCCAAACGTGTCACCAAATACATACCACTTTTTGACATACCTTTCTAAGGGTCCTTTTCATAAGTCGGCAATCCTTTTTCCATTTAAACTCTCGCGTAAGCTCTTATTACACATTCCAGCGCCGGCGGCCGCGAGGGACTCATGTGTTAACGTCTCAATTTGTAACTACCGAAGTTATCGGCACTACCCACACCTTACACATTAGTTAGCGCGACCCTTGTACAAACTGTTACTCAACTTTAGCTCATTACTTTGTTATAGACCTCGTCTATGATGAATTCCTAGTCCGTTTTACAAGATTCTGAATTTGCTATTTACATACAGTCATACAGTCACGCCTTTTTCCCAGTGGGGTAGGCAGAGACTACAGTTTTCCACTTGCCACGATCTTGGCATACATCTTTCGCTTCTTCTACTTTCATAATTGTTTACAAATGAGCTCGCTGGTTTCGGGTACTCTTGATATGCACTACCTATTTGCTGTTTGTGTTATTAAATCTTGAAATTTTAACGACTTCAATTTCTTCATCCTTTCAAGGCTCTATGATATCAGATATCAGGGTTCGCTTTTCTGTATTTACTATTCCGTTCTGCTCGGCCTGAAGTTCTATGATAGTTTTTTTTATAACGGCCACGTCAGTATAACTTCTTAAGCTGTAAACAAAGCAGGAAAGAGGTTAGTGAGAACATTGGCACGTATATCATCATCTAACGACCACTTCAAATATTCGATCGTCAATTTAAGATTATTTTCAATCCCGATTTTTAACAATCGATCGATCGACGCAGAATCGATAATTTTGTGTCTATCTCGCCACCAACATCCTAACAAGAAAAGCTTTCACTTTGGCACAAACGGCGATTCGTCCTCCCAAAGACCGATTAGAAAAAAGGATCGGTATATCATTCTAAACCTTGTTTATTGTAATAGTCATCTTGAATTTACTATTTCAATAATTTTTTTTTTTTTTAATATAGGACACGTCAATTGGACTTCGCCTTGCCTGATGGTAAGCTGAAGGCAAAGTCCCAGAAAAGAGGGTTACCATTACTTACACATACCATGTGACAATGGTGACACTCAGTTTGACGGCCTTATCATATGCGTTTCACGCCCCGCTTAAAGGACCCGGGACTGTAGGAAGAAGGAAACACGTGAGCTGGTAATGAATTCCAGGCCTTAATGGTGCGACAGAGGAAAGAGTCTCCGAACCGCTTGGTTCTTGATCGGATGTTTTGCACCGTGTGCGGATGACATTTAAGACCTGCACGCGTTGTCCTGTGTAGGAAAGGGGAGGGTGGGACTAATTGGAAGAGCTCACGGTTTAAATTATTAATCTTGGATTACAAAATACGTATTGAGATTGCATATAGAAAGCGACCGTAAGAGGACAATCCAGCATTCCATTGCAATACTCCTCTGGTCTACCTTCGAACCGGGGCCTGGCGGAGGCTATTTAGCCAGATATTTGTTATCTACCTCAGACGGTCAACGCATTTATATTGTAAAAAGCTTTATATCTAGTTTTTTAAACTAAAATTAATGTAAGCTTTCGGTTTAAAATCCGTTGTAAATAGTCGTCAGCACTAATTTGAAATGTCACTCCAACTTGTAGTGGTAATGCCGACGCTCCCTTTGATTAGAGCCAGCTAGTTTGAGAAGCGACGTGTGGAATGAGGGACGTGGCTGTAAACGGATTGATTATGAGCTACATTCAATACGATGCAAAATACCTACTCGTATTATATATATGGCGTAGGGAATGTGTTGGTTTTGTTGCTCTTGTGTCGTGAGATAGTTATATTAGGAGTAAAATATAGATAAGTAAGTAAATACATGTCTGACTAGTAAAAAGGATTGCTATACTAAATTGTTATTTATTTTACTTAAGTTCGAAAATGTGCTCTAAAATGCAATACATAATGTATTATGCTATAAAAATGACTGGGATATGTTCTTTCTTTTTATACCATTTAGGTGGCAGACAAGCACACGGCCCACCTGATGGAAAGTGGTTACCGTGGCCTATGGACGTGTGTAACATCAGACGAGTCACACTCACGCTGCCGACCCTGTAAGTACAGACAGACTGTGTAGAAGACAAAGCAGGAAACACCTTTAGTATTCCCACTGACAGCACAAGTTCTTCAGTGAGCTCTGGAGGTAGTCAAACTGGGGAAGTACCTCCACCCTACAGAATACCACGGCTATAATAACCTCGTGTTGTGTTCCCGGCGGTGAGTAGGATAGCCAGAGCTCACTGGAGAGTTGTTGTGCTGTCAGTGGGAAGACTAAAGGCGTGTCCTGATTGTGTCTTATGCACAGACGGCACAGAAACTACGTTATTACAGGGTTGGTAGCACGGGTGTGACGTGACACCTTTGGTGTTGCACACGTTCATGGGTCATAGTAACCACTTTCCATCAAGTGGGCCGTGGGCTTGTCTATCACCATGTTGTATAAAAGAAGTTCAAGTTGGTTTGTTTGCAATTAATCACTGTCTCCCTGTGAATAGGCACAATCCCGTCCATCCGGATATATTTTTGAGGCTTTTATCAAAAGCTAAATCAAATTCATGACAGCTCAGATACATCACTACTTATAACTGTAATGACAGCTCCATAAACGAAAATCTCCAAACATCACATCGATTTTCTCCCTCCGGTATTTTGCGAAAATTGCTTCCCCCGTACCAGGGGCTAATATATATAATACAATAGTAGTTAGGTAAGTGTATGTCGTTCGATTGAATACGCTGTGATTGAACGTCGGAACGTGAGGAGATAAAATCCCGCGATTCCTCACACAATGAGGCCAATCAGTCTGGAATGAGTTTGTTGTTACACAAGCTGCTGGCACGTCCTGTGGCCCTAGTCACACATTGCAAATATACACTAGTTTAGATTTATGCTAATTATTTTAAACAAATTGAAACCACCTTGATTGGATTCCCCACGTTAAAAAATTACGTTCGTCATGTTCAAACAGAGAAACACATAATATTTTTGCAAAAGGTTTATAGGATTTGAAAATCATGTTATCTACGTTCCTTGATTGTTTCATCCATTTGAAATACGCTCTGATATGTTTTTTTTTTTTGTAAACATGAACAATGGAATTAACTGCGAATTTTTGTATGCAAAACTGTGTTCGATGTTCGTAATGATTCTATTTAAATATTGCCGCGTCGTATGTAAATGTACCGCCGACGTGTGTCGTTTGTTTCCTAAAAATACCGTTAAAATGATAAATGGATCATCCGATGTTCGATTCCAAACCAATAACACGATTTACGATATTCGACTCGATTTAAGCAACACACGTAAACACCACTGATGTTTGAAATTAATAAGAGAATATGTTTCTCTATATAAACGTATCGATTCATACGACAGGTGATATTGTGCCAAATATAGTGCCAAAAAGTATACCTTCAGTATGGAAGTATACATCATATTTGGAATGGCTGTGTTGATCTACATATTTGTTACTGTTCTTTACAACAGCGAGTGCTGGAACCACCAGAAGTGTCAATGTGAGGAGTGCAAGAGCCTCTGTGTCAATCGTACCGTCACGCCTTCAGTGCAATCAGTGTCTTCGCGCATCGAATTTATCGAGCGCCCGTGAATTTAGGACGCCTTTGTTTTATAGTTACCTAGTACTTTTGTGTCAACTATATACTGTAAGTGTTAAATACAATCGAAACGGTATGATTGGAAAGTGTTAAATAGTAAAATTTATGTGTGGTGTTAGGTGTGTGATGAGCTATTGGTAGTGGTGCGGGTATGGACCCGCTAGCAAGGCTGATGGAAGGCGCGCCGCTCCCAGGCGTGCTTGGGGCCACGAGAGACGCAAGGCCGCGGGGTGCGCTGGTCCACGCGAGCCTAGCGGCCGCGCCCGCTATAGGCGATAAAAAAGGTAGACATCTGACAGGCACGTTCTGTCTCACCGGTGACACCATGGAAGGGATTATACAGTGTCTTGTCTTCCTCAAGGCTTTCTCGGTAAGTGTAGCAGTAAAACTTCAAACTTTCATTTTAACACACTTTTATGGATATTTAGATAATCTCGTATTTAGATAATGGCGTGCTTCGGAGCCGTTAAGCCGTTGGTCCCGGTCGCCATACTAAACATCTATGGCAATTGTTATAGGTAGTTGGAACCCTCAAGAGTCTGATTATTCTAACTACAGAGCTTTGTTACCGCCGATTGGTTGTGGAGGTCAGGCGGCAGTCGGTTCACGGAAAATGTCGAACTTCAGAATCTTAGACCAGAAAACCGACCCCGATTGAGTTGGAAAAATGCTCAGAAAATGAGAGAAATGTATTTAGATAATTGCGATTCAGGATTTAATCGCGTATACTGGAAGCGTTATATACCTATACTTTGTATGATTATGTCGAGATGTCTAATGGTTTACTGTTCGAAGCTTAACATGTCATATAATAATAATTGAAAACGATTCCAAATATGTGAGTAATAATTAATACGTATTTCTTAGAGAGTAGCAGGGAGAGAGGATTACGCCCGTGAACAGTCTCACAACTAGAGCTTTAAGTTTAGTACAATTGAGTCGAATTTGAGTGAATCTTGCGCGGTGAGTACCAAGGGCTTAGAGGGAGCGAGGAGCTTTGTCAGATATTAATGAACGCAGAAATTACCCCAAGACTTTGCTTCGTCTGTTTAGATCACACTATTTTTAAGATAATGCGAGAACTGGTTGTGTCTTCAACCGTCTTAAGCTGAATTAACGGTCTGATAAACAGAATCAAAATTACACAGGAATTATTTCAAATGGTATGTAAGTGTCCAAATCCTATAGAAACGTTTACCATTTTTGTGTAGGTACGCCCTGAAAGCACAACGGTACCCTGAGAGAGTGATTTCACTTTCAAGACTTTTTGCCAAACTTTTTATACAAATAGCCTGTGGACCACATATACTCAAAAAGCATCGTGTGTCGTAAACGTGATCGAGATCGGGTTCGAGTTTATAGTGAGAGTGAAACCAGTGGTCGTGCAGATATGTGTAGTAAAAGAACTCGAAAGAGGGTAGATCGATATAATTACTCTTAGAAAAAAACTTTTTCTCTGTCCACCGCCACTACTCCAGTTCCTCCGTGATCATGGTGCTTGCAACAGCGCCGAAATATCGGAAACTCAAAACAATGAAACATTATAAAAATCCCGTTTATTTTGATGCTATCAACAGAACCTAATTAATTGTTTTAAATGTTGTATGTCTTTGCTTTTTATGTGTGTGTATTAATAGTTGTTTGAATAAATAAAGAAATAAAAATAAGGGGTTCGGTTACTAGGTTCAAACATTGCTGTGATGTCCGTGGATGTTTTGCGCACATTAAAAAGAAAAGGCCATAGGCATATATCTTGAGCTTTGGCGTGAGCGGATTCGATATTGATATTATTGGTCGATTTGCACTCCTACCCCGTCAAAGCACTCAGTGTTATCCTCAAGAGACACCCAAAAAAGGCGTACTGCGCCTTAAGAGTACATTTAGTGGCACAATATATGCCGGTTCTGTAGCCCCGACTAGTATCACATAATCCCCATGATTATATTATCAATAATGCGTGCCATGTTATAAAGATCGGCAGATCTCCATTATATGTACATAATCCTTTCTCAATAGTCGGTAACTACCTTGACGGGCCCCTTTTATTTCGCAACGGGATTGACTTATCATATTAGACCCTTTTCTTTGTACTTCTGTGCCTCACTTTCGGTATAACGCATTAGGAAGCCATATTATTACTGTGGAGATTATTATAAGAGTTTGACTAATAAATAGTTATTGCTGAAGCGTATTTACCAGAGGATGTTATTATTTTTTTATTATCGAGATGCCTAATGGTTTGCTGTTCGAAGCTTAACATGTCATATAATAATAATAATTGAAAACGATTCCAAATATGTGAGTAATAATTAATACGTATTTCTTAGAGAGTAGCAGGGAGAGAGGATTACGCCCGTGAACAGTCTCACAACTAGAGCTTTAAGTTTAGTACAATTGAGTCCAATTTGAGTGAATCTTGCGCGGTGAGTACCAAGGGCTTAGAGGGAGCGAGGAGCTTTGTCAGATATTAATGAACGCAGAACCAAGACTTTGCTTCGTCTGTTTAGATCACACTATTTTTAAGATAATGCGAGAACTGGTTGTGTCTTCAACCGTCTTAAGTTGAATTAACGGTCTGATAAACAGAATCAAAATTACACAGGAATTATTTCAAATGGTATGTAAGTATCCAAAAGGTCCGTCTATAGAAATGCCAAAAAAAGCCTATAAGCCTATAAAATGCCATTTTTGTGTAGGTACGCCCTGAAAGCACAACGGTTATACGTGGGTTTGTTTTATCTATAAAGCAATATGTTTATAATACGATGTCCTCTGAGGCGTAGTGGTGAAGCTTTCCACTGCTAAGTCAGAGGTTGTAGATTCGATGCCCACTCATTGCAAATAATGAAATTGTACAACCACATGAATTTGATGGTTAGACAGATTGTATATTGTATTGGCCGGTGTGTTTCAATATATACTTTAACTGTGTGTAACTACTTTCCATCAGGTGGGACCGTGTGCTTGTCTGCCAACTAAGGGGTATAAAAAAAAAAGAATAGAGTTTGAGTAGGTTTGTTCGTATTCTGATAAGTTCTTTTGATGAAGTTCCTCTCTAAATGAGTAGCTAATGGTACATATACTATAGGTATTTAAACTATCATGGCCACTAACTTTAGTATTAAAGTTATCGGTATATTTACCATGTTGTGTTGTTCTGAGTTGCCGATATTTCTGCGCTGTTGCGAGCACCGTGATCACGGAGGAACTGTTATATATATTACTTAGCTGTGGTTCAGTGACTGAAGAAGATTTGTAGGTTTGATGATATTTTGATGACAGTTTGTTTTCATGACAAATGCCATTGTTAATTAACTCCATATTCCACCCATCTTTGCCAAAATAAATCAATAAACAAAGATGAATCAGAGTCGGTGCAGTATATCTGATCAAGGACCAAGCGGTTCGGAGACTCTTTCCTTTGCCGCACGGAATTACTTACCAGCTCACGTGTTTCCTTCTTCCTACAGTAACAGGTCCTTTAAGCGGCGCGTGAAAAAGCATTTGATGAGGCTGTCAAACTGTACCACCATTGTACCTATTTCCTGAGACTTTGCCTTTAGCTTACCATCAGGCGAGGTGAAGTCAAATTGGCGTGTAGCGATTACCGTACGAATGAACGAACACCGGTATATCGTGGTTGAATCCTACTCCGTAACTGACTTCCACGCAGCGCACCGCGGTGGAATGATTGTAAATAATTTTGCGAGTAGGTACTTTTATTTCCATTCATTTGTAAATGTTGGATCTAGATTTATCTGACCAGTGCGAGGATTTACCGATTCCAACTTGACAGTGTAATGTAGAGGAGTAGTTTTTTTTAATTGTTTGGGATTTATTCTCTACAAAGGTATATTAATGAAGCACATATAGAGATATGCTTTAGTAGTGATACTTTCAAAATCTGTATAAGTTTGTGGGTCCAGCGGTTCTGGATGTGTTTTGATGAATGACTGATTTGTCTATAGGTTTTTTTTATACAACTGAGGTGGCAGATAAGCACACGGCCCACGTGATGGAAAGTGGTTACCGTGACCCACGAACGTGTGCAACACCAGAGGAGTTACACCCATGCTGCCAACCCTGTAAGAACAGAGAGTTTCTGTGCCGTCAGTGCAGAAGACACAATCATGACAAATCTTTGGTCTTCTGACTGACAGCACAAAAACTCTCCAGTGAGCTCTGGGTACCCTACTCACCGCCGCAAGGGGCAACACGAGGTTATTATAGATAAATATGATCTAAAAATATTAAATGCTTTTAACAAAAAATTACAACGCGCAAAAATGTGAGTTGTAATTACTGTAAACTTTGGTGAAAAAAAATTGGTGCAACATAAACAAGCAGCGATATTCGCAAATTGATTAAAAACAAACGTGTTTTCTTTTTGCTTCACTTGTATAAAAATGTATAAGTATGTATAAACATATAATATACACAGGCTCACGGACTCATCACATGCGTGGCTCGAGGCATCGACATTGCCCGGAAAACTGCAATAGGCTCACCTCCTATTACATGGGACCGAATACAATGATTGGTAATATGTGGGTGGTAATTCACCTCTGCCAAACCCTCCGTTATTATGGCTTGATTGTATATATACATAATTGTATACATAAGTGTGTTCGCTTAACGTAAATTATCGACGATTGATTTATTCTTCGATTATTTTAATTGTTTTTTTAAAATGCTTTCGATCTGATTGACATACGTATGTCTACGTCGCCCCCAACTGGGTTATCCATTCACCCCGCTTCATAAATTTGTTTCGTCAGTCTTCTTTCGTCCATCCTCAACATGTCCGAACCATCTAAGCATCCCTTTCTCTATCTTAGTCACTACATCTTCGAATACATCACAACGTTCCTTTATCACGCTGTTCCTCACTCGATCTGTCAACTTCACCACTGCTATATTTCTCAGACTTCTCATTTCCACTTACTTATACTATATATATATATACTTTTTCAAAACCCAACATTGACTACCATACATAAGTGTAGGGACGAGCACTCCTCTATGTAAGAAAGAAAAGACATGACAAGAGTACCCGAAACCGGCGAGCATGTATGAAAACAATTACGAAAGTAGAACAAGCGAAAGATGTATGCCAAGATCGTGGCAAGTGGAAAACCGTAGTCTCTGCCTACCCCACTGGGATAAAGGCGTGACCGTATATATGTATGTATGTATTATAATTCGTTATCGATTAAGATGTAGAAAAAAATAGATCGGTTCAGGCTTTTGGGATTTGAACCCGAGATCTTTCCCTTACAGGGGTAACGCTCTGACCACTAAGCCATGTTTTATAGGCGATGGTTCGCTGCGCGGATGCGTGGGCGGCCGGCGCCTCCTTCTGCGAGCAAGTAATGCTCGTGAAGGAGGAGGCGGGGCGCGAGCGGCAGCGGGAGCGACGAAGGATCGCAAGACAAGCTGCCCGCGTACGAAGGAACGACCTCCGCCCCCCATGAGCGCCGGCCTGGGGGTGACAGGTGGAGCCGCCTGTCACCCTGGCAGAAGCAGGCCGCGGCGGTGGCGCGCGTGGCGCATCTCCCCGTTTCCGGGGACGGGTTGGGGACTCTGTAGTTCCCACACCCGAGAAGAGGGCCAGATCGGGGATTTTGCGCACGTAAAAAAAAAAAAAAAAAGCCATGTTTTATATCTTAATCAATTTGAATGCTTTAAAATTCTATATAATTCGTTTGTCATATATAAAACACTTTACACCCAATTATGATAATAAGGTGTATTATTAATAGTATTGTAGTAATTAAGTATTCTGCATTCTAAGAGGGAGTCATCTATGTTAGAAGTTTATTTGATGTTTACGTAATAATGTTAGTAATTTTCTTCAAATTGTTTCTTTATTATGTATTCTTTCACGCAATCTATCTTTTCCAAGCTTCAGATTTGATTTGCGTTTTATGTGTATACAAACTCGCATTTATATTCAATAAGTTAGTCTAGTGCATCTAATCTATCTCGAACACTTCAATTATGAAGACGCCCGTTGCGCGTCACATTAGCCACGCGTCAAGTAATCTACGTCCATGGAAAATGGAGAAGCGCAAAGTGTAAATTGTCTTAGGATATTTTAATTTTTATACAAAATCAGATTTGAGTTATAATTTAATCTATTATCTGAAGTTGTTTACACTATCGATCGTATTGCCCATCGTTTTTTAATGAGTCAATTATTTTTAAACATATTTTTCTTCACAGTTTTGTATACATCTATTAGACGTATTTGCTAAGATTTAAAAAATGTTAAGCGACCAACCTGCTGAGGACGTGAGTCTCTGTAGTCGAGCCTTCATGTTGAATTATAGGGAATACTTAAAGCATTAATTCAGCCCATGTACGATTGTGATCGAGATTTACATAACAATAACACCCATTGTGTTGTCGACATTTATCATCTTTTCTAATCTTCTTGAAATAAATTACTATACTTAGCAGACTTAAATGAATTGAGATTTGTTTTATAGACAGAGTTAGGTATTCCGAAATAGTTTTCAAATAATAGAGTCTGTCTTTTCAATTTCTCATTTCGTATTTATTAAGAAAATATAAAATATTTATTGTTTGACTGTCTTTATCACGAACGATTCTAGTATTGCAGGCTTAAAGAGATTTATAATATTACTCTAATCTTGAGAACGTTTTCATAATATAATCCTAAAGAGTGTTTTACTTAAAAGCGAACGTAAAGTGCTCTTAATATACTCTAAAATCTTTTCAGAAAATAATGCGGGGAACTGCATTAAAATTTCATATTTATGAAAAGGGGAGCAAAAAAACAAGAGAGTTGAAAAATGGGCCGGACATTTTATGCGCAAAGAGGTTCTCAAGCAAGTGAGCGTGAAACCGCGAGCGTCTCGACTCACTCTGAACGTCCGTAATTGAGTTAAGCTTTTTACGTTGCTGCTCACCTGGTAGCGCGACACTTCAAATTGACAATCCTCTACAGTTACGGCACTGTTGTAAAATCTTGAAAGCTGGCTCCCATTGAAAGTGTTATCTGTTAACGTAGGAAATGACGGTTGGTATTTTCAAGATCGCTTTTGTTGCTATATTGTACAGAAACGAAAGTAGCAACGTTAGTTAATAGTTGATATACTAACACAAAAGACAATTTAAATCACTCTCAACACGCTGAGCTGATAACCTTAAAACCGAAGGTAGGAAGTAAAATCTTTCTGTATTAATTATATAGGACAATATTAGATTTGAAACAAAAAATGTCATTGATATCAAATCTGTACATTTTTTGATGCAGTCATGCTAAGAACATTTTGCTTAGCATTGCACTTTAAGCTCGAACAACCCTCTTTTTGCGATAGAAGGGAATAATAATTTGCTTAATAAATATGAACGAGATCTAGGTCTTATTAATCTAGAAAAATATACTGAGTCAGTCGTCACGAGTTCTGACAGGTGGTAACAACCTGTCAGAACTCGTGACGACTGACTCAGTTTACTGAAAACTAGTTTTCAACACGAAATTAATAGAATTCATAATAGACGTACGTATTGTTAGTTAAAACTTTTATTCGGTATATTTTCTATTTAATTTGCGTAATACGAAACTACTTTTTATGGTGAATAGAGCTTGTTATAATGTTTTTCATACTTTTCATTTCATTCCTAGAATTCACAATATGGTTTAGCTGGTATTTAATTATCCGTTGTAACAAGATATTTCTAAACTTGCAAATTAATATAATATGTAGTTTGAGGTTTCAATTATCCTAGTAAATTAGTTTTTGATTATAGTGTGATAATACTTACCATTTAAATTACACTAGTAAGTTACGCTACGACGAGGTCTCGGGTTCGATCCCAGGTTTTACCATAGCACACACCAATGACTTTTCGATGCTTTTCGAAGTTATGTGTGTATTTATCGCAGGTTTATAAGTGCCCGATTAATGGCAATAGGCTCGCCACCTATTACATTGGGACCTAAACATAAAATGGCGAAATGTGGGTGCTAGCACCTCTGCCTACCCCTTCGGGGATCCAGGCGTGAATTTATGTTATGTAAGTAAGTTATAGGTGAAGTAATCGAGTAATATTTAAGAGAAAAAGATAACAAAGAATGTTATTAAGGAGCCACAACAGTTTTGATGTGTTATTTTTAAACTATCGCGGTGAGAATTCATAATTTAATCGCGAAAAGTCCCGAGCCGTTATATAATTATGAGTTTTGATGTGCTCTTCATTACAGTGTTCAATGCCCCACTTCGACGCACACGGCTCACGCCTTTGTTGCACCCTTGTTACTCCACTAACTAGTCCCAGATCATTATTCTTACACGCATTGCTCGAACTCAAAATGCTACTTTTAATGATATTGACCTATTTGCATGTTCTAAGGGGACATACACGCAACAATACTCTAAAAGAGAATGTAAATGCATTTCAAACTGCACTATTACAGTTGCATCACTAACATTATCAATCAATCAATCAGCCCACTGCAGGACATAGGCCTCTCCCAATGTGCGCCATTTTCTCCGATCCTCCGCCTTCCGCATCCAGTCTGTCCCAGCCACCTTTTTCAGGTCGTCAGTCCATCTGGCTAGAGGGCGTCCTACCTTTCGTTTACCTTCTCGCGGTCTCCACTCTAGGACTCGTTTGCTCCAACGGCCATCGGTCCTTCGGCAAACGTGGCCAGACCACTAACATTAGATTATTAACATTCAAATTCATTATCAGCTTCTTGATCGTCGCGGCATTCCGCTGTTCTCTGACAAAAAAAAACCAAGGTAAGCCTAAACAATAAAAAGACCTAAGAGAGCGAAGGTACAAGCTTACCTTTTGATGTAATCTAGACTATCGCAGTAACTATAATGATAACTCAGAAAAGTCCCTCAGGTGTTCAATCTTCCTATATCTGTAACTACTCAGAACAAATCCCCAGCTATATCTATTCCAACCAAATATACAGACAAATTACAGCCGAACGGGAACTTTCAGTGTTGTGGAAAATTACATAATTAATACCTATACAGGAAAACCTCGGAATTTCTATCCGAGATAAAAAAAAATATTTCCGATTTTCCTTAGATACCAGTGGCTACACATCTGACTGAGCCACCCCTGTGTGCACAGTGCTCTGGAGACGAACACGCGAGTCATTAAATGACTTCATCAGCTAAAACATAGAAGATAGGATATTAAGTGGAGTGAGCCGCACGTGCGGGATTAACCTGCGGTAGTTAATGACTGCGTTTCTACCGACGAAAGAGAAATATTTTAACTTCAAGATTATTATGGAAAATCAACATTGTAGGAATGTGATTTTGAAATTCAACAACACGAGAATTCAACATTTTGAAAATTCAACATTTTGGGAATTCAACATTTTTATTTTTTCTTACTTTTTATACCACTTAGGTGGCAGACAATCACACGGCCCACCTGATGGGAAGTGGTTACCGTGGCTTATGGACTTATGCAACACCAGGGGCGTCACACTCGCGCTGCCGACCCTGCAGAAACCTCCTAATGGCCCTGTTAAAGAACCCCATATTGTAGGTGAATTGGAAGACCGCCGGAAGGGTCTTTGAAAATTTAACCTAACGGTCCGAAAGGTTATTTTGGCACAAGTCAGCTCTCCTCGGCTTCGCCCGTGGATTACTTCAAAACAAAAGCCTGTATCATCCCCTTAACCCATATAATATGCCAAATAACAAATGGACTATCTGATACAAAATAATATACTAAAATCCCAGATATTGAACCCTAGAACTCAAGTAAAGTAGTAGCAATCATTATCGCTGCGCTATAGAGGCAGCTTATCAGACAAGAACGTCTTCAAACAAAGTTCGGTCAGGCGACGTGCGACGAATGCGGATCGTGTTTGTACAAGATTGTGAAATATTAAATGAGTAATGTTACGTGACGAACATATCTGAATGTTTCCGAGGATGTTGCTCTAATAACAATAGCTGTGTGTTAAGTCTGTAACACACCCGGAGAAACAATACAACATACATACAAGCACGTTCATTTTTCATTCGAGTAGGAAAAGGCAGCATATTTATTGTTATGGCTCTTTGATAATTGTTTTAATATGTGCAAAAACAACAAAACAAAACCTAGAAGTGACTACATGGTGACATACGAGTACTTCCAAATCGGATACAACAGACGTCAGAATCGTTGGGTATGTGGAGTCCGGTTAATATTTCATAGAAAATATTTTGGAAATGGATGAAGTTATATTCGTACAGAAAGAATAGGGTGCACACAGAACTCCTTCCTAAATTTCTTGACGCAAAACCGGCATATCTCAACTATTTGCTTATAAATTCCCTGATTGAAAATCAAATTTTAATTTCATTTGAATATTTAAATTACTGTGAAGTTATAACAGAACTGTCTTTCCTAACTTGTCTTGACATACATTTTCTAACTTTTCTTACTCTGTTTAACTAATTATTCTAAAAGTTTAACTTCATGATCTGCTCCAAACCACCCCCACGCACCTCTTTCTTTAAAAAGTTTGACAATATCTTGCACCATACCTCTGCAATGAAATTAATTTAAAATGCCCAATCTACGGACTTTCACACTTTGATGCGAAAGAGACTTTGCGAATTTTTCTCTCAAATCTAACCTATGACCAGACTGAAAAATATATTCACACCTAAATCAAACCTAAACACACACACATTCACACATATATGCACACACCCTTACAAACACATACACAACTTCACGTACACAGACACTCACATACACACCCTCGTATACACACAGGTAATTATGTACGATGTTTTTATTTTAATATTATTTTAATTTCTTTGAATGTTGTATGAAATTTTTCTAAAATGTTGTTGTAATCCTGAATTGATAAAGATATCTATTATAACTCTTACAATATTAGGGGGAACCCTGTATCTCCTTAACACAGGCTACTTATAGTCTATTTAGGAGAGCAGTAACTCAACCAACCTATTGTAGAAGAACAACCCTATGTTTACAAATGTGCAACATTATTTACTCTGTGAAGCTACAATTGTCATTTATGAATAAATTATTTATTATTATAAATTATTTATGATGAATAAATATTGTTATTATCGAATGGCTAACATTATTAAGGATTTTGATCCTTCTCGTAGTTCGGCCATACTTACGACAGATATAATTCGCGGTTATCTTGCACATCACGTAAAATGCCTGAGCGGTTTACTATTATGGCCCAGTGCCGGTGTGCCACGAGCCTTACAGAATAATGTCTACGTTTGCTTTTACCAGAATTGAACTAAAATATTTGTGGAAGCTAACCGCGGCGCGGCTTATCTTTATTTACCGAGCTTATAAAAATAATATTTGGTACATATTACATACATCGCCGTAGATTGCTATGAACGCAATGTGCTATCATATGTTATATGGCGTAATGTATTTCTGAGATGATTTTGATATGGATACTATAACACTGAAAGTCTTTTCAATATTCACATACTAACGACCCTGAAAGATCGAATTAAATATACGCTAACGTTTCGTTTATTTTAATTCGATTGCAGCGCCTCCTACTGGCTTCAATTGAGAATGTAAATTATCGAGGAACAGTACTATTATCTATTCTGAGCCTCACCTAAAACTAAAACATATTTTTTTAATTTTATATAGAACACGTTAATTAGACTTCGCTTTGCCTGATGTTTAGCTGAAGGCAAAGTCACAGAAAAGAGGGTCACCATTACTTACATATACCATGTGATAATGGTGACAGCTTGACGGCCACATCATATGCCACGCCTCGCTTAAAGGTCCCGGGACTGTAGGAAGAATACATACATACATATAATCACGACTTTATCCCCAGAGAGTTAGGCAGAGGTGAATTAACACCCACATTTTACCAATAATTGAATTAGATCCCACGTAATAGGGAGTTATAGCCTATTGCTGTCTTCCAGGCACTTTTGTTGACTCAAACCATGCATCTGAGGTTGAGTCTGGGCTGTATATATGTGTATATGTCTGTTTGACGTTAAATAGCCGTATCCCTTAGTCGCCTTGTACGACTGCACAGGAAGAGATGGTTTGGTCCAAGTTCCACTCTGCCTGAAACCACGGTGTTAATAATTTACATATATTTTTATTTTTTGGATATTAATTTAGGTACCAGACATGGATCTAATCCCATTTGTATTCCAGAACATATTGACTGTTATAATCGATAACTTCAGTTATGTATATGTAATAATAAGCCCAATCATTTTAATACTTTATAATCAATTAGCATTTTGTACAACATACTCGTAAAACATACTGTATCATGTCTGACACGGTCGACTTTATCCAATCTTGTGATATCACGTTCTATTAGTGGCCGACTACTCTGATAACAAATATAATTCTCTTTTCTCCAGCCATAAACTGAAATGTTAAACTTCGTAGTACCTTCCCCGAACGATAAATCATCGTATATCTTATTCACGATGTGGCCAAAGTGCTGAAGATTATTCCTTTTATAGTGGAAAATCTTTCTGATATTTGCATATCCTCTCTAATACCACGTCATTACGCGCCCTAGTCCTCCCACCTTTCATACACTCAACTTTTTTATAGTAAGTCAGCACTTTGAGGCCTCGTAATTGTTGTATTCATAATAATTTAAAGATTTTTATATCATTTTTGGTGAATAATTTGTGCTTTTTTTTATACCACTTAGGTGGCAGACAAGCGCACGGCCCACCTGATGAAAAGTGGTTACCGTGGCCTATGGACATGTGTAACACCAGAGAAGCCACACTCGCGCTGCTGACCCTGTAAGCACAGAATTTCTGTGCCGTCAGTGTAGAGGACAAAGCAGGACAAGCCTTTAATCATCCCACTGACTGCACAAATTCTCCAGTGAGCTCTGGGTACCCTACTCATCGCTGAACATAACACGAAGTTATTATAACCGCGGTATTCTGTAGGGCGGAGGTGCTTCCCCAGTCGGTCTGCTCAATTGGGCGGAAATACCGCCGTGTCCTACCTCCTAGCTGAGACTTAACAAGATAGTACTTATTTCCATTGATCGCATAACCAGCTATATTCTACTAAAGTTTTGAGTTATCGCCGAAGTTGGTACTGACTGGCGAAGGTACAGCAGCGGTTCATTAATTTATTAGACACCCGCTATTCACTTACAACGTAACTTTTCACCCATTTAGTTTCCTAACAAGTCATGCCGCTCTGGTACCTATCTGTACCTTCAGATTAAAATGATTTATTTTAAGATTTCTATACTCTCTTCTTCTCTCCAAAAGAGTAAGCAGAGCCTAATGAACACACCCCTATTTCTTCAATTGCTTTCGGTACCACGTAATAGGGTAAGCCCTTAGGATTTTTTTTTCTAATCTGATTCGTATGTATTACTAACATAATTGGTTGCTATTTTTAACATTTTCAGTATTGTTGTAGTAATATGTAATGTAATTAAGGTATACATAAAAGAAATTCCTCTTTGACCTCTTAATAAGCGTGCTGTTTGGAGGGAACAGATATGCAGTGAATACATAAACAATTAACAACATTCGTTAGGAATTCATTAAGAAACATGATGGAACCTAAAAGTAATTACGGTTTTCAGAGTCGTCGTCCTCCTTGCTTCTCATTTCGTATTATGCTTTATGCGATGGGTGTTTGGTACACTCAGATACTTAAATATTTTATTGCTCCACTCTTTTCATGCTTCCCTGGTACTCGTACATATTTAACGAATCCACAATATTGAACGAAACAAAGACAATTTATTCACTGTAAAAAGTATATAAGGATGATGGTACACAATGTTGAATAGTAACAATATTAAGATCTATAACACTTTTATGTTTGAGCTTTGCAATTTTTTTATACGTAAATTTAATAAAACAGTATAGCGATATCTTGACATGTTCTTAGAAACGAACCCTTTGTGAGAGCAAATCACGTTTAATATAGAATAAGGTAAGTACATAGCTGCCCGTAGGTGTTCCGTTCCACCTGCGTAGTTTTGTGCTCCCGAGATGGAACTAAGGTCTCTTAGCAAAAAATCTGTTCTTATTATATTTGTCTTGTATGTAAAGTTGTTAGTTAGGTAAATAGGTAGTTATAGTTATTCGGTTTTGACTAGGAGAAGTTTTTGAACAGAGTGAACATAATATCGCGCTGTATGCGTCGGATTCTCGAGTTCGCAAGTTCTGACTACGGAACTCGGAGTTTTTAACAAGTTTGCATAAACTCCGGTACGTCCATGTTCGATTCCTTTGATAATAGTTTCAGCATCGGTATTGTTGAAATGTTATAAACGTGTAAATAAAGAGTAACATTTTTTATAAAAAGAGGCAAACATTATTATCTTATTCCATGGCTCTCTTGTCCTCGCTAAAGATGTCCTGTAACCTGTACTAAACTAGCTAAATCAATTTATATTATATTAAATACTTAGTGTTATAAAACTTTATGTAACAGCAATGCTAATAGTATTTACACAGTATAGCAATAACATTAAACATGTTTATAGATAACAAATTTCTTGTAACAAGATACTTGGATGAAATTTCCAATTCAGATATTAACTAAGAAAGGTTCTGTGGAAAGAATAGGCGCGTCAATAATATCTTGCCAGTATCTATCGCGGCCGCCGCTCCGGGAGCGGACCACAGTGGCTACACAATTTAAATTCACTCCAACGGGATTTTAATGGACTCCAGCCAAATTGGTGTTTTGGGAGTTCTTACTTAGATTATGAATAAAACATTACGTCTAGGAAGGAGGGTGAGGCAAGGAAGGCGACGGGGGACCGGCTACAGGAAACGAGTTGCCCCATGTAAGCTGACTTAAGAATTATCCGAAATGAGCCAAAATATAAAGCAAGCTCAAGGGATGAATTCTCAAAGTAATACTTTGTGAGCCACTGATTTGGGGAGATCTGACGGTAAACATAACTCGCAAAATTAATATAATCAACAAATGACGCTTAATTTTGTGTTGTTCGCGGAATGTTCCCTTTATGGAACTGACGTGCAAACAGAAAGTTTCGCGAAGGAAGTTTGAAATAAACTGACGTTATTTCGTTGCGAAGTGTGTTTAGAAATTATGAAACATCTCGTAACGTGTCATCTCAGTGAGCTTGTGTTCGTCAGCGTTTGTACAAAGGAATGCTAGTGAAGCGGTTTAACGTGCAGTACGGTAATTGGTGACGAGGCGTTGAGCGGTCCGTCCGCCAGGGACAAAAGCGGGCATCTTAGGCATTTGTCGACCAGGCAGGCAATGGACTTGTTGTTCACATAGCTTAGATTTTATTACACATATCGGTGCAATGCAGCCAGTTGTCAATGAACATAAATAAAAACAATCTAAAAAAGAATCCAAACTGTATTTGAACTGTGAGCCCTGGAAATAGCCCTTTTTGTGCTGTCGTTATAAAATACACAGGCATATGCTTCAAGCTGGAATCTTAAGGACAGCAGTGATTGGTTGGTGACCGCTCGGTAGTGCAATGGTAGTGAGATTAATTGCTTTAACAAAGATGCCTGAAATGATCTCTCGTCAGGACTAGTGTTATGGAGATTTCGGAATGCAGCTATCAACTCATGCCCTATTATGTGGCAAGGTTAAAAGAATAATTAAACGTAGGTGGTAGTATACCCCAGACTATCAACTAGAGAATATAGTGGTATATAAAAAATATCTGTATACACAGCAATAGTACACAGATTGGCTCTTCGCAACAATTAAGAGACTGCTATATATTCCAGTTGGACCGTAGCGGCGGACTGGCCGTTTCAATTCTTTTGTTCCATTACGCAGCGACAAAAGGGTTACTCCATTAGGCCTCTTACTTACGCCTATCTCCGGTGTTTTCTTTCCATTTTCCATTACTGGCCCTCAACCCTTCTCGCGTCGAGTACTCTATTACCAACTGCACCTGTAATTGTTCGGACAGACCGTAAACATGATACATCAAATATTTTCTTCTGTTGTATTAAAAGTAAATAGCTGACGGAGTTCTTTCTGAATATGTATTTTAGAAGTTTCTATGCTTTATAAGTGACTGAAGTATAAATAATAAATAATAATAAATATTCCATGACATTCTACACAACGCTATCTAGACCCATGGTAAGCATAGCTTGACTAGCTTGTGTTCTGGGATCTAGAATGTGGTTAAACATTACTTAGATACTTTTTTTTTGTAAATACATACATATTATACATAGAAGTACGTACGCATATAGTTAGTACTGTACACATACTCACTTTTACGTGCACGTCATAATACGTGCTTTGTATTTTTTTTACTGTACTGTAACAAAAATATTTAATACATACATACATACATATATACATACATACATACATACATACATACATACATACATACATACATACATACATACATACATATAATCACTCCTTTATCCCCGAAGGGTTAGGCAGAGGTAAATCAATATCCTCATTTCACCAATCGTTGTTCTCGGTCCCACGTAATAGAGGATGAACCTGTTACCGTCTTCCGGACACTATTGTTGACTCGACATTTGTATCTGTGCCTGAGTCTAAGCTGTATATATCTGTCTGATGTTAAACAGCCCTATCCCTTAGTCGCCTTGTACGACACCGCATGGGAAGCGATGGAGTGGTTCAAATTATACTCTGCCGGGAATGGGATATATTAAATAGCGCCATTGTATCTCTACCTTAAGATACACCTCATGAGTAAATGAATATTCATTAGTTTTTATATGTCTTTGTGATCAGGACCAAACATTAATCTTTCGTTACAATGTAACCAAAAACATTATTTTCCTCTCCTTCGCCACTCTTTTGTGAGGTGGATACCTCGCCCTATGGCCGGCTTATGTGGCTTACGTGAACACGCAACTCCCTCTGAAAATGTCAACTTAATTTAGTATGGGATGGCGTAACCGCAGCGACAATCCTATATAATTCAATAACGAACCGCTTCCTATTATAGTAGGCTGTTGTAAATCATATTAAATATTAATTATCGTCAGTTAGATTGTAAAGTATTCAATACCCGTGTCCCGGAGAGCCGTCGGTCCCAGTTGCCATGCAAACCCTTTATGGCGGTCGATATGGGTAGTGGAAGCCCAGATTCCAACAACCGCTCTATAAAGAAATAAATAAATCAATATTGTACAACTTTCTACTCAACGCTATCTAGACCCATGGTAAGCATAACTTTCTTTTTTACGTGCGCAAAATCCCCACGTATACCTCCCCACCGGAGCCGGTGGAGGAGGTTATGTCGGACTCGAACCGACTAAAACGCACGCCGCCTGTGGGTCGTTTTGGTTGCCGAAGGTGAGGTTGACAGGCATATCCCTCGCACCCCGGCCGACCCAGGGCCATCTCTCACGATCTGGCCCTCTTCTCGGGTGTGGGGTCTACAGAGTCCCCAACTCGTCCCCGGAAACGGGGAGGCGCGCCACGCGCGCCACCGCCGCGGCCTGCTTCTGCCAGGGTGACAGGCAGCTCCACCTGTCACCCCCAGGCCGGCGCTCATGGGGGGCGGAGGTCGTTCATCGACCTCCGACGCCCGAGTTGCCTTCGTACGCGGGCAGCTTGTCTTGCGATCCTTAAGGTTAAGACCTACTCGCCTTCTTAAATATGTGAAACTCCCACTATGGGAAAAACGATATTTGACAAAAAATACTTAACAGTTCTGACAGAAGGTAACTCGGTGAATTCACTAGATCTCTCAATACATCAATAGTTTAAATGTTGCCTAGTTATTCCCGAAATTAGAGGTGTTCAGGAAATTCTAACTATTTGATGTTAGCTTGCAACTTGACCGACCAACACTCCTGCGTTGGTACATGGTGTTTGAGTTGCATTCCTGCTTCGAATATTTCCGGCATGCATTGGTTAGATCACGAACTATCATCATTATGAACTGTATATCTCAGTACAATAATTTATATATACTACTTGAGAAGCTATTTAGAAAATGAATTGTGTCACTGTCCTGGGTGCAAGGCGGGAATGGCCGTACGGGGTGTATAGATATAGTGATGATAGGGGATAGTGTAGCTTTAACCCGCTTTTTGTAATACCTGAAACTTACAGCTACAAAAAGATATGTGTTTTTTTTACATGGGACGCGGTATTTGACTTCTCCCGATGGTAAACTAAAGACAAAGTCTCAGGTAGGAGTGTCACTATTATAGACATGTAGTATGTTACAATGGTGGCACTCAATTTGGCGGCTTCATCAGATGCTTTTTGACGCCCCGCTTAAAGGACCCGGGACTGTTGGAAGAAGGAATCACGTGAGCTGGTTGTTGATGGTTGGTTAATGGCTATTGCGATATCAAATATTTAATTCCTTACAAACAGTTTAATATCAGAGCGTCAGTTTACACGACATGTTTTCTATAATAAAGTTTATTCAAATATTTTCCTCGGTATTTTATTACAAAACCTTCAAAAGAGAAAATAAAAACGGCAAGTAATTTGTTCCGCGGCCGGCGCAGCTATTAGAAGATCGCTGAGTTCATGCGGATCACATTTCAAATTGTTCTAATGGCACATGAAATGACTTTGCTTTATATTTTTTTCTGAAAGGGACTAATTTTTCATACAATTTAACAAATATTTCTTTTATTTTTTGTATGGTAGATTAAGGAGATATATTCTTGTTTTGAACGCAGAAATCCATACATAACGTAACAAAAACTCACGCCTATATCCCTGAAGGGGTAGGCAGAGGTGCTAGCACCTACATTTCGCCAGTTTATGTTTAGGTTCCAATGTAATAGGTGGCGAGCCTATTGCCATTAACCGGGCACTTATAAACCTGCGATAAATACACACATAGCTATGTATGTATTTATCGCAGGTTTATAAGTGCCCGGTTTTTCAGGTTTTTCCGGTTCGGTACACCAATGACTTTTCGATGCTTTTCGAAGCTTCGAAAAGCATCGAAAACTCATTGGTGTGTGCCATGGTAAAACTTGGGATCGAACCCGAGATCTCGTTTCAGCAGTCCATTACCCATATCACTAGACTACTGTGATTCCTAAAGCAGAAATCCAGTCAATATCAAATTGGTATGACGACTAATTTTGTAGGATGGTAAAGCGTTCGATTGCTTTTTCAGGGCTACGTTCTCGTGCGACCTCCAAATTTAGACCCTCGCACAATCAGAGGGCAAAGGTTCGAAAAGAGTGTTGCACATTTAAAAGCCCTGGGGCGTGGCTGGTCATTGTATAAAAGTGTCAGTGTCTACGAATCTCGGAGCTCCATACTAATATTATAAAATGCAAAATTAACTCTGTATATCTGTTACGTTTTCATACCTAAACAGCTTAACCAATTAAGATCAAATTTGTTACAGAGGTGGAGGAAACTTTGGAAATGAACAGGCTGTTTAATCACAATAACCGAAATGTGCGGATTTCGGTTATTGTGATTAAACGGGCGAAGCCGCGTGCAACAGTTAGTTAGAATATTTAAAGCATCAGATAGCACTTTTAGTATCCCAAACAAATAACTGGGCAGCACTATGACCTGAACAATTTAGTTAACTCAATTCGTAATATTGCTAGTTGGTATCTCCGGCGGCACAGGACTAATACTGTATTAATTTGACTTATGTCTGTAATACCGGCTTTTGTTGTAATGGGATTTCTGTTCCTGACAATAACGGTGGTATTATTGTTAGGATATCGAATTAGGCCTTTCTATTTTATTTTGGATGTTGCTTAGGCAATAATGAAGCACACAGTCTGTATTGGCCATTTACATTATAATACTCAATCTTCTTCGTCTTCTTAGCGTCGAACATGGTTGGATGCGATCTTTGCAATCTGTACCGTCTTAATATTTCTCCACTTCCTTTAACATGGGCTATTTCTTATCTCATCCTATCATTCCCATTTCTTCGGGAAATTGTCGCCATTTCTGTTTAAGGTTCGTTAAAGATAGCGACAAATAAATCAACAAATCTAAATTTTGAGATACGCAAATCCAGCATCTCCTGCATATCCAGCAGTCAGGCAGTATGGATGGATGTATTTAGATCCGTCGCTTTTCTCGTTGCACCATATAAATAGATCAGGTTTTTGCATCCGACTCCATTGCTACGGTTCACAAATGTTTTGTTCTTTGTGCAGTGCAATTGAGCTCTGTCAAACCGTGCGCTCCTGGTAGCGAATACCAATCCGTGAGTAATGGCTGCACTCTAAACGGATTACACGCTGTACGACACAAACGCGATTCGTCGTATACGCAGTTCGACACAATACGCGATTTGACACCATCGCTATAGGTCACGAACGCAGTTCGCCACTATCGCTGATTGTCTTACATGCAATTCGTCACACACGCATTTTGTCTTACACGCAATTCGTCACACACGCATTTTGTCATAAACGCAGTTTGTCACTTTATTTTATACCCAGCTAGCATTTAGATAGATCAGTTTGGCGTTCTTTGGGGGAGGCCTATGTCCAGCAGTGGGTGTCTTTCGGCTGATATGATGATGATTAGATAGGGGGAAAATAATGGCTCAAATTATTTAGTAAATCATCATTTATTCTCAGTTATCCTACTAAGTACCAAAAAATAAAAATTATACCTATATCAATGTCAACATAATCAAGTTCGTTTACCTCTATGACCACATAAGTAACTACATTAATTTACAAAACATAATGTCAAAATCAACCTTAACTAAATAACGATTAATATAATAACAGGTAAAGACATTATAATATTAGCAATTCTCAATCACAAATTAAGAGATAAATGTTAATATAAAAGGTTATAGTAAATAAACTTTTGTATGAATTGTAGAGGTGTGATTTCACCTACCTGCAGTTTGATTAAATAACTTTCAACTAATTTATCAAAAATAATTACTGACTTTTTTCTATTATTTTTTGAAGAAAAAATAAGACGGTTTTTAATAATATAATCAAAATGTATAGATTCTTTTCTAAGTATATGTAAAAAAAGGAAAAATGATGGCTTTTTTGGGATTTTAGTATTGAGACGATGATGCCAGCCTTCTAACATATTAGTGGTTCTGTGCTTGGCTCCCGAACAACTTAATAATTCTGGAGAAGTTTTTGTTAACCACTGTGTTTCAAAATATTTAATAAACGGTTTTAATAGCTCCTTGTCTGGAAATAATTCTAGTATCTGATTCCACGTGCTATGTATCAAGTCCCCTGGTAAGAGCGGCAATGTTGTTGCCATTCTTAATAACCGCCGTCCGTTGGAAGTTTCAGTTAATTTTAATTCCTTGGCCTTCTTTTTGGTAGCTTTTTTATAATGGAAATAGCATCCTTCAATTTTTGCTTCTGGAAAAACTTCGTGGACCGCATTAACTACCGCTATCTCGTAATCACATCTAAAACTACTCATATGAATATTAAATTTTTCTTTTATTAATTGGAAAAATCGCCGGTATGTTTCTGTGGTCTTGTCGGGTAGCAAACCATAAATAACTGGAGCAACATTTGTAGTGTTAAAGTTCGAGCCTAAGTCCAAATGCACTGTGTAAAGTTGGTAGAAAGGCGGTGGGGCTACTTTAAAGGTCCCGTCTCCAAAATAGTTACCTTCCGTGTGTCGCGTGTTTCGTATAGTTCGTGTTGCTAATGTTGATGAAAATATGAGGATTTTATCTCGGTCTCCATCGTCACATACAAGAAAACGTTCTGAAAACGCATTTGGTACTGCCACTTCTGATAAATTTGCAAAAGTTAATTTGTTGGTATTCAGATATCTTTTCCTGCTTCTGTAGAGAGTGTCTTGTATGTTTTTTAATGATGGGATATCGTCTACATTATGTCTACTTTTAAGATCGTGAAAGTTTTTATCATATGTGTTCTGAATAGGTGAAAAATCTTCGCACACATCTTTTTTGCACTTCTCAATTGCCAATAAAATTTCATTTTTATTTTCTTCTAATAAACATGTGTGTTCACATTTGTGGACAATACATTCTTTCGCCGCGTCTAAAGTGATCGATGCACAACATAAACTACGATTAACACAACGCCAATTAGAGGATCCACTTTTATTTTTCCTGTTTATGTTATATTGATAACCGCCGTGTAATAATATATCACTACCTCTTTTACTGCGTATAAAGTGAAAGTCTTCGATATTCATTATTTTAAACAAAACACACGAGAAAAGAAAATACGGTAAGATCCACAACACGGTATTTTATGAATATCATCACAAGTAGATTAGTAATATTTATTACTAGTAGGTACCCACATACATAATTGTAATGAAAATGTTTTATTTACCTTCTAACATACTAGATGGCGCTAGCAGGTATTAAGTTGAAACACAACGTACAAATTATAGTATAAAGTACTAGACAAGATTTTTTTTTGAATTGATAGCAATAATGACAAATCGCGTTTAAGACGAATTGCGATTAAGACAAAAGTCGTATAAGACGTACTGCGTTGATGGCAAATCGCGTTGATGACAAATTGCGTATGTGACAAACTGAGTAAAATAAAACGTTGGTGTCGAACTGCGTATACGACGAATCGCGTTTGTGTCGTACAGCGTGTAATCCCTCTAAACTCCTATTCGATATATAAATTGAGATTTTTATTTGTATATTGCGTTAACTGAGTTACAAAGTTCTTGCAGAACTGCATTATTTTCACAGCGGCGACGGTAATAAATTTTGGGAACTTTTATTGTTCCGTTTTGATGTCAATATGAAGCCACCATACGAGGGCAAGTAAAGTAAAATATCGAAACAAGTTAGATAACAAGCGGTAGCCATTAATTTTCTTTTGCTTTACGATTTGCAAATGGCTACCGCCTGCTATCAAACTTCTTTCGATTTTTAAAACAGCCGTCGGAATTTTTTATTTTATAATAACTTATCATCTATAGATATACAATCACGAACATAGCCGTTATCAAAATGCTAATAAAAATAATATTATAACATTTGATTTGATTTAGTCCTGCAGACATGACTCCATTAAAACAGAAAATTAAATTAGTCGTAGTTTTTATGCTCAGCAGACCATTTTGTTAAACGTCAGATCGCATTACAATAGTTTTTTCTAAAGACCGGTTCTGATAAACAAAACGAATGAATTCTATGAAAAAAGCTCCACTACTATGTGCTGTAATCATGCTCATGTATTATGCATGTACTCTTGGCTTAATAACACCCGTCAACGAGGATTCCACTCGGTTCTCCACTTTGATCAGAACGGAATGATTATTTCAGAAAAAGGACGAATCTTTTAGATTGTTGTTTCCATTCAAAGCTGAAATAAACTTACGTAATACCGCCATTTCTTTTTCCATTCGACTTAGCGTTCGTAGCTGATGTTGATGAAATGCAAAACAGGATCTGATTCTCGTCTTTCTATAAACACTATCATGTCTGATCATCTGACATCAGTCACAGAGGGAATAATGATCGTATGGGCGACACTTCTGTGTGTATAATTTACTTGTATTACAAACTCTAATAATAAACTGTAAATTTACAGTTTATTATTAGAGTTCTTTGTGATTCAAATAAATGATTTGATTTAACGCAATTTGAACGTACCTCAGCCTTTTTATTCCGCCTAAAATTTGAGCAATTAGCGACAGTACAGCTCCACTAGAGAGATTATTAGATTAAATTAACCCCGTTATTCGTATTAGTTTTAAAATCACTCAATCAACTGTACAGGATGTAGAATTTTGTTAAATATTTAACAGTATACAAAAAATATTTAACAAATTTCGGATTAACAACTAACCCAAGGAGATGGATGGGGAAAGGGTCGTTTAATATTAGTCTTTTAATCGAGACGGAGGCGTTGGAGTTCGCAATGCAAATGGTAAATAATTTTGGGCGTAGCTCGAAATCAAATTACGGACGACCTTGCCAACTTTCAGAATGGTGAATGGTAAAATATTTGCAACGAACTCTGCGGCCGACAGTTTGATTGCGTATTGATTTTACTCATCTCCGGAGACGGCGCTGAATCTCAACCAGTCCAGTGGCCGTGGGAACGAATAACGACTGCTTGTGTAATAATTTAAATTGGTGATTCTAATGGTTTATATCAGACAACATAAGCATAATATACTTATGATGCCTGATTTTTTATGGCCATATAAATTCTCGTAGTATGTCTTTTCGATGTTACATATGTATTTTTTATTAATATAGAGTGTACTTTTAAATATAGAATCCCAAAACGTAATTTGTGTCGCGTAGTTATTATAGCTCAAAGTGAGGGTTGTTTTATGGAAAAATCACGATTATTTTATTCGGATGCTCCAATTTCCGGCCAATAGATTATTATGATACTCGTGCAGATTCGAAGACATCCTGTAGCTACGCTGACCTTAATAAACTTATCATAGTTGTCAAACTTTTCCAATGTGTGTACACATATTAGATCTTGTATGCTATGTTACCCTGGTACTGTCGGTAGCTAGTCATAACTTAGGACTGAATTTCTGTCGATTTGACTATTAAAAAAGTATGTACTTACGTGTTTATTATCTTTTGTTACAGGTAAATATTGTTTTCTATGGATAATGCTGTTTGGTAATGTATTAGAATTAAAAAATCGTGGCATATATAACTATACAAGTTATCGCATACTCGTCCATCGTCAATCAGGCGAATCTGAAGAAAACGTGTATATATTAGTAAAAATAAGAAAAGTTTTTAAACAAAAATTCTGTTACTTGAGATTAACACTAGTAGAACAACTTCAAATATGCCCATTAACGTTTTTGCTAACTGGCTCCCTTTCTGCACACTTGGACCCTACCTATACGGTCTTGAAAGTTGTAAAGGTATACATAAGGGTACTAAGGGTTTACCCGGCTGTTTACCAACCACTCGCGTTGCCCTCATCCCGGAAATTACGCGACCATATTTGTTCTCCTCTTTCTGCTAATCCAGTTATCCCTAACTCTAATTTATGACGCACGATAAATGTATTACAATTGTCAACGCGCTGTTTCCAGACAAGCGCGAGGCGCCATTGTTATAGAATTTGATAATGAGAGTATTATATGATCGAATTACTTACGATCCGGTGGCATCAACTTTAGTATATCTCTATTTTTATGTGTCCCTGGTACTTCATTTTATTTTTAAGAGGTAAGTGAAACGTTTCCTAAGTTCCGCTAGTATAGTATGGTATAACCTGTATTGAATTTTGACTTAAATTTCTGGTTGTATTGCCTGCCTAATTTACAATTATGACGTTAATATTATCGAACTCGTTACACACATTGTATTCTTAACAAATTGAGGAAAGAGTACAAACTGCAGGGAAGTAAGAAATGTAATCAATCTTATTCAGCGCGATGCTATTCCAAAAAATACATTCGCCAACAAACGGCCCTTGTAGCTTATTATGTATTATCATTGGGAAAATCTTCTGCTCTGACGTTTAAAGACCTATCGACTCATTAAAATTAATTCTGACTGAATGTAACGTAAGAATACTTGCTCTCTATCAGATCATACTAGGTATTTCTAATGTATCCAGCAGTCAGCCGTACTCAACATATGCTGCGCATACTGCATGGCTTTTTAATATAAGAACTAGCACGCTGTTATGAACCACAAAGACAGGCATATCCCTCGCACTCCAGCCGACCCAGGGCCATCTCTCTCGATCTGGTCCTCTTCGGGTGGATACAGTAGCCTATGAATGTGTGCCACACCAGGGGAGTCATACCCGCGCCGACCCTGTAACAACAGACAGTTTCTGTCCCGTCCGTGCAGAAGACACAATCAGAATAATAATGGTCTTCCCACTGACAGCACAAAAACTCTCCAGTGGGCTCTGGGTACCTACTACTTACCACCGGGAACATAACACGAGGTTATTATATATTATTACCGTGGTATTCTGTAGGGTGGAGGTTCTTCCCCAGTGGTTCTGCTCATTTGGAATGAAAATACCGTCACGTCGCGTCTTACCTCCTCTCGTAATGTGCGTCATAGCACCCGCCTAGCTTTTCGCATCATGTCTATTCCTACCTTTAACAGGTTAATTATAGACTTATGTATTAATTTTAATAAGTAACGTATTCATACAAGTAAAACAATATTTCAGCGAGCATCGATTTAAACAGAAACCTTTCGAATGTCCGCCCGTTAATGAATTCGTGGCGCGGCTTACAACATACTGACAAACGGCTTCACAACTGTGAACTAAGTTAAATTAAGCCGAAAAGGTTAAAAAGGTTTTGGCAATTTAATTAAAAATTAATACCTGTAAACATGTGTTATGGTAATGTTGCGTGTCTCGTGTGGATTAAGTACTCCAGGATACGTTAGATTTTATCTTTTCAATCATGGTCTTTGTATGTACTGTACTGTATTGTACTGTAAGCTCCCCAAATGAAATAAAATAAAATAAAAATAAAAAATGCTTTATCGAAGGGCTGTGATCATAATATGTTTATATTTTGTCTCACTGCTAGGGATGTCTAAGAGCTGTAGAGATATTGCGGCCATGGCAGTATTTTACCGTCTGTACCATGGTGAATGTTCTGATGAGGTCTTCCAATTAGTCCCACCCTCCCTTTTACTACATAGGACAACACGTGCAGGTCTGAGATGTCACCTGCACACGGTGCAGAATATTCGATCTAAAACCAAGCGGTTCGGTGAGTCTTTACTTTGTCGCACCATTAGGGGAATTAATTAACAGCTCACGTGTTTCCTTCTTCCTACAGTCCCGGGTCCTTTAAGCGGGGCGTGAAAAGGCATATGATGAGGCTGTCAAGCTGAGTGTCACCATTGTCACATGGTATGTGTAAGTAATGGTGACCCTCTTTTCTGAGACTTTGCCTTTAGCTTACCATTAGGCAAGGTGAAGTCTAATTGACGTTTCCTACATAAAATAAAAGAGCGACCACAGCCTTCGAGGTGAAGCCTTAGATATTATTGGGACATAATGTTAAGATGATGATGTTGATTGTACGAACATTTTTTTAAATTATTTATCAATCTTGATCGCTTCTGTTATTCACGTCTCCCCCTCTAGACAAGTGGCAAATCATTGAACGGCGTATTATAGAGTAGAATGATGATTGTATGCAATTGACACGCATTTTAACGATTATAACTGTCATCAATTCCATACATTGATCGAACTATTCAATTCTCATATTTATTAAAAACATACTTTTTTATGAAGAGGTAGGACACGACGGTATTCCCGTCCGAATTGAGCAGTCCGACTGGGAAAGTACCTCCACCCTACAGAATACCACGGCTATAATAACGTGTTGTGTTCCCGGTGGTGAGTAGGGTAGTCAGAGCTCACTGGAGAGTTTTTGTGCTGTCAGCGGGAAGACCAAAGGCTTGTCCTGATTTTGTGTTTTGCACTGAGGGCACATAAAGTCTTTGTTCTTACAGGGTCGGCAGCACCGATGTGACTCCACTAGTGCTACACACGTTCATAGGTCACGGTAACCACTATCCATCAGGTGGGTCGTGTGCTTGTCTGCCATCTAAGTTGTATAAAAAAATACATTTATCGAACTATACAATTGTCATACATTGATCGAACTAGTTAGACTATTATGGCTGTGGTTTACTAGATTTCATAACAACCCTTGTCACATGTAGTTGAAATAATAATTCGAGAGTCTCATCGAACGAAGTGAGTGAACGATCCCAGCGATGAAAGATATTATTCCATATAATTACAACTTCGCATTCATATCTTAGCAATTAAAATCGCATTGCAATATACTATTGAAACGAAACCGACTCCAAAATTAAACACAACTCAGCTATTTAAATCTGTACCTTATGGCTATTAATTTAAAGCATAAATTGTGTGGTTTGGCCCTCTTGAGGAATATTAATAATTTTCTCTGTTCGAAGAGTAGGTAGGTGGCTGGTAGCTGCTAAGTAGCGGGTGTAATAACCAACCAGTATATATATATCTCGGCTTTGCGTAAATATCAAATATTTCGGAATGGTGCTTACGTTATTGTGTTAATGTTAATTAAATTGGAACGTTCTAGATCGAGTTCTCTTTAGTAAGTCAGTTCGTGTTTATGTTTTATTAAATGGTTTTTTTATTACAGCCTAGTTGTCTAGAAAATAATGATATCTAAATTGAAATGTGATTATATACTAGTTGGAGCCTTTGAGGAGTGTCAAAGAGGGTGTTTGTTTCCCTCTTTAGGTACATTAATTTGTTGAATGTAAATTCTGTTCATCATTATCGTCTAAGCGATTTGCACTTTAGAGTAATTTTCTATTTAAACTCAATAATAGCCAAGAACTCTATGCACATTCGTTTCCTGTAGGGTTAAAATGTCTAAAATCAATTCAGGTATTCACTCAATTTGCTGAATTGAGTTTCATATACAAAGAGCTGAAAGCCCGGTTCAGTTTTCATACGATGATTGTCCAATTTGGCAAGTTTTAAACCTACCGGCTACCGGCTCCGCAGTGCACTGCAAATTGAATCTTGGCGTCGACTACTTGGCTCCCTGCCTACCTACCTACCTCGTGTGTCCGGATCATCCGATGCTTTTCTGACAACACGATAGGCACAACCCCTAGGTGATTGATTGAATTTCAATTAATTCGGGCTGTGAATTCACGAACTCCACTTGGGATTGGAGCCAATTCTCCTAACTGTACTACGTATTGGTTTAAATATTTTTTTTTGATATAGCAGTAAAATGAAATTGATACAGAATATATTTAATAGTTTGACGTTCTTTGTACATTAAAGCTACGTATCCGTCGTTTATATTAAATCTCTTGGGGAATGCAAAGATATGAATGAATACAAGATAGGCTGTATTTATTTGGACAACCAGTAGTTGTTACATTAAAACTTATGTCAAAAACATGCAACCATTATATAAAATTTTTTTTTTTTTTAGGTGTCACACATTTTAACATTTTTTACATTTTAAGGTGTCACAGCATGCAATTAGTAACACTGGTATGCAAAAAATAAACAATACTCAACACAAATGGAAAACTATACAACTGTATTTATAATTGTCAGCTGTTCCCTCTGTCAGCTCTGTCTCTTGGCTGTCTTATGTGGCAAGAAATAGAGTGCAATGTATTTTACTTCACTGATAACCAAACATCAATTATGGTACACACGGTATACTTAATTTCTTTACTTACTTTACTTACTTATACTTAATGAATTGGTTTATAACAACAACTGACCCATTACGAAGTTGTTAAATCTGAAGAGACAGTAAAAAAATATTTTCGGGACTCACTTTTGAGTGTTTATTTCGTTTTTGAAATGTATGTAAATTTATACAAATATAATTATTTCGTAACCGTCATGGTCCACGATTTGCATATTTTGGGGGATCAATAATATAATTGGTGTTTTTACTTACAAAGAATGAACTGTGAACAGTTGTCTATAAACTGTGCCTCGATTGTACAATCTGATCGATGGTCGAGTCACTGACACAGGTACTTATTTCTCTTAGATTTGGAAATCATCTGGACGTTCATAAATGTTAACATAACATAAACTCACGCCTATATCCCCGAAGGGGTAGGCAGAGGTGCTAGCACCCACATTTCACCAGTTTATGTTTAGGTCACCCAATGTAATAGGTGGCGAGCCTATTACCATTAACCGGGCACTTATAAACCTGCGATAAATACACACATAACTTCGAAAAGCATCGAAAAGTCATTGGTGTGTGCCATGGTAAACCTGGGATCGAACCCGAGACCTCGTCTCAGCAGTCCATTACCCATACCACTAGGCTACCGCGGTTGTTTAAATATTACTTTGTTCATAAATGAACTACGTGATTAGTTTCTTTATATATAAGGTTCTATAGTTTCATATTTGCTTGATGCACTTATATTTTATTACTGATAAAACGATTGTTAAAATTTACCATACACTAACACACAATCCACCAGAATATCGATAGGTTCATAACTTCAGCGTACAAAGTAACGACGCTATATTGTATCGATATGAGAAACTAATAACACCTCCAAGTTTTCATAATAGCCTGGTAGCTCGAGTCGGCGCCGTGTGCCATATTACAAAACTTTCCTTAATTGACATTCAGAGCGGTAGCTGTCGTCTTGTAAGACCTCCTACCCTTTATTATACCTTAATTGCCTTTCGCGCGTAACACGTTCTGCTGCAAACAAAATGCAATCGCAAATTACTTTTCTAAACATTATAATATGGGTTCTAGAACGCCTATACGTTTTTATTGTAATTATAGCTACGGTATCCTGTAGGGCGGAGGTACTTTCCCAGCCAGACAGCCTAATCGGGACGGCAATACCGTCGTGTCCTACCTCCTATATCAGATACCTATACATGAAAGCCCTCCAATACTTTCACCTAGGCAAACTTTCATCTGCAAGTTGATGCACTTGTTGAAATATAGACCAGGTTCTGACTTAGGCTTTATTTTAGAGGTTTGGAGATCAGATAGCAGTCGCTCCCAGAGAAAGAGTAGAAAAGCGAACTCCAGGCTCCAAAGTCCAAGTTTTAGCTGTCGTTAAACGTCAAGATATATTTAAAAGCTTACAAACATTCCTAAAAAGAAAAATGCTCCAATTTTCTCCATCATATTATCACGACACTCGCCGTGGCGGTGATAAATATGTCAGTGTGTATCACCTGTCGAGATTTTTATCGCTCGGCATCAGCTGACGCCGTGTTGTGGTTATAACTCGACAGCGTGAATCGAGAAAAGTTGCAAATTTCTCACCGGCGAGCGTGATTGACGAGCGTGCCACCTCGCCTGAAGACACTCTTCGTACACTGTCTGTCGGAAACTTTCGTTTATGTTTTTGTTTGATTTATTTTAGTAATATTTACGATACTACTGTTGTAGTATTACATTAACATCATCATTGGAACAATGAAATAAAACTAATTTTAATAGGTGTTATCATTATTTATTTCGTACTATTTATATACCTTAACTAAGTGGGTATATCCGAATTTTGTTTCCTATTCAGCTACAATGGTCACGTGTTAGTCTTAAAGGGACATTGTTGGTGTTGTTAAGGTTCACTTTGCAATTGTGTACTGAGTCAATGAATAACAATAAATACGTCTTGTGTTTACGAGGTTTATTGCCAACTAAAATAAAAACTATCATACATAGCCTTATAATAGGCATTGAATGCAACAGACATAAAAAATTTATTTTTATTTTTAAATATTTATATTATAATAGATTTAATTTGTGAATAAAGATAAATAGACTGATAAATGTTAATGGTAAATATAATGAAATCGGAAACTATATGACATATAAAAAAATATCTAGATCAAACTCTTTATTAATGAAGATTTAGTAACGTGGTTTTCGGCAAAAAATGTAAGTATGTGGGTATGTTACTGATCTCTTACATGACTAAACGAATTTAACGAAGTATTTATGTCGTAACAGTTAGCCTGTGAACATCCGGTTGGATACAGTAAGGGAGAAAAAAAAGTAAATTTAAAAGACTATTAATGTAAAGTAAACCATTTATGTTCTTATAACATAAACTCAACTGAGTTTATGAATAAACAGATTAAAACGGTTTTGTGAACCAAGAGTAGCCGCAATTGTTGTAGATTGTATGTATAATAACTAAATAAAAAAATGTTTTATTTTAGTATTTGGATATTTTAGGACTTGGACAATCTGGGATTTACACATTGTGGCATAAGGAAGTTTTGCACCCTCTGACAATTTTGAGATTTGGACATTTTGAAATTAATGTTAACAATTGTTTTAATTAGATAGAAAAAAATCTAAGAATCTCCACATTATAGAACCCATGATGCAAACTGTTTATGTCCTACAATTTAACATAGGTAAAGTATGTCGAATCTACCACAAATTGTTTGTGAAACAAGAACACGCCCTTAATTCGTGCTTTGTACGCTCCGAGCGCCACCCGCCGGCGCCGGGCTGACTCATATTACTGGCACTATTTGTTCGCGTACATAGCGCAGTTTTTTCTCATAGTCTTTTATTGGGGGATTGAGGTCCCGGGATTATTACTGGAGGATTTAGGTACGAGAGAATTACAACGTGTGACGTTACTGCGAATTGTGATTGTGTTTAAATCTCCTTGGGTTCATTCATGTTTGCCTGGTATGTATAACTAATAATGTTGTACTAAGGAAAGATTTTTTTTATTTATTGTTTTATGCCCATCCGTAGGGAAAGTATTAACATACAGATAGCAAATTTTACTCAAAGAAAAGATCCTGTCTTTATTTTCTTACTATATTTCAAACACCATTTTTTCAGTAAATCCTTTCCTAACCATGTCCTATATGGTCTTAAAGTTCTTCACGTCCCTACCTCGAACTTTTATAAGCGAATATAACCAATATAGACGAGACCTTTTTTTTGTTTGGGGCAGGAAAAAATGTACCATTCGCATTCCGCGGGCTCGGGGAAACCGCGCGGGTATGTGGGGCTCTCACCACACTAAAACAACCTGCCGTGTGCCATACGCTGCTACTTAGTGATTGAACCGATGGAAATACTATGCACTCGTTGACGGATCACCCAAGTGCTGACCCGCAAGGTGCGGTGCGGGCCCGTCTTCTGATTGGGCGATGTCCAGACATACCAGGACATCGCCCTTTCGCGGAAGGCTCCACATATAGGCGAGGCGTAGCTCAATCAATTCCCGAGATAAAAAAAATAGCCTATGATCCAGATTGTATCCCTTTTTTTATACCTCTTAGTTGGCAGACAAGCACACGACTCACTTGATGGGAAGCGGTTACCGTGGCCTATGGACGTTTGCAACACCAGGGGTGTCACACTCGCGCTGCCGACCGTGATCCCTGTTCTAGATTTCAGCCATGAGAATGTGATTGAATAACAAACATCCAAATATCTGTTCAAACTTTCTCATTTACAATATTAGACATTGCCTCATTCCGTCTGTCGACATATTAAGTTGAATCTCCATTGAGATGCCTTTAATTGGTCCCAGCGGGACGGGCGTGGTGGGCCGTACATAAATCTGGGCCAAATGAACTGCTCAACGCGTCTAAAGTACCGCGGACAGCCTGAATGAAATTATTGAATATCTACGGCAATTTATTGCTTAATAATGAAATGAGGAGTTCAGATTAAATGAAAGTGGTGTCAATTGAAAATTTAAATTGGAAAAGTCAATATTAAATTTATAGTGAGTTACTAAATTTTGTGGTTGTGGAGATCCCCCTGCCAATTAGTTGAGGAGGAAAAAAATGGTCGCTTCAAGGAAAATCTCGAAGTTCAGCCGCATCACAGTAAGACTGGAAAGCCGACCCCAACTGATTTGGAATAAGGCTCAGAGAATGACGAGTGAGTGAGCTACTAAATGCTTTGGTCGTTATTAAAAATCGCTTTAAAATTCTAGTAATCAAAAAACACGTTTAGCAACAAAAAAATACATTTATGGCTTATGTAATTGTTTAGCTCTGTTTCAATGAACAGCAATACTTTCATTGAAAATAAAATCCTTTAACCAATTACTTCTTTAAAAAAATACGTTAAATATGAACGATTTCAATAACGACTCAAAAGCACCACCGTATACTGTTAAGCCGCGCAGAGAAGTATTTTTATAGACGTTAAGTTAACTTAAATAACTACGAATTTACGAACTATAAGAATACCTTGAACGGTTGGAATGATCATTAAAATGACTAAATTACCGATATTTCGGCGCTGTTACAAGCGCCATGATCACGGTGTACTCAACAAAAATAATAAACATGGTAAATATCCCGGTAAGTATTTAGTAATATAAGAATACCTATCTAAATATGAATTTTCCAACTATTTAAGTACGAGATTTGATCATTATAGCTTCAATAGTCTTCGTCACAAGGTATTCGAGCAGTTAGTTAAAGCAAATGTTCCAAGTCAAGTCTTATTCCGTGCGGCTCTTCACTTGATGGCACAAGTTTTATCACTGCCGGTAGACACTCGTACTTTCTGAAACTCGAGTTAAACAAATGACTGTATTATTCAGCAGTATTGACTGCTGATAGGCTCTGTCTTACTGTCTTGCTGTCAACGCTTTCTTAACACGTCGTGTAACACAATTAGCTTAATTATTCTATCCATTGCCTTTACAGACTGATCTAATTAATATGTAAAGAAGGATACTGTCGCCATTTTGAATTACACCAGTGTTCGCCATTTGTGTACGTTTCATGAGTGTTAAATGATACTTAATTGAGTAAGGAGTTATTAAAAACAGCCGTTGCGGCAGCATGCTAATTCTGTTCAATTCAGCAAAAATGAGGTTTAAAACCACTTACGAAGGTACTTTTTCTGGCACATTAGCCTTACTCATGTCTAGAATTAAATACTATTACAAATTAGAAAATCTATAGGTAGTTGTGCGTAAATTAAAAAATAATGTAAGTTTGTGTTAGATATAGCTGGAGCGTACGGCGGAGCACCAGACGTACAATATACATACATAATATACATACAATATATACATACATATAATCACACCTTTATCTCCGGAGGGTTAGGCAGAGGTGAATAAACACCCAAATTTCACCATTGTTGATTAGACTTTTTGATTTTGATTCAAGCGATTTCATGTCCGGGGATTTTTACGTTGTGTTTGAACATTATATTTAAAAACTAAATGAATAATCTAAACTAAATTTTAACTAATTACTATCTGGTAAAGTACTCTATCATATTACCGCAGCGATCCAAAGCCCCTCCCCACATACCTCAAATACCTAATTGTAAATTAGATTATCTCATGCAAATATCGAAACTTTATCCTGTACTTAATCGTTTATGTTGATACTCAAAAGTCGTTTTCTAAAACGATATCACTTAAACATTTTATCGTTTATCCAAACCGAACCCAAACGCTTAATGGCGTGAAAATAAGAATACTTTATTATCAGGCCTCGACTTTTTATTATGTCGCCAAAACTTAGAGCTAGCGAGCTGTGCCAGCCTGCCAGGGACGCGGGAACATCACATAAATCCTGTTGTCGTTGATAAATTGATTCATACTTATGTTTTATTGAATACTCGTTAGTAAGACTTGCCCTGAAGGAGCAACAACATGTTTGGAAGTTTTGAGCACTTCGAGACGCTTCGACACGCTCCAACTTTTAAATGTAAATCTGTTGTACTATGTGCTACTCAAAAGTTTTTATCCCAGAGTAAATTCAGTACGGTTATCACGTACGTCCATAATTACAAAACGTACAAAGAGACGGTTTGCTTTTATTACCCATAAATACAAGGGAGATAATTGCCGCCCGAATGTAATTTCCTTCACGATTCATTACGTCTCACACACCATTTATCATGCCTGGTTACCAGGCGTACATAAGCTATAAAGAGTACGTATCATATTATAGCCATAAGTAGTCTCAGATTTATTTGGTTGGTTTTGTGGGGGTGACAAGGGTGTTTGATGAGGGCCGTTCCGCGTAATGTAATTCATCTTTAGTAATCCGCTACAGCTTCCTATTATCCTAGTATCTGGAAATGACTTAATAGCAGAAAGCCTTAGAAATTTGACATTTGCTTTACTTATACTAAGGTAGCTAATTACTGCATGAGGTTCTCTATAAACAAGAGCGGTGAATGGAGCTGGCAGGTTTACTTCCTAGTTCGTATCATATTGATTAAACTGAAGAGTTCCGCCTAGAAATAATTGGATACATCATATTCAGTGTGCGTCTATTCTCTTAGAATAGCGATATTTTTTTTTAATCAGTATAATATTATCTAAATTAATTAAACGCTATATTTATGTATAAGTCTTCTAAATATATATAACTCAAAGGTGACTGACTGACTGACATAGTGATCTATCAACATATAGCCCAAACCACTAAACGGATCGGGCTGAAATTTGGCATGCAGGTAGATGTTATGACGTAGGCATCCGCTAAGAAAGGATTTTGATTCATTCTACTCCCAAGAGGATAAAATAGGGGATGAAAGTTTGTATGAAACTTTGTCAATTTTAAACCGATCGGGCTGAGACTTTACATGCATAAAGCTACAATGAAGTAGGCATCGCCTAAGAAAGGTTTTTGAGATGCAGGCTATATAAGACTAGCTGTAGCCCGCGGAAAATAGATTTTTTTTTATGCTCAATAGCGTTGAATCAACACTAAGCGATATCCGACATCCACACGGTCGGAGCCGCGGGCAATAGCTAGTTTATACATAAAATGTAATAGAGCAGTACTCATTTTGCAATAAAATACATTTCCTTTCTTTCCTTTTTCTATTCTTCGTATTCAACGTTACGTCATCGCTCACCCCTAAAGCTATGCCTATGATAGATTCGAGTCGTAAACCAAAGCCTTTACGGTACGGCCCAGACTAATCGCGCCCGACTGGAGCATTAACTTTCAATCAATTCTTCCACCAGAGTCACTCCGATAACTCTCGGACGCCAGGACGTTGGCTCATCACGCCGCTGAGCTCCATGTGACAATTTATCAGATATGTAAGCTGAGAGGATTAGATAGACGGCCCCGCGCGCTGAGGTTTCACAATGGACTACACCGATGGCTATGTGGAGCTGGAAGAGACGTAGTCTTGGTTAAGTACGAGTATACTTTCCGAATAAACTTATTTCATTTAGTAAATTATTGATCTTATAAAATAGATCATTTCAAAATTTAGTATCTTTCGCGTTTTTTCCATGCTGAGCTGGGCTATGAACCAATAAGCAAAATAACCGCCTAAGTAGACCAAAAAGTGCTCTTCGCAGAAAAATTTTAGCATTCGGTGACCGAGTCCGAGGTTATATTAAAACTAATCAATCAAAGAATTAATTTCATTTATTCAGTTTAGGCACACAAAGAGCACATATGAACCTCAAAATTTTACAATTATGTCAATAAGTGACACAAAAATATTAAATAATGTAAAAATAAACCATTGGAAAATGATATTTCGCTGGTTCGGTAGGTTAGTTCTACTGAGAAGATACCAGCAAGAAACTCAGAGAACTATATTAGAACTAGATTTTTTTTTGTTTAATTTGCTTTAGTTTACAATTTATTTTGTGCGAGCAAGCAAGAGACGTATGTTGACCACGCATACCATCATCTAAACGCATTACATCATCAAGATACTCATCTACTTTATTCATTAAAGGTTTTTTCACTTCTATTTTAAATTTATTTATTGGCATGATAATCAAATCCTGTGGAATTTTATTAACTATATAAAACTTGACCAGCAACTAAAGTGGCTACAGAATTGAAACCAGGAACTGAAGTGGCTACATAGTTCAACCATCAATTAACTTATATTCCAATCCCAGTTTAATAAACATGAGTGCCTCACACAAAAGCATTCTGTAAATTGGAAACTATTCCATAAATGACAAAGTTATGAACAAGACAACACTATCCAGAGTATACAGGCTCTGTGTATCATTGTGACGGTCATTGCCCCTGGACCCATTCATCAATATTATGGATGTTGTTGGCAGGGATTAGCGTCAGATCAATTGGGGCGTTTGTCACAGTCTAAACTCTCGTGTAATGAAAACGCCTAACTGAAAATTTAACCAAAAATGTTATATTAAAATTTTGTACTTAGTTACCTACATGCTTTGGGATTCTGGGTTGATACATCGGGAGGCAATTACAGGTACAAGTAAATGTACATATTCAAGGATTCCTTTTGAGTCCAACGTTTTTGAGACGGCCCCTTAAGTCTCCTGTGGCATTCCGATTGCATTCTAGATACAGGTAGTTAAAAAATACAACCCATCATACAGACAAGAGTTCAGAGTGCCTATTGCGATATTTTTTCACATTCATCGGTGACGAGTAGGTAAACGCTGAATTGTATGCGCAAAAAATGGTGATGCTGTAAAAAATGTATGTATGTATTTAATTAAAGTCATACAAATCACCATTTACTAGTCATTGGTGAATGTGAATAAAATCTCGCACTCTGTTTTTATGTTTTTTTTATATCATTTTGGGTTTTTTACTTCACCTTTCCTGATGATAAGCTAAAGGCGAAGTCTCAGGAAAGAGGGCCACGATCATAGACACGTAGCTTTTTACAATGGTGGCACTTAGTTTGGCGGTCACATCAGATGCTTATTCACGCCTTTGCAACTTCCCATCAGGTGGGCCGTGTGCTTGTCTGCCACTTATGTGGCATAAAAAAGAACTTCAGAAACACGAGAGTACCACGAATTTCAACTATCGAAATTACAAAAATACCACTGTTTTGTTTTAACAATACCGTTTCCCTTCCTTACCACGGAGTTCGTGAGATACGTATAACTAAACACAATTAAACAATACACAACAGAATTGAGTATCGTGTGAAACTGTTGTCTCAGACTCGGATCGATTTCATGACATGTGTGTCTCGGTGATCTGTGATGTTGATGAGACAGGCGGTGTTTCGATGTAGTTTCTCATAATATAAACTTTATTAACGAAGCTTCCAGAATATATGTTTTTATTACGTGTGATATATATGTAGTGGTTTATGAATATTTTAACTGATCGTCTAGTGTCAGTGTAGGTTTAATTCGTTATTATACGTAGTTCAGTATATTCACTGACTGTGATATTTAATAAAATTGCGAAGGATTTCATTAAAATGCCACTAAATAAATTTAAAATAGAAGTGAAAAAAACTTTAATGAATGAAGGTTACTATAAAGTAGATGATTATCTTGATGATGTAAATGCGATGTCAATATAAGTCTCTTGCTTGCTCGCACAAAATAGATTATAAACTAAAGCAAATTTAAAAAAGAAAGATAACGTAGTTCTAATATAGTTGTTTGAGTTTCTTGCTGGTATCTTCTCAGTAGAGCAAACCTACCGAACCAGCGAAATAATTATTTTCCAATGGTTTATTTTTACATTATTTAATATTTTTATATTATTTTTTGACATAATTGTAAAATTTAAGCGTTCATATGTGCCTAGGCAGAATAAATAAAAATTTTACTTTGAGGAACACTCAAGAGATGACGATCATTTCTGTCATTTATGTGACAATATCAATAATCTTTTCACTGATTTAGTTCTTAGTTCATTGAAAGTAAGTTTCTCTGTAGACTCCTCCTTGTGACATGATACTGTTGATACGTATACTGTCTGCGCAATGTTGTGTCTTTCTTTGTCATTTATAAGTCGTATCTCTTTACTGGCGGCTTAGCGTAATTGCGGCGAGAGTCGCCCTGATACCATTTAATAAAATATATTATATCCGCCATCCTTTCTGCTGCTCTGATACATCCTCTCTCTCGTAAATTAAAAAATATACTGTTATTAGAACTTTATTAATGAGTATTACCTACTTAGTATAAATTTTTAATGCTTTCTTCAATGTATGGTTGTTGTTATGGTTCAATGCCATTGAATTATAATCAGGCAAAGTTTCATTTTGAAAGCTAATTTTATATTGTTCGAATGGATTCAACAAATTCATTTTTCAATAATATTAGTAACCAGAATTCTAGAGTAGCATTCTTCTCAACACCTCCAGCTATGTTAAATTGCTTGTGTTATTGTCCTGTCGGTATTTTAATGACCATTATTCTAACTTGGGACTTTTCGATCGTAAGGCCTACTCCTTTAACAATTTTATTTCAACTCAAGTTGTAAATATGGCTCCTGTCGATAAATTCCTTCAAATGTCGAGTAGAAAAATAGCTGATTTTAGCTTTGTGCTCATTGATGGGTTATAGGAAAGTTCGTTTAATCTATGTTTTGGAAATTATTCCATGCATACATCCTCTCTCTACAGCTATAAAACCAACTGATTTCACGGTAATTAAGTGTCAGACACATTTAATTTCATTTCAAATAATATTTTCCATAACTTTATGGTTGTCAGAACATGATGACTTCTTTTTAATTCCACTTTTGGAGCGATGTTCACGACTCAGAGACTCCATATTAAATGTTTAAATGAATTTTGTGAATTAATGTACCAGGCGGTACGAAACGGGTAGAACGTATCAAAGGTGTTTGCATTAATTATAACATAATTGAGGATCGTATCAAGTCGCTCCACCTCCTGTTTTCCATACATTCCTTGTGATAACAATTTTGTTCGTGAAGCATTTAAAATGTTTGATGTCTTCTTCAAAGGGCTTGGGTATTTGGGTTTCTGAATCTGGACTAACCAACTAAATCTGTAGGACAAGTCTGCCACAGAGCCTCGTCGACTTGCAAGTGATAATCTCACTTGGTTCGCTTGCACCTCAAAACTTTTGATGGGGCTCTATAAACTTTTGCCTTTTGCGCGTAAGTATTCCGTATTTCATGATAAGTCAGAAGGAGGGTTAGGTTTTTCGAGAGTTTGCATGTATATTGTTTTGCACGCTCTGTATCCTGATCGACTCAATGGATTTTATAATTATACAACGATTCGGGACTTTATCCGATTAAATCATGGAACTTACTATTTCTGCCGACGTTTCGGATGCGTTGCAGCACCCGTGGTCACGACTTGACTAGCTTGCGAGCGTCGAGAGGTATGCGGGGAACATTTTTTGAGCGCCTACCCACCATTACATTTATTATGAACGGTTAGGCTGGCGACACACCATACTCACTATGACATTAACGGCGCTGTGTTTTTTGGAAACGTCGGCATAAATAGTAAGTTCCATGAATTATCACGAAAAGTCCCGAATGTATAATAATGAAAACGATAGTTTAAAAATAATCACTAGATTTTAGCTTAAGGGGTGTCATTAGATTTGTATTTACTGTGAGAGTGATACAGGGTATATCAAAATAATAAAAATAAAATAAATGGTGGATTCTTTACAACAAATTCAAATGTTTGGCACGCTCTGCAGCCTGAGCAGCTATTTTTACTAGCCGTCGAATTTTTATTTTTAATAATTTATTTTATTAAATATTTTACTAGGTGTCCAAGTTAGTACGGTCATAATATAAAACGTTTTATTATGGTACTATAAACGTGATAACCAACTTAATATTTTAGTTCGCCTAATTTAGGTACACGCTTATCTGAAATTATATTACCCGGTAAACATCGTTGGAATTTTAAACAGATATTTAGTATTCGCGTGCCGAGGATTTCATTGGCACTTAACGTTTTTTTCGCAGTTTCTTACCTTTTAATATTATTTTCTACCCTTAAACAGTTCAAGTACCTAATAATCCCTTTAATATCTACATACATACATATAATCACGCCTTTATCCCCAAAGGGTTAGGCAGAGGTGAATTAACACACATTTCACCAATCATTTTATTCGGTCCCACGTAATAGGGGGTGAGCCTATTGCCGTACTTCAGGCATTATTGTTGACTCGAGCCATGCATCTGAGGCTGAGTCTGGGCTGTATATATCTGTCTGATGTTAAACAGCCCTATCCCTTAGTCGCCTTGTGCGACACCGCATGGGAAGAGATAGGGTGGTCCAAATTCTACTCTGCCGGAAACCACGCGGCTTTAAAACTGTTCACTCTAACGAATAAGTTGTATCTGACCATAGGATATGGTTAAAAAAAATCTTGGGTTATGAGGACATAAAAACTACTGCACTAATTTTGATGTGGTTTTTATTAAAAGGTCTTGGTCTTGGTGGTTAGAAACTGCCGTATGTTTGATTGTAATTGATTGAGTTTAATCGGAGATATGAACAAAAGTTGCAGTAGGTGACATCCACACGGGCGGACCCACGGGCATTAGCTTGTATAGAACATTATGTTAACTAACACTTAATTACGTACTATTATAACCCTACACTGCGAGTGGTAAATATAAATCAAGTGTACCAAACTTGAATCTTGACGAGCTCCTTCAGCCAAGGGTTAGATCATACACTAGGGCCAATTAGGCTTTTAGCCTCTCGCCGGCCCCTCTCAGCTTCTCCCGGGTTCTGTGAGTGACTCTTCACTTAGTCGCTTATCTCGCCGCTTTTCTATACGCCAAGTTAGGGTTAACACACATTTATCGACAGGCCTTTACGTTTAACTATATTTTTATCGCATTCTTAAGCTTTGTAACATCCAATTAATGTCAATATAAGCACCAACTAACAGTCTACTGTGTGTACCGTTTTGAAGTGGACACTTTTTTAGATTCATGTGCTGTTTTTATGGAAAATTTTCGTTGAGCAAAAATAATATAACTCGCGTCATCAGAACGATATAATTCACAAGCAACATAGTTGTTTTTCTTTTCTATACGGCCAGTATTACATATTCGATATATTTTATTTTTATTTTATTTATTTTATTTTATTTGGAAAACAAAAAGCATTATAACTATATAATAGTACTACTTACATGACTAAAAACCATTTCTAAGTTTTCACATTTAAATAACAAATTAACACTAGACGGTATCATATACATTATCCTATTTTGATGACAATTTGGAAAAAGAATAACAAATGAACAATAAGATTGGGAACACAGAATACCTAGGGAGCCAACCCAAACCAACAATCACCGACAGCACGTTTGTATTTAGCGGGACTTGTATTAAACAAATCTAATTCCGGATATTCGGACGTTCTGTCTGTGTATATCGTGGCACTTCATATGTGACATCTCTTTGAAGTGAAAACTTCTTTAGGCACGTGCATAGAAAAGGAAACATTATGGAACTCGCACTGTCCCCTGCGTTCACATGACGCTGTCTACTACTTCTCCTTTATCCTACCGTTATTTTCAGTCGCATCTGAGGCTTTCACCTCGGAGTGTAGGGTCCGCTTTACCAGTCTCTAACTACGGATTTGACTAAACTTCGATATTTTCCTTCAAACGACTGCTATCTGACCTCCACAACTCAAAGGCCATATTGAAGCATTGCAGCTAGACTAGTTGTTGGAATATCGACTGCCATAGATGTTGGTAACCGGAACCAACGGCTTAATGTGCTCTCCGAGGCACGACCAGACCAATACAAATACCTATATTTATGCATACAAATATTTGCTCTGAGCGGGGATCGAACCCGCGGCTCCTGCGTAGCAGCCGCGTTCATTTCCACCACGGAGGCTGGCTACTATATTTACAATTAATTGTGAAGTTGATTGTATCTCGCCATAACTTGCTATCAGTTTATTGGTATAAGTTGCAATTAAGTTTATTATACATACATACATATAATCACGCCTTTATCCCCAAAGAGTTAGGCAGAGGTGAATTAACACCCACATTTCACCTATCATTGTATTCGGTCCCACGTAATAGGGGGTGAGCCTATTGCCGTATTTCGGGCACTATTGTTAACTCCAGCCATGCATTTGAGGCAGAGTTTGGGCTGTATATATCTGTCTGATGTTAAACAGTCCTATCTCTTAGTCGCCTTGTACGACACCGCATGGGAAGAGATGGGGTAATCCAAATTCTACTCTGCCGGAAACCACGCAGTTTATTATAGTACTGTGTAAAGATAAGTAAAGCATATGTCCATATGATATCGAAATTGTTATCGAAGCTCAGCCAAATCCGCAGTTAAGACTGGTAAAGTTGACCCCCAGACTCAGAGGTGAAAGCTTCTGATTCTACTGGGATTAACGCTAAGATCAAGAAGAAGAAATCTATACTAGAGGCACCTCCACGATTCTTCAAGGCGATCGTCAGTAAGCAAAGCCCTACTGAATGGCGGCGCTATTGCCTCCACATTTCTCTTTGTAGATATTATTTCTTGTTCGTGAAATATTCATTCGAACGCCTACTCGTATCTTTGTCCTGATATTGTGTCTCATCTTTATATTTATCTCCGCTCGTATCGCTTTGCTTGAGCGATCTGCAACACTTGGTACGAGTATCTTTAGTTTATGTTCAATTATGGATAAGACTAGGACATACATACATACACTAGCTAATATTTATTAAGCGCAAGTGGGTAAGGATAGAAACAGAAGGCAGGTTATGTTTTTTTTAAGAATATTGATTACCAAAATTTCTAATATTCATGTCGCGTCAGTAGTTTAGCTGTCAGGATTCGAATTCGGAAGCTCCCGATCGTAAGACCTACTCCTTAAACACTAAGCTACCGACTCTGTCTATTATCTATGCCTATGTATGTGTAAATAAGATAAGAGTGAATTTTAACATTTCAACTGCATTCAAGCTGTAATGTCCGCTGTTTTCTCGTGGTCCAAGGATTTTATCCTATTAAATAAGACCACGAAGGAGAACTATTTCTCGTAGTCCAATTTCTACGTTTAGTAACGTATTAATCCTCTTGTATATATATGATTATAAAAAAAATTATGATTTACGAATTAAGAAATTAAATTAATTAAATTAATATTCTGAAAATCCTGGCCATCGCAATCCAGTGTTGAAACGCAGCAATTGTGTTGGGCAGCTTTGCACCGGGTGAAGGGTGGTCCGGGGTAGGTTATTCGATTTATATTAATATTGACAAATTGTTTAATTATTATTAAGATGACATGAATTTTATTAATATGGCAACTTATGATTTAATAAAATTTACGAATTAAGAATTAAGATAACGATTTTCAAAAATAATGCCTGTGGATTTACTATTTGAAAAAAATAACTATGTGTCTATGTAACACATTAGCAAAAATTATTAGTAAAGTATTAGTCATTAAAATAACAATTGTAATGTTCTAAAAACCTGTAACCGAGTGACAATATTCCACCAATTATCATCTACGTAATGTATAGTGAATCTCTAATAGCTTAAATCCTGTTAATTACGTGAAAGCTAGACTAGAGATCACATAGTAGATAATGCAGACCTGTGCGCGCAATTTGAAGCCTGGCTTACAGGAACACTGTTGAATAGAATTGAACCTAGGTATGTAGTTTTTAACTCTCGACGCAAAAACGACTGGGTATTATAAGCTTGACGTTTCTGTGTAAGTGTGTGTGTCTGTCTGTGGCGTCATAGCTCCTGAACGGATGAACCGATTCGAATTTAGTTTTTTTTTTGTTTGAAAGGTTTTTTTTTTATTCCACTTAGTTGGCAGACAAGCACACGGCCCACCTGATGGAAAGTAGTTACCGCGGCCTATGGACGTCTGTAACACCAGAGGAGTCACAGTCGCACTGCCAACCCTGTAAGTACAGAGTTTCTGTGCCGTCAGTAAAAGACAAAGCAGGACAAGCCTTTAGTCTTCCCACTGACAGCACAAATTCTCCAGTAAGCTCTGGCTACCCTACTCACCGCTGGGAACACAACATGAAGTTATTATAACCGCGGTATTCTGTAGGGCGGAGGTATTTCCCCAGTCGGACTGCTCAATCGGGCGGAAATACCGCCGTGTCCTACCTCCTTAAAAGGTATTTTAGTCGGGTTTTTTCTTAGGTATGCAATGATGTTAGCGGGAATTAATGTGATCATGGTTTAGGTACATACATACCTTTGGTTTACCTGACATTTCGACCAAGTTACACCGGCCGTGGTCACATGCTGACTGCCTCAACGGTGCACGCCCGCCGTCTTCGAGCTCGTGATGTTCTTTCTCTACCCGCACATTCTCGAAATTTTTATATTTTGTTTTCGCCAAGTACCGTCACATACCATACTCACAGAGTCCCTATTCTATAAGGAAACTGTCCGGTGTCTATCCGACTGCACGGATAAGCGGGGCTACATGTTTTCATATCACCGAATTCCATGTTGCCGGTAATTTAAACCAGTAGTAAAATACCATACACTATGGTAAAATCCAAGAAGGCCACCCTCCCAAATGGAGAAATTCTTTTTTTTTTTTCACAACTTCCTCAACATGGGTATCAAATCGAAGAACTTGACTAGTAGATCAATTTAAAGTGTATGACATGGCAACGTTTGATTAAAAATATTTAGGCTTAGGTATCAAAAGTAAAGGGCATAATTTAATGTTCAACTTTTTGGAGGTTTTTTTTTGTGACGAGGGTTTTTTTGAATTTTGAATTTAATTTTTTTACGTGTAGCTTTTGGTTTTGAAAAGGTACGAAATTTTTAGATTAATTAATAAAATAATTAAATCTGTAGAGTAAAAAACATGCAGAACAAACAAACACGTCTGTAACTCCTGAAAAATATTACATATTTAATATTAATGAGACATACATTCATTTACCACCGAACCCTGTTCCTTTTATCCAAAGCATAAAAATATTATATCAATATTGAATTACCGTATGGACATAAACGTTGAGCAAACATTTGCACAGGTACTCAGACGTCACAAGGAAACAAAAAAAAAAACATTAAAGCAATTTCGCGCATCAAAAGGCTTCCTTAAAGAACCTTTGAACGGGAAGGTTTTACCGAGCAATCGGCACGCCACACGAATGCACCCCTGCGAACTCACATGTCGAACAAATCCTAACCATTTGGATTATGCTTATCATTATAGCGGCTACCTTCCTTACGATTTACGCCGTAACCCTTACCGAATAAGAGTTATAGCAGACGTAAGAAAACCGACCTTAACTGTATCGAACACTCTCGAGCCTTCGCAGATGTGTAGAGATGTTGTTGGCTGTATTTTACCGTCTCTACCATGGTGAGTGTTCTGATAAGCTATTCCAACTAATCCCACCCTCTCCTTTTTTACATAGGACAACACGTGCAGGGCTCACACTGTGCAGAATATACGGGCAAGAACGTAGCGGTTCGGAGGCTCTTTTCTTTGCCGCACCACCAAGGCCTGGAATTCATTACAGCATATGTATTTTATTCTTCCTACAGTCCCGGGTCCTTTAAGCGGGGCGTGAAAAATCATCTGGTGAGGCCGCCAAGCTGAGTGCCACCATTGTAACATTACTTAGTGTCTGTAATGGTGACCCTCTTTCCTGAGACTTTGCCTTTAGCTTACCATCAGGCGAGGTGAAGTCAAGTTAGCGTGTCCTAGATAAAAAATGAAATAATGAATAATAAAGTCTAGACTCGGCATTCTGGTGACAGTTAGGTCAACCAGAGTTAAGCCGGCCGTAAGCGCGGCGTCGCCTACCCGAAAGACAATACGGTAACGATCCCTTTCTAAGTTGATATTTCTGCTATCACTTCCCTAAGGTGTACTTACAAACAATGCTACTAAATTAAAATGTATGGTAGTTGACTATAATCACATTATTTGGGTCACCTTCTCACTCTATGCGGATTTCCTTCTTGGCTGTCGGTCGACATCAGCAGATTGCTTTCGCATGAATATTTCACTATGGATGTTGTCCATTGCCCTACCTTTGGTACGTTTTACGGCAAATTAAGGCAATGTATCCGGGTATCCATATTGCCCATGCTACCAGTATTTTTGTAGGTATGTATATACTACAAAATGTACGTACGTGCCCATTTTGAGTGGCCATTTATGTCATGTTGTTAAAAATTGTGTTTATTTGTGCTCACACCAGTATGTTATCCTCTAAAGCGTGAATAAAAAGTATAAGGCATAAAGACGTAAGGCAAAGTCAAGGCAAAATCGTACTTATCGACGCGATTTTATTTAGTTGTCGCGTCGATACATATAATTTTGCTTAGATTGTGCCTCACGATTGATCTAACGTGATACAGTGCAAGTATATTGCCAACTTTTAAATTATATATATTTATATATATATATATATGGATATATTTATAATTGTGTACCTAGTGAAATCAAAGCTTTACCGTACAAGAAATTTATAAAAGCGTTAAAAGACTGGTTGCTAAATGTTTTTATTCTGTTACAGAGTTTTTATCCATAACCAGTAAAGAGTATAGATAAAAATGTGATTAGGTGGTTTAAAATGTATAAGCTTTCTTTTGACTTCGTATCATTTTGTACGCCAAAGTGTATACATAATAAGGAAAATTTGCATGCCCAATTTAGGCAGAACATGATGTACCTAGTCATAAGACACAATTTGTAACATCCTTATCACAATGTTCTAGCAAATAAAGATCTATTCTATTCTATTCTATTCTATTCTATTCTATTCAGACTCACCATCATCATCATCCTCCTGCTCTTATCCTAAGATTATTTGGGGTCGGCGCAACATGTATTCTTTTTCCATTCGTCTCTAGTTGCAGTCATTTCAACATTCGCTCCCTTCTTAACCATATCATCATTCACACAGTCCATCCACCTCATTTTAGGCCTCCCTCTCCCCTTGTAGCCATCCACTTCCATAGTTAGTGCCTTCCTTACGACATTACTTTCATCCCTACGCATACGCATTACATGCCCGAACCAGGACAAACGATTTCCTCGTAGCTTTTCTGTGATTGGTGCTACTCTCAAACTTCCTCTGATATATTCATTCCTAATCTTATCCATTCTTGTCATACCACACATCCATCTCAACATTCGCATCTCGGCTGCAAGCAACAGTCTTTCATCCGTCACCTTTACGGGCCAACTCTCCGATCCATACAGGACGGCAGGCCGCTATTTAAGGTTTTCTAAAAAGAACATAGGTACTCGAAATTACAATTACATGTTAAGCAGTACTCTCATTACCAAGTGCAATCTAGCGTAGTGAACTATCTTACGACGTTAACATTACCCAACTCCAGAATTAGACGTATAATTTTCTTGCTCACTCCGATACGTACGTAGAAACCGCAATCTTATCGTTAACAGTGAGTACGGGGGATTTAATTCATTAGTACATATTATACGCTAGTTCTCATTACTACAGATTACGCTTGTCATGGTTTGTTCATTGGCAGGATACTGTTCCAGGAAGGCAATGTTCAGACGACTGGGATGTCATACATGGATCGATAGTATAATACTTTTGTGATCCGATTTTATCCACCTTATTAGGTTTAAGTATATTTGAGCAATCCGACTGGGGAAGTACCTCTACTCTACAGAATACCAACCTTGTTTTGTGTTCACACCAGTGAGTAGGGTAGCCAGAGCTTACTGGAGAAATTTTGTACTGTCAGTGGGAATACTGAAGGCTTGTACGGATTGTTTATTCTGCAACGACGGCACCGAAACTCTCTGTTCTTACTTTCTTCTTGGTGGTACTCTCCTGGTGTTGCACATGTTCGTGTATAGCCGTGTGCTTGTCTGCCACCTAAGTTGTATAAAAAAAAAGTTGGCCACTGCCTGGAAACGAAAGCCTCGTCCGTCAGGTGTACCGGCTTTTAGATTAGAATGGTTTGGACTCCGCAAATCATAATAGGAACCCATATACTGTGGCGAAAGATATATGCCAGGATTGTGGCAAGTAGAAAGCTGTAATCTCTGCCTACTCCACTGGGAATAATATGTATGTGTATTTATATGTCCAGCCGTGAACTGCGATAGGCCATTTGATAGAATTGATACTCAGTCTACATTCATATCTAAATCCATACAGTCCAAAATTTGTGCCCAATTTATTACCATTTTCATTAATTTTTACAATTTAAATGGTAGCAGGTTTGTAAGTAATACCAATTGGAAATATTTACTCAAAAGGTAGGTACAGGGAGTTTAACGAACAAGATTTGTTCCTCCGTCATCCATCCAGCCCCCGCATCAATAGCTATCAATATACAGGTTGTTTCTCCATTTTTGTGAAAAGGGGGAGTATTTTAATGAAGCTATTTTTTTTCTGTTTGACGTGGACAAAATGGCGATCGTTTGAACACGTAATTGCTTCGTTACGTTTTTCGGTTGTATGTATTTCGAGATGCCTTTCTTTTAATTGTGGTGTGCTATAGGGTCTTCGCAGTATTATGTTCGGTCCTCTACTACCGAAAAAGATAAAGATGGTGAACAAAGATAATTAATGTGTACTTTAGTGTAATTATAAGGTTGGATTTTTGTAGACCAGTAGTGCTAAACCTTTTGGTTGGCTGAGTTCTTGCAGTACTCAATGAAAAAATTTTCTTTGTGTTTTTTGCCTTAGTGTGCCAAATTCTACATTGAGACTCAGGCGATAGAGCTTACTTCGAGTGTCTTTGTGGTCCTTCTGACATGCCTATCGTACTAAGTGATAATCAAATAATGCACACTTGCACAATTCTGGTATACGTCTTATGCTTCTTCTGCTATGTGATATAATTTTATTATTTTATTCTTTATCTAATTTTTTTTTGGATGTGCTTAGTGTAATCTGATCTGGTCATTACTTTAAAAGGTTTGTGTAATCAATTTGATCGTATTGTAATTTGACGTTGATGGAGGACCCACTTTACAGACTATCTACCAGATGATGCTACTTATGGGCACTAATATGTTTTCATACCGCGTGGTTTCTGGCAGAGTAGAATTAGAGCCACCCCATCTCTTCCCATGCGGTGTCGTATAAGGCGACTAAGTGACAGGGCTGTTTAACATCAGACAGATTTATACAGCCCAGACTCAGCCTCAGATAGATGGCTCGAGTCAAAAATAGTGGCCGGGATACGACAATAGGCTCACCCCCTATTACGTGAGACCGAATGCAATTGTTGGTGAAATGTGGATGTTAATTCACCTCTACCTAACCCTCCAGGGATAAAGGCGTGATTATATGTATGTAAAAACCACGGCTTTAAAATTAAAATTAACAGCATTTTATGATACTAATTTGACAGTAGCAACCCTGAAAGTGTCTGAAAGCAGAATTTCTGAAGTTGGACGCTAACTAGTTAATTGAATATATTTTTCATCTCGCAACACAACATCCTTTTTATGTTCGAGTGGACACAAGCAATGTTAACCACTGTGCAGTCCCGAACGCAAGCGCTCCGTCCGTCGCGGTGAACAAAGCGAGCAGCCGGTTGATCACAATGTAATTATGCATAAGGACGGACGGACACCACGTCGGAACGAAGCGAGATTAACAGAACACACAATGTGTAGAACACTTACTTATATTTACAGAATACCGCGGCCATAATAACCTCGTGTTGTGAGTAGGGTAGCTCACCAGAGAGTTTTGTACTGTCAGTAGGAAAACCAAAAGCTTGTCCTGCTTTGTCTTTTACACTGACGGCTGACTGAAACTCGTGCATACCGGGTTGGCAGCGTTATTGTGACTCCCTTGGTGTTGCACACGTCCATAGGCCACGGTAACCACTTTCCATCAGGTGGGCTGTGTGCTTGTCTGCCAACCAAGTGGTATAGAAAAAAAACATAGTCAAATGTTTCCTGGGTCATGAACCACTGTCGCATGTGATATATTGTAGCCCGTGCGGTCGAGGATGGTAATCTTTAGACTTAGACACAGACAATTCAAATACTAGGATGCGGCTTTTTGTCAGGTTTGTGAGAAGTCAGAACCCTATCCTATTAGCTTTTACTCTTTTCCCATTTTTTTCTTTGACTAACTGCGTAGTTGGTGTTTTTGCTTCAAGTGTTTGTTCGTTATGGCAACTGCTTGCTATTAGCTGGATACTGGATCACATATTACAACCAATATATTTTATAAACCTTAGCTTATCACTTTTTTTTTTGCTTCGCCCACATACATAAAAGTTTGTATTATTCAGTTAAGCCGTGGTTTTTACATACATATAATCACGCCTTTATCCCCGGATGGTTAGGTAGAGGTGAATTGACACCCACATTTCACCAATCATTGAATTCGGTCCCACGTAATAGGGGATGAGCCTATTGCCGTATTCCGGGCACTATTGTTGACTCGAGTCATGCATCTGAGGCTGAGTCTGGGCTGTATATAGCTATCTGATGTTAAACAGCCCTATCCCTTAGTCGCCTTGTACGACACCACATGGGAAGAGGTGGGGTGGCCCAAATCCTACTCTGCCGGGAACCACGCGGCTATATATATACTGTGGATTTTATGATTTAGAAATGATAAACGCCGAATATGTACACAAAATACGATCCCTAGTGTTTAAAAAAACCTATAAAAAGTAATATTGAATTACCAAAATCATCAATTTTTAAATGAATTCAGATAATAAAATATCGAAATCCTACAGACCAAATGGTTCCGCGCACAGCAAAAAGCTTTACAAACATAATTTCATGAAATAAGCCTATTTCCCTAAACTACCTTTGCTACATTATTCTCTTTTCACTAACCGTGGAAGGGTCAAAAATAAAGAAATTAATTCTTTAGAACCCTTTCAGAATATGAAACCCTTAAAATGAGAGTCGTATTATTAAATTCTGAGAAATGACCTTTAAAAATAACAGAAAGGAATGGAGGAGACTGTTCTGGAGAAGGATATTAGAGCTCGTAATAATAATTCATTTGGACAATGATTGTCGACAATGACGTATAATTTTTGAGCCTCGAGATTAAGATTTGGTAATTTTAATGAAATACATCGTTTTACAATAAAATATTATTCAATATTTTCTTTGGTTGTGGTTTTTATAGTTAATCGTGGAGAGGCTCGCAGTGGTTTTTGGTAAAGTCCTATAAACCAAATTAAAGGAGAAGATGGAATAAGTGGGCCCTAGGTTTTGAGGTGAAAGCCTCGGTTGCTACAGGGAATTATGCTAAGATCGGCAGTCATCGTAAAAAATTAAGAGTTAACCTCTCCAGCTAAATTAAATTACTTGTGTTAGAAGTGGGTTCATATCGGTAGTGTAGTGGCCAGGAATGGAACACGGGACCTCTCGATCATAAGGCCGACTCCTTAACCAATAAGCTACCGAGGCTTTAAAATGATGACAATGCTCTAATATTACTACTTATTTAACAATGTATACAATCAAAATCCCGTAAAGTAAGTATATTGGTAAGGATAGCAGGCTGTTGCCTCTGCTTACCCTGGGGTAAAATCAATTCAATTAATTAGTTAGACTCTCCCATTTTTGAGAGGCTTTGGTCTACTGTTTCCACGCTAGTCGGACAGGTTGGTACAGGTTTTTATTTTGAGTTTTACTTCTCTCGCAGTGATATCATCTGCGTATTTTTATGTTAGTCGCCTCTTACGACACCCGTCGGATGAGATGGGGTCATCTTCGCCACCACACGGAAAATAGGCGTGAGCAATGTGAGCATATATATATATATATATATAAAATTCTGTAAAAAGGATATTATATGTTCCAATAAAGTTATTATTATTGGAGCCGCAGTCACGATGGTATCTTACATTTCATTTATTTTATCGGTTCGTTGCTAAAATCAACAATGGTCGTATCTGAAGAACTGTTCAACATAATCCAAACAGTAAACGGGAGTGCGGTTTATAGGGATGATGTTATAAATGAGAACAGACCCGTAAGGGTGCAGTGTATGTTTTCAATTATCTCATATTTTTAGATAATTTGCCGGATGGAAGCTCTGTTGCAAGGCGGTGCATGAACTTATTAGATGGACGGCTGTACTCTCGGGGTTGAGGATTAGAAAGTAGTCACTCCCGTAAAACTGAGAAAACCAAACTGTGAAGGAGTAGGAGAGCAAGCTTTCGGCTGGAAACTGTTCCAAACAAACATTGATATTAAGATGGGACATGACGGTATTCTCATCCTAATTAAACAGTTCAACTGGGAAGTAACTCCACCCTACAGAATACCACCACGGCTATAATATCCTTGTGTTGTGTTCCTGGCGGTCAGTAGGATAGCCAAAGCTCACTGGAGAGATTTTTGTGCTGTCAGTGGGAACACCAAAGGCTTGTCCTGATTGTTTCTTCTACACTGACACAGAAAGTCTCTGTTATTACAGGTTCGGTAGCACGGGTGCAACTCCCCTGGTGTTGCACATGTTCATAGGTCATGATTACCACTTTCCATCAGGTGGGTCGTTTGCTTGTTTGCCACCTAAGTTGTATATAAAAAATACATCAGATTAATATTTACTAACTATACCAAAACTCCAATTTTATATTAGCTATCAAAAAGCTCAAATAGTTGTAAGCATCGAGAGTGGTCAAAGCATCTTAACAATCAATTCTCCATAATAATGAAAGATTGCAAAGTGTTCATATTGAGTGTGCTAGCTCAATGGCGTCTAAGCTAGCAGAGTGTTCAAAATTATCTTTACATACATACATACATATAATCACACTTTTATCCCCGGAGGGTTAGGCCGAGGTGAATTAACACCCACATTTCATCGGTCCCACGTTATAGGGGTTGACTCAAGCCATGCATCTGAGGCTGAGAGTCCGAACTGTATATATCTGTCTGATATTAAACAGCTCTATCCCCTAGTCATCTTGGACGGAAGAGATGGGGTGGTCCAAATTCTACATAATGTCATTTAATGACATTTTGTATCCTATTCTAGAATATCATCTCTCTTTCATTTGGAACAAAAGACACGCAAGAAATAGAATTTTGGTATTAAGATTATTTTAAGTATGCGCCATAAAAAATGCCAATAATAATGGACGCGAGTGTCCGGCGTGAATTCAGGGTACTCCTCACTAATCTTCAATCAATAATATCGATTAATACTGTCGGGAAGTGGACATTACTCGCAAATAATGGAGGAGATTACCTCTCTTCGGAGGCTATTGCGGGCAGATGACGTATTTGTTAGATTACAGCTTGTTGGCGCATAGTCAAAATTCATTACATTACATGGTCTCTTGAACAAGATTAAACAAAAAAGGGTCCGAGCGGCCCTACGGGGTCTTACCGGGTACATCTGAAGAAAGAGGAATTTGCATTTATTGAATACTTAGAATGATGAGGCTTCTCTGGATTTGTGGGAAATTGATTTTAGTTGTGACTGGAAGGTGTAGCGCTGGATACTGTTCTGAATTGTAATCAAATTATGAATACAACAGCCGTGGCGTGGCGGTGGTGCATTCGACTTAGTTCCCGTTCAGTGCAAATATTTGTATGCATGGATATGTCTGTTTGCATCGGTCTGGTTACTGTGCCTCAGAGAGCACGTTAAGCTGGCGATCCCGGTTGTCATACGAACATGTATGATAATCATACAGGGGAATAGGTCAAAGGGCCCACGCAGTACGACTGATCACTTGTCCGGTCAACGGCGCACCCACTGGCAGTGGTAGTAGATTTTATAATTGAAACATATCCGTACTAATATTATAAATGCCAAAGTTAGTCTGTCTGTCTGTCTGTCAGTTTGTATGTTATGCTTACTCGCCTAAACCGTTTCTAAGTACAAGTGGATTTAAAAAAAAAACGCAATTAGATGAGTGATTCAAGTGTGCACAAACAAACAAATCGCACAAACAAACAAACATTGCTTTTTATAGCACTTAGGTGGCAGACAAGACACACGGTCCATCTTATGGAAATTGGTTCCCGAGGCCTATGGACGTGTGCAACACCAGGGGCTTCACACACGTGTTGCCGACTGTGCCATCAGTGCAAAAGACAAAACAGGACAAGCCTTTGGTACCAACTGACAGCACAAAAACTCTCAAAAGAGCGCTGACTACCCTACTCACCACCGGGAACACAACACGAGGTTATTATGGCCGCGGTATTCTGTAGAGCGATACTTCCCTAGTCAGAGTGCTCTATTAGGGCGGAATTGCTGCTTGTTGCTGCTTATTACGTATTAAACTGCAGTCGTTAGATCAACGGCACTGTATTTAACAACAATGTTGACTGATAAAGGGATCACTCATTAGGAATTTGGACACTAACAGTTCAGAGAGTCGAGTCGAATGCTGATTGTGTATCAAATATGAATGTAGATCAGATGTGAGCGGTTTATTGAGTGTTATTATAACTTTGCTTGCTTTAGGGTTGAACAATGAGCCCTCAAAAGATAGTAAATAAATATCGCGATCTGATATCATGATTCAGTGTGAATATAGGGATAGGAGGGGAATAAACGTGATACACGTTTGCACATCAGGTTGATTCCTAATCCCTCTTAGTCCTCCCGAACTATCTGGTTCCTGAGGCAATTTATCATGATACGGCAATTTTTCGTTAGTAAAGCTAGTACAGAAATTTAATGTATACTGCGTTATTTATGTCTAGTTATGATACTTATATCATACGTGCAAAGGAATATACACATATGCCTATATCTTATCTAGCCTCTCGATTTTTTTTTATACTACTTAGGTGGCAGACAGGCATATCGCCCACATGATGGAAAGTGGTCACCGTGGCCTATGGACGCGTGCAAAACCTAGAGAGTCACACTCACGCTGTCAGCCCTGCAAGCATTGAGAGTTTCTGTGCCGTCAGTATAGAAGACTGAGCAGGACAAGCTTTTGGTCTTTCCATTGACAGCACAAAAACCCTCCAGTGAGCTCTGGCTACCCTACTCACCGCCGGGAACACAACTCGAGGTTATTATGGCCGTGGTATTCTATAGGGCGGAGGTTCCTGCTCAATCGGACGGACATACCGTCGTGTCCTACCTCCTCGTAACAATATTAGGAGAGGCCTAAACCAGCAGTGGACTACTACAGGCTTGATTGATTGATGTATACTTATATATTCATGCAAGAACCCATATCATAATATACTAAATTCAGGGTAGATACGTATCTACCCACTAATTAATATAATTTTTCTGAACATTGTTCTTTATCTCTTTATTATTTCTTACAATAATGCACACCTACCTACCGAGCCTTTCTCTGCACCAATATACGTAGATTTTTTTTTATATTTGCTGCAGATTTTGACATGCCCATTTTTTATTCATACCTACATAACAAAGGATCTATAGCCAGCATTTCGGTTTTTCAACGAAAAATGTATCCAAACATTCGAAAGCCCGATCTTTTTTTCGCTTTTTTAATATTACCCGGTTTTGCAGACCGGAATTCTTTTATTTTTGCTTCGTGGCGCTTCTCACCGGATTCGCGTGACATTGTTTTGTTCGCACATATTACACAGGGTGTGTACTTATACGTCTGTATCGGACGCACGTGCTCGGTACCCTGTGTACACGCTTTCCTAGTTTGCTAAGTGATACTCGCAGAGTTAATGTGTACGGAGTTTACGATTGGGAATATTCGCTATGTTATTAGTTTTACCCGGTTTTGTATCACATTGGTATTAATATAATATTATTCATTTTACTACTTAGTTTTTAAATAAGTGTGCTTTTTCATTATAGACTTCTGGATTCCTAAAGTATTTTGTAGATTTTTTATCACATCATTATATGATTTGATCTGAGGTTAATTCATGTCAAATTTGGTAGCCGTACTTCTTTGTGTACATACCATACACTTTTATTGTGTAAGAATACACGAATATTTGAATAATGATCAGAATCAAGTACATATATATCTTTACGTAATAAATATTTTAGATATCCAATAAACTTGCTGATTTGAAAATTTATTCATATTCTCACTTTTAGAACTTATATAATTCGAAAAGTTTTAACACAAAAGTTGTAAATAACCTATATTTTACAAGTTCAATACACTTTCCATCATAAAATATCGACATATCGATTATGCTACAAAATACCAACTCTGCAGGAACTCATTGCAATCTTTTAGAGTTCTTTTCTAAATTGGAAAAGTTGGCAATTCTTCGCGTACCCCCAATCCGCCGTGAAGCACCGTTTATCGCGCAGTAACGATCACTTTCAATGTCCGTCTAACACACCTAATAAGAATTTTTGATTTTTTTAAAAGATTTTAGTACAAAACTTTTAATGAAACGCCGATTGACATTGCCGTTACCATTCCTTTTGTGGACGTTTTCTTAGCCAATAACTACAATACCTTTAAACTTAACCGATTTGATAAAATAAAACGTATTTCAAGCGATTAGTAATAAGAAAATTATCGCAAATAGTACGTTTGTCTTTTTAGCATTAGAGAAATATGAAGTCATGCCAAAAATGTCGCGTTCGTCGGGGACAAATGAAATTAGCATGGAAAGGAGTGCGCCGACAAACGAGCTTGTGTATTTTATTTATAAGTCTGCAGAGAGAGCCGGCGGACAGCCGACAGGGCCCACACTTAATTCCATTTAGCGACGGAATTATTATGCGCTAACAAGAAACGCTGATGTTCTACTGGCCAGACATCTTAATACCGACAAGAACTTCTGAACAATAATAGCATTAAAAATGATTGAATTTTATCTTCTCCCTCGTCCATAACTGGACTTTGTAATATGACTGTGTCAACGAGTATGGCGTTGACATCGTGATTGTTTTCTTGTACCGATTTTGTTACGTCGATTTAAAAAAATTAAGTCAGATCATTAGGAAGAGAATCCTTGGATTGTTACTATATTTACGTTACATTATTATTTTGAGATGCCAGCGTCAGACTTTTATCTCTTTAGGTCTTGCAATGTTGGCAGAAGAATAAATAATTATTATTTTAGTTGAAATAACTATCGCCTTAAAAAAACACATTGAAGCGAATAAAACTTTCGCCACAAATGGGTCCTAGAATTTTATTGTTCGCCATTCAGATCATTCTAAGTAACATGACCAGCACACGTGTTTCCTTCTTCTTACAGGCCCGGGGTCTTTAAGCGGGGCGTGAAAAAGCATCTGATGAGGCCGCCAAGCTGAGTGCCACCATTGTAACACTTAGTGTCTGTGATGGTGACCCTCTTTCCTCAGAATTTGCCTTTAGCTTGCCATCAGGCGAGGTGAAGTCAAGTTGGCGTGTCATATATAAAAAAAAACATGACTCTAAATAACTTTAAGTATCAAAAAAACCGTATATCATTTTCCATTAAAAAGTACCTATCAACACATTGATGGGTATACCGCATCGAAATGGTTTGACGAGGAAGTAAGCGGAAGGCTCCCGGCGGATGATCGCCTTCCGCACGGAAAATACGCTTCCTCAATCGGTTCATATCTTAACTACCTATCTATTCTACCTACCTACACTATTTAATACGTTTTAATGTCCTACACCTTGTCTGTTCCTATAATATCCTATGAAAAATATTACAGTATCTTTAGTTTCGTAAGATTTTTTACTAATATTTCTAATTTTGAATCTAATTTTATCAAAGTTCCTCAACAATTTGCACAAATATATTTAAAACTACACCGCAAGTGTCGAAAGGAACTGAATAATGCGTTTACTGTCGAGTGGAGGGAGATGGCACGAAATTAAACCACATTTGCCGCAGCTTCGACGCGAAAAAATTGTCGCTTCATAACGTGAGTTTTCGCGAAATTTCCCTGAAGTTCGCACGAATTATTCACATCTGCACGCGGCGTCCTCCACGGCCGAAAGTTAGATGAGTTTGTCGCGATATGACGACGACTCGGAATAATTGGAAACAGCAGTGAACTTGTTTGTTTTATTTGAATCGTACTCCACACTACGAAAGGTAGTACCTACTCACTAAATTGTGTTTACATCAATATATATTATTCTCACTCGTTACATTTCGGAAAACTAGTTTTCAGTTTAAATAATTTTGATTTAATTCAACCAACAATAACAAAAACCGTTGTTGATATTCTGTGACATTAGACTAATCCTGGTCTTGTCCTTCGTTGTGTTATCTCGAACAGAAATTTTACTTAAAACAAATAATATAATCGTGAATACCAAGGTATCAGGATAACAAGAGAGAACACAATTTAGTGTCTGCTGCTGTAGGCTTCTCAAATGTCGTGTTCACCTCGTTGCACTGTTTCACGCTGTCTGCATCTTCACGTCTGCTAATGGTTTCGTCGACACTTATCCCGAACACAATCATTTTTGAATTAAGTTTTCTACCAAACAGAATATTTATTATAGTTGTTAGAAATGTCTCACTTTAATAGTTTTAGCCAACTCTCGGGTAATATGCTTACGATACGGCTCGTAGACATCAAGGAAAAAAACCAACTATTTCTTCCGTCAAGAAACTCAGTCGATTTTTCGGCTTGGTCGGTTCTTCTTTTTAATTTCTGGATCGCGTTTCTAACTGTTAATTTATTTTAATTTTTGACATTTTGTATGGTTTGTTTAGTCGACTATGCAAACTTTGTATAGGGCTGGTAAACCGTATACAGCCATCCCTATTGTTTGAAACTATGAAGCCATTTTTTCCACGATGCCGACGTAAATTCGAAACCGTCTCGAACTTTTGCACATATTACTACTCCAAATGATTTCCATCAAAGAGAGATTACATATGAAGTTAATCTCTTCACCTTTCTGTGCGCCTGATCAACCCTCATTGCAGCGTTATTAATCAGCGCCTACAAAAAGGCTTTTATTTTACGTTCTTTAAATTAATAAGTCGGCAGTTTATAGCTCTCTGCTTCTTTTTCATTTTCGTCCCACCCTTGGGGTGTTTACAACGGTTTTATTACGTCGGTATATTGCACTGTGTAGGATCTGTGACGTTTAGAAGCGTTCCTCCAATTTGCCCCCGACGAGTGACGTGCTCATTGCGCGTCCTCTGGGTTTCATTTAAATTTATCCTCCGTGATCCGGCTTGACAAAACATATTTTATTCCGTTGCTTAACGCGCCGATTGTAAAATTTTTACGTTGAACTATAATATTTTGTGGTATTGTTGTAAAAAAGAGTTGCTTTTTGCTGCAGTTACGTAGTAATGAAATGTAAAGTGATTCATTCTGAATCATTTCTTCATCTGAATTATTGCCTGTACCATGGTCTAATCAGAATATTGAAATTTTTAATACGTACATAATCAAAGAATCAAAGAATCAATTTCATTTATTCAGTTTAGGCACATAAAGAGCACATATGAACGTCAAAATTTTACAATTATGTATGTCAAGAAATAATATAAAAATATTAAATAATGTAAAAATAAACCATTGGAAAATGATTCTTTCGCTGGTTCGGTAGATTAGTTCTACTGAGAAGATACCAGCAAGATACTCAGCGAACTACATTACAACTAGATTATTTTTCTTTTATAAATTTGTTTTGGTTTACAATTTATTTTGTGCGAGCAAGCAAGAGACTTATGTTGACCACGCATTAAATATATATATAATAATAGTACAAATTCTATAACACTAACAGTTAATGAACTTTTCTTGCGAGATATCTGGTAATTGAAATGTGTTGTCATTGTAAACATTAAAATACATCCCTATTATTAGCAAAAAATAAAAAATAAGCTATACGTGAAAACAGTTACATAGTACTATCTATTCTGTGATATAGACACTTATCTATCTATCTCTTGCCTAGTATATACTTTTATTTTTCAGCATACCGGGCATTGAAAGCACTTCGTATTGAATTCACTGCTGTTGTTGCCTCAACAAAGAATTTTTAATTAAGTTACTGGAACAAAGAGAGAAACTATAAAAGAACATTATTTTTTGTAAAGTAAAAAGAAAGTTGCATTCCCAGTTTAGTGTCCAGCTGCACTGCGGTACTGTTACGTGATGCTGGTAGCCTAGTACCCACGCATAGATATTGCTCGAAATTTTTGTACTTTATATGAAGTGCAAAAGATAGTAAGTATGTTTAGTTCATAAACTTAGCTACATGTACATATTCTAACAAGTTTAAAAGTTTTAAAAGTGACGATATTATTATAGTGGTTTGTGCAGCACGAACGTGCCGAATCGTCCAGAGAATTACGTCTACTGAATATCGATTTTCAATTAGCATAATAAATAATGCATTTCGTGCAGTTTATAAGAGTAGGTACCGAAGGTTCTGCTTTTCATTGTTTCTTTTTTCCAGGATTCCCTTTAGTGTCTTTCTTTCCGCTTCACATAATGGATATGTGCAATCGATGCCTACAGTGGTAATAGCTTGTTTGCTACATCAATAACTAATATAAAACAACTGCTAAATCAATTTATATGAGCCTCTTGTATTCGAATGTTTAAGATTGGCCTTAAAATGGTATATTTAATTTAGTTTTTAATGCATATAATAATTAAATAGATTTTTTTTTCATTTAATAACACATAGTTTTGTTCTTTTCAGGTAAGAATCAACCAACCAAAATAGGTCATCACTTATATACAACACAAATCCGGTAAGACAGACGAAAAATTTGCATTAAATGTACCAGAACATTATAAACGCCAGGAAATGCGTTCGCAATTTCGCAAGAGCACTCGCTCCAGCTTGTTACGGAGGGGCGCGCCAGGCGGGTGAGCTAGGGACGACGTGTGGCGTAATGGCCGCGTGATTGAATTGCCGTATCTTCACCGCCTCAGCGCTTCACCGCCCCTGGTATCTATCGAGTTAATTTACAGGCACGTGGTAACGATATCCCACTTTTTCATATAACATGCTCATATACTTGCATGGTGACAGATGAAAATAATTCCTGTGAGTTTTTTTCGTATAAATAATATTATATTTGAAGACCTATCATAAATGTTTGGTATCGGTTCATGTCAGTATGTTTTAGGAAGGCTAAATTCCATGTTACTGAAACGCACAAATGTAAAGCTTGATTAGTGGAGCTATTAATCCTGCAATAAATAGTAGACACCATTCATGCGGGCCGACCCATGCCGACGTGAAATATCACCTCTCGTAAACCTGCCTAAAAATTTCCCCGATCCTTATCTAGTGGAGAGATGACGTAATTACCTGTCAGACCAGATCCAGACGGAATAAGATTTTTGAGCGACTAAAATTTTATCATGTCTCTTCCTAAAAATTATGTAAAAAGTAAATGACCTTATTTAAAACATATAATTATGTATAATCAAAAGACAAATCCAAATGCTCAGACTCAAGATATTGTAAAGAACATTTCACGCCAGCAAGATACGAATTGTTTTTATGGAAATCCTTGGTAAGATATACATTCGACCGATTGTCAAAAGTAGAAAAAAAATACCAGGAGTGTAGCGTAGCGCATAGCACATCCAACATTTCAATTGAGCCATATATCGGCCGGTCGGTTAAGTTGGAAAACATTAAAATACACCCGCAGGGGACGGTCATAAACCTTGAGAGTTATCGCCAGTGACACAATCCCGTAATTTGGGTTCATGTAGGCAAATAGCACTTATTTACACTACTCGTGTGATAGCTGGCTGTGGTTTAAATTCCGCTTCATTAGAAAATTTTGAAAATAAGTTTGTGATTAAGTCTCGCTGCATACCGTTACGATTTCTTATCAATTTGTCAAGTACGTAATTTGGGTTCATGTAGGCAAATCGCACTTATTTACACTGGTTCTGTGGTTGCTGGCTATGGTTTAAATTACGCTTCATTAGAAAATTTTGAAAATAGGTTTGTGATTGAGTCTGCATACCGTTACGATTTCTTATCAATTTGTCAAGCACGGTCCGGTCTAACTGCGTTGTCGGCTACAAATTCCCCTACCGTCCATTTAAATCGAGTAAAGTATATTTATCAGAGACAAGCGTTGCCGTGGGTGGTAACAATTTATTTAGAAAACAATGGGCTCTGTGGACCCAACGTCGAATGACAAACGTACTCTATAAAGATACGACTCCTAAATTTACCGATGTTCTGCAACTGTGCGCGAATAAACGAAACAAAGAGCTGGACTAGCTTATCGCTGCGTTTTATCATTTTGTTAGATTAAGATATTTTGGGCGGAAAATATTTGTTGGTGTCCGCTTGCCTCTGACTACCGTACTATATATTCTGTAGCTCTTGAACCTACGTCAACATTTTGGCACCATAAAAAAAGCAACATTTTGCATTTTTATATCAAACTCACAATATCTCGCTTTTCGAGATAACGAATAAGGTTTTATCAGGTTAAGTAAGGACAACTTCACAACTTCTCCACTCTTCTCTCTCTGTCTTTCCACTTGCGACGATCCTGGGATCCAGGCATACGCTTTCCGCTTCTGCAATATAATTTATAATGTATTAGTTGTAGTGTAGAATACTTCAAGTATGCAAACAAAATTAATACTGCTAGAGTATAATATGTATAACTAGCTAAAGAACTGAGTATAAGACTTAACGCAATATTTTGAAACTCAACTTTTCATAAAGGAGAGCAAAAGTAGCATACAGAAATAAGAAGGGTAAAACCTTTTTAGTATTAAGAAACATAATCATGATCATCGCACGAAATATTGCCCACATTAATATCGGCGTTCCAGCCTGGGGCCCAATACAAATTTATTTTATTAAGTTCTAAACGTTTATTTATGAGACAAGGTGACATTTGCATTTTCACACACGGTTAGCGGCGGGGCAATTTATGATTTGTTTACTGTTCGGAAAGATGCAAATTAGTCCGTGTTCGAAATATTGTGCATAATGATGTACCAGGAGAGCAGAGATTGAAGGGAGCATGTTTGTGTGCATAAATTTTGTTCTGTACGCGAACCGTCCTTTAATTCACATTGGTATGATATTGGGGTCGAGACCTAATTATAAATTCGGAGGCGACTAATACACAGATTTGTCTATACGCGTCGTCGGCCAGTTTAGTTGGTTCTCTTTACGCAGTTAATTTAGCTTGCCTTGTTCATCATTCTTAATGTGGGTAAAGGATCTAGAGGCAAAAAGTAAACAAACCGATCGGTGTGATTAAGTGACGTTGCCGCTATTAAACGGTTGCCTCAGATAGGGCTGTCAGTGCGATTTGTCAGATGCGATAGATCGGTACCCTCACACCTAACCTTAACCTTTTTAGCCTTTTCAATTAAGTAAGCTTGCCCCTTGCGTAGTCAGCTGTGTATTCACATTTTTCTTTTTAGGTAACTACAAATTTGATAATGACTAAGAACATTTGGCATGATAAGGCTATTCATATGTCAGTTTGCTCACGCTTAAATAAATCTGGCTACTGCTACACCTGCTTTTATACAGGTTCAGGGTACACGAGGTAACAGCGATGTAGTTAAACGTAGGCTAAGCCAGGCAAACTTACTCTAACATATTTTGCGCTTAAAATAAGTGAACGACTGTTCACTGCCTCATGACTTATCAAACCCCTGACTTTAAATATAGGTTAAGCCTTTAGTGTCTTTCCTTTTACCCTTTTAGTAAGATTTATCGTTCTTCTTCTTTATATTCAATCAATTAAATTTTAATCAATCAATTAAGAAAGAGGTTGATCGCGGAAATTGGCCGCCGCATCCACGACCAAGGCGGTGACTTCCATTCCGGCTCGTTCCTGGGGCAAAGGTTGGCTATTGCGATTCAACGTGGCAACGCGGCCAGCATTATGGGCACCTTTGCGCCGGGAACGATGCGGAGTGGGTTGTTTGACGCGACATGATCGCGAGTTTGTTTCGTGTATTTATGTTTTAATTATTAAAAAAATAAAATCAATTTGTTATAGGGTTGTGCCATTCTCAAAAGAGTGTTCTAACCGTAGAAGCTTAAAGGCTGTCTCTTACTGCCTATTTTTCTTTACATGCCAGTTAACTCTTGCATTTAATACCAGGCACACATAACACGTACATAAGTTACCGTAGAGCCCATGAAACAAAGTCGTTCTGCGTTTTATTCCAACTGGGTGGTTCGATCGTAACCACGATCATAACCCGTATCCGAGGCGTGGATCGCTGGCTGATTGGTTTTCCCGATCGAATGCGACCAATTTACCGAAATGAGTCATAAAATACATTTTGTATCGTACTTTCTGACTACACAAATGAAATACATGGTTGCTAAATATTGTAAATGTGTCCTCATAGCTTTCTATTACAGGCGCATTACTACTGAAAATCGAAATACGCAGATTCGGTAGTCGGTAAACAAGCAATGATCTTGACGTCGAATGTTGGTGGTAGAACTCAGCCCGACCACCAAAATACATTTGGTGATTGTCCAATCGTCCATAATCAAGTACAATAGCTGCTGAAACTACAGAATCGAAGTATTAACGGCTTGTTTTGTTGGTTCATCGACACACTGTTTGAGTGAAATTTTGATGCAGTTAGTAAACTAAGTTATCCTATATATATTATAGAAAAAATAATATTTAGGTATTGACAATATTCTAAAGTGGGACTACTGCGGATTCACAATGGTGGAAAGGAATAGTACCCTTTTATTTGGCGAAAAATCCTCATGGATACCCCCCTCGCCAGAACCGATGGGAGAGGTTATGTCAGACTTGAACCGACTAAAAAGCATACCGTTTGAGGGTCGTAGGTTGCCTGAGACAAATCCCTAACTCTGGCGAGAAGCGTAGCACCCAGGGCGCTTCACATTATTTTGTAGCATAAATGTTTCCTAGATATAACAAATACTATTTTCAAACCCCCCATTTTGTCGTTTATAAATGATGTATCGTGTGCAATATAAAATTTCAAATATCGTACAATTTGATATTATATTTTGCAACACACCGGTGGTTCACATTTCGGATCTCGATCCCAAATATGAAATCTGCGTAACCTCGTGGTTGGAAGGGTAGGATAAATCAATTTGGGTAGCTCCGGGTCCCAAATTCGATTCCCGCCCGAGGCGACGGATCCACTCTTATTCGGAAACCTCGGTTATACACCTAACGACACTGACGCAAATTCGATAAAAGCTGTCGAGAAATATTTTCGATTATTGCTTTGATTTGTCATTTTAATATAATCGATGCGTTTGTAATTTATTTTACATGTTGTTCGATGTACACATTTTTAATATAACATCGATGTTTATAACTTTTTTGGGTTCTGTAAATCAAAAGGAAAAAATGAAACCCTTATAGGAGGAACACTTCGTAGTCCATCTGTCTGGTAATAATTTTTCTAAGGATTGCTTAGAGGTATCAAATGGAAATTCACACTGCATAATCAGGTCTGTAACGTTTCGAAACTGTGCTAAAATGAAACTTGAATGAAGTCAACGCAATCAAAAATATGGCGGTTTTTGTAACATAAGTCCGTGTGTTCGCGTGGTTCCCGGCAAAGCAGTGGACCAACCCATCTCTTCCTATGCGGTGTCGTACAAGGCGACTAATGGATAGGGCTGTTTAACATCAGACAGATATATACAGCCCAGACTCATCTTCAGATGCATGGCTTTTGAGTCAATAATAGTGCCCTGAAGACGGCAATAGGCTCACCCTTTATTACGTAGGACTGAATTTAGTGATTGGTGAAATGCGGGTGTTGATACGCCTCTGCCTGGCCCTCTGGGGACAGGAGCGTGATTATATTTATGATATGTTATATGTATGGAAACCTCGAAACGTGAGCCCGACTCGCCCTTGACCGGCTTTTTTACGCAAAACCAGCTGAACAACTCTGTATGATCTTACACAGATGGATTAGGGTCTGAAATAGAACATAGGCCACTTTAACCTGGGACTAGGTTCCTGTGGGTGGAGGAGATAGAGCTTAGCACGGGCAGAGCCGAGGGCAACAGCTGTGTTATATAGTAACTGAATAGTTTCTGTTTAAACTAACATAACAACGCCTATAAATTAATCAATGTCGGTTTTCTTAGCTCTTATAACACAATGAGTGAACTTAACAGGTCCAAAACAAACTAAGAATCTCCCTAGGGTGCGTACAAACTATTATACCAGGCTTTCAGAAACTTAAAGGAGTTAAACAAAGGGTAAGAAGTCAATATGGGGCCGTTGTTATAGGTACAATACATACGAATTCTATCCACGATAGTTAATTAAGTGTATATTCTTAACATCATTACAGACCCACGGTACCCCTGGTCAAACCCCCGGTGGTGCCGAGGGTCTTTTAAAATGTAACGGTACTACCTACTAATAGTGATATGATCAGCGACAGCGGAGTGGCGCTTCAAGGAAAATATTTTTGCGCGTTTCTTATGAAGTAGAAACGCAATCTAGCGGCATTGTAATCCCGAATGGAGTTTTACCTAATTGTCTGTTAGTGGGCAGTAGAACAAAATGCTGCACTAACGAATAATCTATTTTGAAGTGGTTGTTCTGTACATTCGAGAATGGAGAGAAACAAACTGGGTTATTTTCATATTAACGATTCCGAACACAAATATAACAAACTAGAATTTGTGAAATTTTAGTTTGTCCGCGATGCACGCAAAAGCTACTGAAGGGGCTTTTATGGGCTTTTATTTTTCATACCAGTTATGTGCCAGACAAGCACACGACCCACCTGATGGGAAAAGGTTACCTTGACCAATGACGTAAACCTTCTAATGAATCTCCCTTCTTGAAGAACCCCAGTCTTTTGTGCGTAGAATGAATCAGACTTCTTAAAAGTTAGGTAATTTATCGTAATCGGTCGTATAAAACTGGAGACATGACCAAACTTCACGACAACCGACACCCACGTGAACGGAGCCGCAGGCATCAGCTAGTTATATTAATAAACTCATGCATATTTCGGTTGAAGTCTGTCGTAGCATTCCCATCGGGAAGCAGCGATTCGTGGCTAATTTGTGAGCATTAGGGTGGGGGAGAGGGCTGTCTTCCTACTACACCTGATTTAATCCGGCTCCGTAGACGACAAGAGAATCTTTATACCTACATACATGCTTGTAACATTATTATATTGTGTGGCACATAAATATGTCATGATCTAAAAGGAAAATTTATCATTTCAAACAGACTTTTGTTCGCGTAACACATTTTGTTGAAAAACACGATCTAAATTAATATTGACAACTGCCGACAGGGAGTTATTTGTTGTGCCTTTTGAGGGCATGTGTTTACTGATTTGTTATTATGTAAAGTGTTTATTCTCCTATATCATATTTCATCAATCAGAATATTTTCTCAAAGAACTTTATTGAGTAAAATGGTATTAATGATAAATTCCGAGCTTAGTCGGTAAAATACTATTTGAACGTTTTATGTATGCGTGGTGACTTTTCTTTACATATTTATTGAAAATAAAATTTCTTCTGCTGAACAATTGGTTTTTTCTAGTAAAAGCTAAGTAATAAACCTGTTTTAGCTAATCGGTCCTTCATTAATATAACATTGGACAGTGACAGTTAATTACATAACCATTTAATTAACATTCTTACATTCACATTGTCATTATATCACAACCCATTTGAACATTATCTTTCACGTTACTACTTTTGAAATACTAGCACTACATTTATCATAACAAATTGATGTAACTTTAACAAACACAAACAAAACGATTCCACGAATCAGCATTTTCCATAACGAATGTTCGGCAGAGCAACACAAACAACGGCGAATTGCTTTAAAAACTCCACAGACATAACAAGAGTACGGCGAGCATTGTAAACTGTATTAATGGTGTTTACGTCGTGCAGCGGGCGACGGGTTTAGCTTCGGGAAACTATCTAGCCGTAGTTTGTGACATTAACTTTAAAAAAACCGGTCTAAGGGTGCTTACATAGGGGAGCAGGTTACCGGTGTCGGCGAACCGCCGCGATCGGCGTTTGTTTAAAACAAAGTAGATGGGTGTAAATGTTTGCACGGTGCACAGTCTTGTTGATTTCTGTTTTTTTTTAATCTATACCTACTAGTATATATTAATACTATAGAGCAGAAGAGATTGTTTATTCGTTTGTTTGTTTGGTTAGACGCGCTAATCTCAGTACAAGAACAGTGGGTTAAAATTAAAAAAAATTATATTAAATAGTCCGTTCGCCGAGGAAGATTACAGGCACGCCGTAGTAGCGGCGGTAAGACCCATCACGGGGGAGTGGCTAGAAAACCACTCGGCAGCCTCTCGTACCGTCTGACGCAGATGATCACCGAGCACGGGTGCTTCGGGCAGTATCTGCGTTATATAGTATCTGTTAAAAAAGGCTAGATATCATAACGATAAACGGACTATATCACACAAAAATATTTATTCAATTCAAACGTACTGTTTCTGTACTGAGACTAGCGCGTTAAAACAAGCAAACAAACTCTGCAGCTTTATGATGATATTATAGATTTCAACAAGAGAGGAAATTAACGAACATAGATACCAAAAATAAACTTAAAAACTGTCCATCGTGCAAACTCATTTACCCTTCACCGTACTCGGTGTGCGCTTCGCCGGTGCGGTGCGGATACAACCAGTTTCAACTCACACCGAGACGACGCCGCGGCGCCGGCTCGCCGATACCGGCAACCTGTTTCTTTATGTATGCACCCTTAGGCTAGTCGGACTCGTGCTGTGATTTTTGTTTCAAAGCTTAAGGCATTGCAGACTATGGTGAATTACAACTTAACGCCTTCAAGCATTCGTAAAAAGGCCCTAACGGACAGACGGGAAACGAAGTGATCCCATAAGGGTTCACTTCTTTCGTTTCTTTTTTCCTATTGAGATACGGATCCCTAAAAATGTACTTTCAAAGTAGATAAGTATCCGCCTTTTGTACTAAAAATAAGTTCTGCAAACAAAGATTTCGTAACAGGATTTTGTAAGTTTCCAGCAAGTATAAACTACATTCGGTCCGTACATGCAGCAACTTGAGAGAACTTGTGAACCGAATGAAATCGGGAAATAAGTTGAAATATTCGAAACGTTTCCCGCTGTAAATGTTACAAGTTTTGAATAAAAATCCCACCCAATCAAATTGATTGTACTAAGTTTTGTCAGTTCCAGGAACTAGTTTTGATAGTACAGATCGCTTCGCACAAAACTTTTTGAAGAAATGACTATTACTTTAGGAATCCAATATTAGTTCTAGTTAATATTTATTCATAAATCACAATTGTAGCTTCACAGAATAAATAATGTTACACATTTGTAAACATAGGGTTGTTCTTCTACAATAGGTTGGTTGAGTTACTGCTCTCCTAAATAGACTATAAGTAGCCTGTATTAAGGGTATTATGTTGCATAAATCCTTTATATCTAATACCTAGGTAACGGAGATAACTGCAACAAGAATAAGATAGATCACAAATTTACAATCTGGCCCTGGGTAGTTCACTCAACCTTCCGTTTGCCGATTCGCGGTCACCACAGGACCAGCTTACTGCAACGGTACGGTTATCGGTCCTTCCGTAGATGTGGTCAGGTTATTGCCGCTTCAGTTTGCTTATTGCGAGTTATGTAGATAACTTTAGTTCTCTGTAGCATGATCTCGTTTCGAATTGTATGCTTCTATTCAATTCCAAGTAGAGGAACTCTTTCATAGCACACTGTGCGTTTTTTACCTTAAGATTTAATAGCTGCTAGTGTCGTCTCGTCGATTTCGTAACTATCTAATATTGTAGCATTATTACAATCCAGCCCAGACATGAAATTGTGTTAGAACTATGACAATCAAGTTTCTCGTACTCGTAGGAACACTCAGAAGATGAAGGCGTTCAGATATCGAGCTTGGCGAGATCGCGTTGCGTTTATTACACAATGTTACTGCTTCTATCTCGTATCTCGCCCGTCTCGTTGCTGAAGCGATCCACTTACGATTTCACGATCGCAAACAATTCGCGTTATCGTAAATTTTAAGTACAGACACTTGTAATTTATTGTACGTGAATACCGAAAACAGCTCTAATATCAATATAACTTGCTTCATACCGAGATTATTTGAAGTAACAACCATTTGAGTGCTATTTATTTTAAGAACCCCAAAGTGGAAACAGATATTTGAGCGAATTACGTATGATCTTGGCTTGTTCTTAAGAAGAGTTATTTTAATATAAAGGTCACACTTGGGATATAACCTTTGTTTGAAATCAAATCTTATCTGAATTACTGCTACTTCTGAAAATCAAGAAAGAATATCTATTAATAATTTTATTTTATTTTAATCTTGGCCCATTACGTATGGAGAAAATGGATGCTGCTTGACTGAGTAAATGATTTGTTAAGGTAAACTATTTACGTTCTATTTCTGGTATAATATTATACTAGGCTCCCATGAGACCTTAGCAGGTTTATTTTCCAAAGAGCAGAGGTTTACACAGGACGGTTGCTAGTTAAATTAAGCTAAAGGTCGGTGGAACAAAAACAAGAATTTGATTACCACTTCAACCAGTTTAACTCTCGTGTGGAATACTGAATGAGGCTTGCTTTTATTAAAAATGTTACATTTGTGTAGAATTAAAAGTTCTTGCTATTACCAGGAATGTATAAAGCGAAGGAGATAAAAGTAAAGAAAGATAATTAGTATTAGATAAATTGTTGGAAAACAATATCTCCAGAACACGTTCGTGTAGCGAAAATGGTTGTTTGCGCCGAAACTAAGTAAGATACACAATGGAACGTGATTGAAAATGTGTTGCTGTCAATTTTGTCATACGCCCACAAGAATAGAGGTATTAGTGTTTATTTGAAAACCATTATGCTTTTTCACATGCTTTTATAATAAGAATATTCATATATTTTGCGTGGTTCCCGGCAGAGTAGAATTAGGGCCGCCCCATCTCTTCCCATGCGGTATCGTACAAGGCGACTAAAGGATAGGGCTGTTTAACATCAGACAGATATATACAGCCCAGACCTAGCCTCAGATGAATGGCTCGAGTCAACAATATTGCCCGGAATACGGCAATAGGCTCACCCCCTATTACTTGGGACCGAATACAACTATTGGTGAAATGTAGGTGTTAATTCACCTCTGCCTAGCCCTCCAGGGATAAAGGCGTGATTATATGTATGTATGTATGCATATTTAACATCTGCGAGCCAGTTACATTTCCATATATAGAGAGAGAGTATAGAAATCGCGCCTTCCACTACGCTCACAAAGAAAACACTCTTTCTTTAGATTATTATCAGACGTAATTTATTTTACAAGCTAACTTCACAAAAACAATACGTTTAAACTCCTAATTAACTTGTAATAAGAACAGCACAAAGTTGCTACGAGAAATGAAAACAAAATAGTATATTGCAAAATAATGTTTTGTGAGAAAATTACACTTAGATATTTATAATGATAGTGGGTATCTCATAATGGTATCGTAGTTATGATCGAACGAACGACAAAAGACAATTCTCATTGATTATAATCATGTCCTGCAAACCATAGAAGCTTATTCCAAAAGCGAATGTGTTATTCCACGCTTTAATCTAAAATTAATTAAGTATATTTGGTTTAGAACTAAATGAAGACTTTTTTAAACGACGTTTCGGACAAAATTTCTACTATATCTAAATTAAATTCAATAGCTCCTAACATCAAAATTATAGAAAAAGACGCCTCTTCGGGTCCCCAGTCCAAGAAGATGGTTAACACCTCATTTATAGAGGAAAAAAATTAAAATGTTGTGATATTTCGGAAATCAAAATTAATATTCACACGGGTTTCACTATTTCTTCGGTATTGCCTATTCGTTTCAAAATTCACCCATGCCCTCCGATTAATACCATTTTGAAAATATTTAGCAATTATGGAAAAAAAAACATACAAAATTATTGGAAAATACCCTCATCAAAATGTTTATTACTTTTTATTTTATAAAATCACTTCGCTTGCATCTTTTCTGTTTTTATTCATTAGAGCTTACTGCAGACACTCAAATCGCTGCCAATCAGCGGAAAATTAATTGGTTGGTATTTGAAAACGAGATTTTTCCTTCATTATAATAAAACTCGTTCAATATTTACTGTTGTGATTCCGATCCGATTCCGGAAATACGTTAACGCAGGGTAACGAAAGGGATGATATTTCATAAATATAACAAACTCGCTCATGTTCGAGAGGTTTCGTGTGTAGAGTGGTACTCATGTGATGCAGCTGATCAATGGTATAATCCTCACAGTGTGTAGTTTATTTTGTACTATTGAGCGCTAGGAGACTTGAGTTTTCCTATACCAAATACTAGTAAATTTCTCTGCCGAGTATAATAATAATAATATAATAATAATAATTTATTTTCGTTAAAAGTAATTTACAGTTTAAATGTACAGTGGAATGTGTTCGGAATAAAGACGAACGCGATTCACTGCTGACCGAACTAAATCTAAATAGACAGGATATAGGTCTCATTCAAACGATCTTAGCAAGACCTAAATCTGAAGAGGCTATGAAATTATGTCGTTTGGCTCTGTTGGTTCAGCAGTGAATTGATGCATCTTATGTGTTTATCCACTTTAATAAATTATTGTTGTCCTGTATAATATCGAAAGGTACGATGGGATTGGCATATCCTTTATGGATAAAAATCCCTAATTAAAATTAAGATTAAAAAAAAAATGTACAGTGATCGAAGTCACCTTTTAAGCAAAATTTGCCTGTACCAGGTGACATCGCTCTTCCATATCTACTAGTTACTAGAGTTACATGTAGCTGTAAACAAACTATTACAAATAAATGCAAGCATGAACTATCTAGGTATTATGTAAATACAAGTGCTTTACTTTAGAGCTAATTACAACTATATTATTGTTAATTTATATGCGTAAATTTGTGTGTATGTATGTTTGTGTGTGCGTGTGTATGTGTGTGTGTATATATGTGTATGTGTGTGTGTCTGTTTGTGTGTATGTGTGTAGGTGTGTTTCAACTATCATGTGATAATAAAGTTTCAGTTTCTTCATAATCAAGTGGCATTACGTACTTTGTTACTAAAGATTTGCAATCATACAATGTTTTATCATAGATCTGTAGCAGTTTATTAATTTTATTATATAAGAAATTTGAACGACTGATAATAGAGAGTATTTCAAACTTCTTTGGCAATCGAACATGTCACCCGAAATATATCTATTATAATTATGGTATTCTTCTTTATACTTTAACAGCGCTCCCCCGCTCAACTTCGGAAATCTGTAACCTGGAATAAAGCTTATGTGCTGTTCCAGACAATAATCCACCTCTGTTAAAAAATCAAATCCACATCCTTCAGCAGTTTTTACGTGAAAGACAATTATTCATACAACCATGTATCTTCACTGACTTTCACATACATAATATATATTATTAGCATCCGCAGCTTATCGGATATAAGGTTTCTGGTTCCAATTCTGGTCATACACTACCGACATGAACCAGCTCCTAAGAAATTTAGCTCAACTGAAGTGATTACAAAGAATATCTGGCAATTTCGGTTACTAATATTATTTTTCTATTGTGTAGAATTTACAGGTAAGTACGTACTCAGGCACAGTAGCACAGTTAACAAAGCTTATTACAGTTTATAAAGGTATAGGAGGTAGGACACGACGGTATTTCCGTCCCAACTGAGCAGTCCGACTGGGGAAGTACCTCCACCCTGCAGAATACCACGGCTATAATAACCTCGTGGTGTGTGGCGGTGAGTAGGGTAGCCAGAGCTCACTGGAGTGTTTTTGTGCTGTCAGTGGGAGGACCAAGGGCTTGTCCTGATTTTGTGTTGTGCACTGAAGGCACAAAAAATGTTCCTTTTTACAGGGTCGGCAGCACGGGTGCGACTCCACTGTGTGTGGGTGTGTTACACACGTTCATAGGTCATGGTAACCACTTTCCATCAGGTGGCTTGTCTGCCACCTAAGTTGTATAGAAGAAAAAATTATACGTCAAATTCCATACATTCATTATTCTATTCTACAATACGCCGGCCAACTAATTTCCACTTTTCTAGAGGGGCTAGTATAAACAGGCGTACACTTAAATCTTTTGCCGACTGTTCATTCAAATATAATTCATTGGTTGTCTTGTTAAACACTATGTTTGATGTAGAGAGTTAGAGACCACATGCTCATACCTCATCTATAAACTTGTGTAATAAAACAATTACGGCAACATAAAAATGATTTACCAGGGCACACACCAATGACTTTTCGATGCTTTTCGAAGATATGTGTGTATTTATCGCAGGTTTATAAGTGCCCGGTTAATGGCAATAGGCTCCTATTACATTGGGACTTAAACATAAACTGGCGAAATGTGGATGTTAGGACCTCTGCCTACCCCTTCGGGGATATAGGCGTGAGTTTATGTTATGATGTATGCATTAAAATGATTGTAAATGAGAAACAGCGCCATTATACACATATAATATTCTCAACGATATAATTTGCCTGAGTTGCCATAATTAAATAATGTCATCTGTCAGGCGTCTTCGTTTAAAGCTGTACAAATATAAACGGACAAAACAGCTTCGTTCTGTATTTCATTTTTTCATTTTCGCTACTTTGGGTCTTTATACGTACTACTCTTACCTCTTAAGTGACTTCATTTTAGGACACAAATTAACTTTAATTGGTAGCCGGTACACATGTTCATCAAAAGGACAAGGCCTTATTTTTTTTATTTTTTTTTTTTTATATAGGACACGTCAATTGGACTTCGCCTTGCCTGATGGTAAGCTGAAGGCAAAATCCCAGAAAAGAGGGTCACCATTACTTACACATACCGTGTGACAATGCTTTTTCACGCCCCGCTTAAAGGACCCGGGACTGCAGGAAGAAGGAAACACGTGAGCTGGTAATGAATTCCAGGCCTTAATGGTGCGACAGAGGAAAGAGTCTCCGAACCGCTTGGTTCTTGATCGGATGTTTTGCACCGTGTGCGGATGACATCTAAGACCTGCACGCGTTGTCCTGTGTAGGAAAGGGGAGGGTGGGACTAATTGGAAGAGCTCATCAGAAAACTCCCCATGGTACAGACGGTAAAATACAGCCATGGACGCAACATCTCTACGCAGCTGTAAAGGTTCTAGGGTGTTCGTGATCTCGGGATTCCCAATGATGCGGACCGCACGTCGCTGCAACCTGTCGAGAGCATCTAGTAAGTACTTTGCTGAACCATCCCAGAGATGCGAGCAGTACTCCACACTGGAGCGAATTTGTGTCTTGTATAGAAGACACCGCTGCTCCGGCGTGAAAAATCGTCTCACTCTGTTCAGGACTCCAAGTTTTCGTGAGGCTGTTTTGATGATGCTTTCGATGTAGTTTTTGTTATTCAGGTTGCAGCGAACATCCATACCTAGGATATTGAGATTGTCCTGCAGCGGCAGTGGCGTGCGCTGAAGAGTGGGGAGGGGAAGGAAAGAAGATACTTTTGCTGTAAACGCACATGCCTGCGTCTTCTTGGCATTGAACTCAACTAGGTTCTCAGAGCCCCATTGAGAAATGTGATTCAGGACCCCGTCAAGCTCAGTGACAAGAAGCTGCCTTTTCTCTGCGATATCTGACTGCTTGGCCGCTGGATGTCCATGATAACTCCCATGTAAAGTGCTATCGTCTGCATAACAATGAACATTGCCGGTAGACAGCATGTCGTTGATATGCAGAAGAAAGAGAGTGGGTGATAAGACGGACCCCTGGGGCACGCCAGCATTAACCTGCAGAAACTCCGAAGCTCGTCCGTCACAAAGGACGCGAATACGGCGCCCCTGCAGGAAGCTAGCAACCCAGTTGCACAGCCTAGAAGGCAGACCAAAGGCAGGTAGCTTAGAAAGAAGCGATTTGTGCCAGACTCTATCGAAAGCTTTGGCGATGTCAAGACTAATTGCCAGTGACTCACCGTGCTTGTCCATAGCCTCACCCCAAAGATGGGTAACGTATGCTAGAAGATCACCCGTTGACCGTTTCGGTCTGAAGCCATATTGCCGGTCATTAATTAAGGAGTGATCCTCTAGGTGCCGCATGAGCTGTTTGTTAATTATGTGCTCGAACACTTTGCACAGCACTGAGGTGACGGCTATGGGTCGATAGTTGGCTGGCTCCGAGCGATCCCCCTTCTTGGGAATCGGCTGAACATTCGCCTCTTTCCAAGGCAAAGGCACTGTACCCGAACTGTAGGATAGCCGGTACAGGCGCGTAAGCATTGGAGACAACTCCGCTGCACATTTTTTCAAAACTACCGCTGGAATACCATCCGGACCACTGGCTTTCCGGACATCGAGTGATTGCAGCACTGCACGGACATCGCGTTGCCTGATATGGATATCAGGCATCGCGTGGTCACTGTCGGGTAGTGTTGGTGGCTGCGTACCACAATCATCGATTCGGGAGGTGGCCGCAAAGAGATTAGCCAGCAGATTTGCCTTCTCTTGCGGCTCATGGGCCAGGGCATGGGCAAGCTATCCCCTTGGAGTTAGAGGGTCAAACGACAGTCGCTAAAGTTAACTTAAGCTAAATCTAGAGTAGGAAATCGAGCCCTGGATTCCAAATTACAAGTGAAGTATGCTATCTATGATCAATTTTATGAATTCTGTCATCAAATTCGATGTTTCATCTGCCTGACTCGTGTGATTACCATCTTTTTTAGACTTTTTTTAGACATTTTGTTTCACGTTACTCTTACCATTCACAGCGGTTGTACAGCTGGCGTCCATGTCATGTTCAAATTACCCGTTCGTTTTTCTACTCGCTGTAGTCGCGGGGCGCAAATATGCGTCGTGTTGTTTATTTGGTGAGTTCTTTTGTTTCCATGTTTGTATTCTGTCAGACCACTCTCCTGCAGCTTGTTAACTCTTTTATAAGCGTAACAAATTTATGCTGTTGGACACTAGGCATTTGATTTAGTGTTTTGTTTGGTTCAATCATAAAATAATAATAAATAATCTACAACATTTTACACAACGCTACATACATACATACAGATAATCACGCCCTTATCCCCGTAGGGTTAGGTAGAGGTGAATTATCACCCACATTTCACCAATCATTGTATTCGGTCCCACTTAATAGGGGGTGAGCCTATTGGCGCATTTCGGGCACCATTGTTGACTCGAGCCATGCATCCAAGGCTGAGTCCGGGCTGTATATATCTGTCCGATGTTAAACAGCCCTATATATATTGTTTTTGTAAATACATACATATTTATTATTAGAAACACCCAGAGCAACACAAATATACATTACATGCCTTAAATATTTGCACTGAGCGGGAATCGAATATATTATGTATTTGTTAACTTTACTGCAAGTATAATAAACAGGTGCTTCTTTTTGAACGCCATTATCGTTACGTCGATTTCACAGTCAAAGTTATTCTGAACCAGTTCTATATTTACATACCAACCTAACTTACATTCACAATATTATACCTTCCTATATGCCTAACGTAACTTGGTTGAAAACCAAAAAGATAGTACAAAATCAGACGAAGATTGAATAAGAATGTGGAGATAATGCAAACAAAAATGCTTCTTATTGTATTTATATAGCAAATATTTCTTATTATCAACGTTTCTTCTGATTTAAACTTTGCAGTGAATGCAGAACTGACCGACCAGTCTCATACAACTTTACATCATGTTATCATTTCCTTCAAATGTGTGTCGCATCTGAATATACGAAATTGAGTTTTGTGGCACTTGGTATTTCCTTTGGCCACATTTCCTGATATTCTTTAAAGCCGTTTAACTGCGTCATCCGAATAGATATCGTCCGATTCGATATCGGAGCCGGAATTGCATCCGCTGGTTCGTGAAATGAACGTGACTAGAACTCCTTGCGATAATGCGAGCCTGGACGTTTCGCATCGAATGCAACACTGCAGTATCACATAACTTACGATAATATTCAATTTGTAACGAAAATGTTTGTATATTCGCCATTTTGAAATGCATCATCTATTTTGCAAATCTTCGTATAGCCCAGTCGATTTTTTTTCAAAAAGGGCAAATTTATAAAAATCCTAATACTTCGTAATTTTTCTTTCGGAATTCGTTGACGGAGGTCTAACCGTTTAAATTTTGTTAAATCCTGTTCGTTGCATTATCCGCCAGTGAATTATTGTTTATTATACAAACTATACAATATATAATAACAACTGCGGTAGCCTAGTGGTATGGGTATAGGACTGCTGAGACGAAGTTTCGGGTTCGATCCCAGGTTTTTTTACCATGGCACACACCAATGACTTTTCGATGCTTTTCGAAGTTATGTGTGTATTTATCGCAGGTTTTTAAGTGCCCTGTTAATGGCAATAAGCTCGCCACCTAAACATAAACTGGCGAAATGTGGGTGCTTGCACCTTTGCCTACCCCTTCGGGAATATAGGCGTGAGTTTATGTTATGTAGATACAATTAAATATACCATTTCGAATCTTTAGACCAATGCTAAATTTTACCGCTTCCGCAAAATCACCCAAACCATTCTTCTGATATATATTTCAGTAATTCTCATGTTCGATGCTCAGTTGGTCCAGGTTCGTTGTTGATATATGGTGAATGTATCATGTTAAGATGTAGTACTCAAATGTTATTATTTTAAAGACAATGTATGCCGAGTGACTTAGCAATTGGTGTTGTTTGCGCACAGTTACGTGCCTGGCAATAATTTACGCAGATTAAAAGCGGCTGCGAAACCATTTGTACATATATATTATGTGTACAAATTACAGTCATATTTTACGAGGTGGTTTTGATGTTTCATTTTAATGTGGCACCACTTATATTGTTCTTAAAATGAATTATTACTGTCACTATCAGCAACAACGGTCTTTTTTGTACTAGCATCTACCAGGAGACCAAGAAATTGAAAAGTAATAACAGAAAACACAAGAAAATCTAAAAATATTTATCAGGACGATTTTATTGTCGCCGTGTAGCCTAACAGAAAATAGCAAAATGGTAAGCAGACCGCTTCGAATCTTACTGGGATCTGCCCTATTACGATGGGGTTCCAAAATAGTTTATTTTGGGGCCCCCACGCCACGTGCTAATACCATCCACTGGACTGTATATTTATGACCGAATGGAGAACAAACCCTATCCCTAAGTCGCTTTGATTCCTGAGGCAATAGATGTAGAGGGTCTTGTATCCTACTGCTTGGATAACCACAAGGAGGTTATTACATTCAATTCGATTTGTAGGGTTATTAAGGAGGTTGACAAGCTACAAAGACAATTCAATTTAGGGAACCCTTTAGTTAGAGGTTCGGTGATGTAGAAAGGAAGCGTGAAAGGCGATTAACAAGAAGCATTTACCGGTTGAGTGTACCAGAAGCACATACATTACTAAGAGCGTTTGTGAAATTGCGAGACTGATTGATAATACACAAAATATTCAAAAAAACTGGTCAAGTGCGAGTCGGACTCGCGCAAATTTGCAAACTTGTCTCAGGAATGCGTGGAGGACGCATTCCTGAGTCAAAATAGTGACAGACCGACAGACGGACAGACGGACAACGAAGTGATCCTATAAGGCTTCCGGTTTTTTTTTTGAGGTACTGAACTGTAAAGAAGCTTTTTGTATCTAATTTATTTTATTTTTATTTATTAATTTAACTTCATACACAAAGTACAATGGCGGACTTAATGCCATAGGCATTCTCCACCAGTCAACCATAGGGTGGTGCAGAGCTATAACGTGAGATAGACTGTGGGTGGTAGTATATCTTGTGACAGAATGTGACGTCATTATATCCAATTTATGGTCTGTGGTGTTTTTTCTAGTTTTACTTCACTCAAACGAAACATGAAAATTGAATCTCGATGAATTTGTTAAAATTAATTGCAGCATCACATTAGCGCAAGTGCAAGCAATAAGAGGACAAAGTTTTATTGTAATCAGATGAATGGTCCAGCAGCCATAAAGTACAAACCTATAAGCATAATCATATTGATGTTCTATAGGTATTACACTAAATTTCTTGTTAACTTTTATTAAAAGACAAAAGTGATATACTATCTTTTGAAATTGTATTATAGGCTACGCAACAAAATATAGTTCCTCAGTAGATATTTATATTATTTCTCTGCGAGCAACGAGGAAACGCCACGCTCCATCTACTTGTTTGTAAGGAAAACATTACTTATTGGCTTTTAGCTTTTTTCTGACAAGGGAAGCAATTATTTTCTGCTATTTGAGGAACAGTTTATTCTCTGAATTTTGAAGTGCTTAGGCCCGTATTCTAGAATGATACTCAATCTGAATCTTGATTCATCTGAGAACAGATAGTACGAAAAATCTGTCAAATCCGTCAATCTATCTATGCAATCTGTCCTTAGCTAAATCGATATTCAGACTGGTTGTCTTTCTAGAATATGGGGCTTAATATTATAAAGCTGAAGAGTTTGTTTGTTTGTTTGTTTGAATGTGCTACAGCTACAGTTGGAATGAGAGCGCTACCTCTAACTAAATTTAAATTCTTCATCGTTTAATTTTTATTAGATATTTTTTATTCGGCGAGGGAATATAGTGTTAAAGATTAAACAAATAATATGACTAATGAAATAATTAATTTATTACATGCGTAACATATAAGCTATATTAGTATTTGCCATTATTATTTATATTATTATTGTAAAACTAAATATTTCTACAACTATTATGGTAGAATATGCATGGCCACTGTAATAACATAAATAACTCGATGCACCATACAATAAATAAACTCATTCATTCATTCATTGTTGGAAACGAACCAATGAACACAATGCTTTAATCCTTCTATTCTGATTTTTGCGGCCGCATCTACCGTCTGACCGCCTAATTCCCGGAATTGCGCCAGAACCAGTACCGTCTTACAGGTGGGGTTACCTTGAGACCTGAAGATTTTGGTAAGTTTCAGTGCAACCGCACAACAATAGCATCGTACAACAATCGTCTAACAATATACTTGCAGAAGAAGGCAGCTTTTGAATGAAAAAAGTCGGTCACGATTCAGGATAAACTTCTAGCAAAAAGGTAGTATTTATTAATTTGTCTTTTAATAGGCTATTTGCCAATGTTAAAATAATAATTAAGTATTTAATGTCTTAGTAATTAGTGAAATAGGTACCATTAAATTATGGTCTGTGTAACGATTTGCATTAAACTGTGTAAAAGAATAATGGATTACCTATTAATCCTAAGGGACCCAAAAGAAATATTTTATTTGGCTGCGGCAACGCGAATCTCTAAACGACTCGGATTGGCTGAATGTGTAATGACGTCAGACGTCAGTAAATATGTCTGTTATTGACAACAGCACACTAACGCAACTCCGAATTTGACGTTTAGATGACGTCACAATTCTGTAGTATGCTATGCCATTGCTATAACGCATGAAAAAACGTCTACGTTAATGCATATTATTTGAATAATATGTTTTAGACTGTGTGGCAATAATAGACTACATATATACAAACTCTAGTGTCACTCCAATGCCGCATAAGAAATAGTTGCTACTTTGGTAGAACTTGACTTATGCACACAGACTGGTAGTTTAAAGAACAATATTGACATTAACACAAAACAACACAAAAGTAATTTATGTCGTTTTTTTGCGATGCTATTTGTTAGTTCTGCTACATTTATACAGTATATGGTGTAAGGGTAATACATAAAATTACTAGAAGGTAGGACTTCGGTATTCCTGTCCCAATTGAGCAGTCCGACTGGTGAAGTACAGAATGCCCACGGCTTTAATAACCTCGTATTGTGTTCCCGGCGCGGGCGGTGATAAGGGTAGCCAGAGCTCACTGGAGAGTTTGTACTATCAGTAGGAAACCTAAAGGCTTGTCCTGATTGTTTCTTCTGCACTGACGGCACAAAATCTATCAGTTCTTACAGGGTCGGTTCTTCTCCTCTGGTGTTGCACACGTTCTTAGGTCACGGTAACCACTTTCTATCAAGTGGGCCGTGTGCTTGTCTGCCACTTAAGTTGTATAAAAAAAAAGAAAAACAATACCTACATGAAATTTAACTTTAATAATCACTACTGAAAGAGGCAAACAAGGACATAGCGAGGAGATCAGTAAAGGAGGAGATAACGTCTGACATGAAGATGAGAATCAGTAGAGGAGTAATACACATTGAGCCGACGCCAAACAATTGCGACGAAGGTACACAGGTGATGATGACGCGCGAAATACACCGCTAAAGCATCCAAAATAGCTGCCAGAACTTATAATTATACAACGTTTCGACACTTTTCGCAATTAAATCATGGAACTTACTATTTCTGCCGACGTTTCGGATGCGTTGCAGCACTCGGCGTCTCGACTTGACTAGCTGGCGAGCGTCGAGAGTTATGAAATTATGAATTCACACCGCGATAGTTTAAAAATAACAATGTGAGAACTTAGTGAAGGTAGCCTATAATTTCGTCACGGTCTTTTTATTATATTCATATGTGAGGAGATATTTCATAGTGTGGGACGGTGGTGGTCAGCTCCTAAGTGCTTATCGTCATATTTCATAGATTACATAAATCTTTTTCACTACTTTTGTTCAAGAGAAATTGAAAAGTTATCATACTTTCTTCGAAATCCTGCAATTATTGATGAGAAAAATGAGTCTTTTGTCCACACTTTGCTGATACTTAATTGTGAATGTCTCACATCGAATATTTTATTTGATGTATGATGATGAATCTTATCATTAATGAGACTTAGATAAGATTAGAAAATATGAAGACTAATAGTGCCTCATTCCAACGGATCGTTTACCGTCGACAACGAATTTTGCAACATCTATCTTACATACATACATACATAGTTATAATCACGCCTTTATTCCCGAAGGGTTTGGCAGAGGTGAATTAACACTTAACAACCCACATTTAACCAATAACTGATTTTGGCCCTACGTAATAGGGATTGAGCCCAGGCACTACTATTGACTCGAGACTTGCTGTATCTGTGCCTGCGTCTGTGCTGTATATATCTGTCTGATATTAAACAGCCCTATCTATCCCTTAATCGCCATGTACGACACCGCATGGGAAGAAATGGGGTGACCCAAATTCTACTCTAAACCTCGCGGCTTCGCGGAATCTTATCCTCATTGATAATAATAAATAATATTCTCTTTTTGGTATCACAGTAGCGAATATTAATAAGACATCTTACCCGCCAATGTTCGACCTTTCTATAAGTTTCCATCACCGACCCCCTTGTAACATATATAATACCAAGTAATATTTTAACACGTGCCGAATATATTGAACGCACAATAATAAGATATTGCGGATCGTTCCCTGGATCGATAGTCATTTTCTTTAGATTCTCTCATGTGAATGAGCAAAACAATATTGTTTGAACTTACACTCGCCCATCGAACATGTGCGAGTAATAACTTTGACAGGTCGATGCACACGCCCTCCGAAAACCTCACTCGAGATACTTCTAGTAACATTTGCCCTACAGGAGCAAGTATTCCAATATTGGGTTTCATAACTGAATTAACTGCGTGCAAAATTGTTTGATTCTAATTCTAATGAAAACGCACATCGTGATTTAAACCTGGAGTTTAAAATTGTGATTAAAGTGCGGCGTCTCGGGACCTCATTTGTCAACCACGGCCTCTCGAACGCGACGACCGGTATAAATCTTCCTCTGACACTATTTATGGAGATAACTCCCAAGCGGAGTTCATTTCGGAGACTGATGATCATTCGCGTTTATTTTTTACTGTCGGATCTGAACGGTGACGTAAAGGCTTGAACACACCGTGTAAAATGGAAACCATCCATCGGCATCTTCGTGTAATATGCGATTCAGCAACTATTAGGTTGAGACGGTGCGGGCTCGGCGTAGCGAGAAAAATTCACTCCACTAAATCATCGTTCGTGAATATCGCGGGGAAATGAAGGTTAGAGCGCCGTTTTCTGCTGACGAGCGGTTGTGAGCACTCGCCTTTGTGAGCGACTAACTTTGAGCTGAGTTTGTATCAATTAGTGCGCGTGAATCGGCGTTTAGTCTCTCTCTCACTTTCTTATTTCTTTAAAAACTGCAGCTTAACGAATTCAAGACCGTCGTCCGAGCGAAACGACGTTTCATTAATTAAAAGAATCCATTTTGTGAGATAACGTTGTTTTTATTTTGTATTTGGAAACATTTTATTGTTTTTTGTTCTGTTCATTAATTATAATTTTAGAAATCAAAGTGTAAGTATCTTGACGTGACTCGGGACTTGGAATTGTTGCAATTAATTGAACTTTATTAACTAAATGGTTACTTACTTCTTTCTGTCCCTTAATTGGATTCCACAGGATAAAATTACGAAGTTTGATTTCTAAAACATAGTTGACAAAATTTGACAATAGATAAAGAGTATATATAATAATCTTTACTGGAATTACCTCGAACATGGTAAAGGCACATACATACCTTCACGTACTCGAAGACGGCGGGTGTGTACCACTGAGCCAGTCAGTCTGTGACTACGGCCGGTGTAACCTGGTCGAAACGCCTGGCAAATCAAAGATACATGTATCTACCTTAACCATGAACGCGTTAATTCCCGTAAACATTATTGTATCATGAAACGAGAAAGTTTAAAAGTTGTAATAGAAAAAGAGTGTTATGAGTTTTCATTACCTGATCATCTTAACTACACCTGTTGTTTACCATTCAGGCATTAGGTACATGTAAATGATCATTCTGATATCACAAGTGTCAAGAGTCCCACGTACTAAATAATTCATTTCATTTCATCTGAATTACAGTTGTATAATTTTTTATTATACCACATACTGTATGAGGTTCGCCAACAATAGTGGTGCGTGACGCTAGCGCCTTTTACCACTTATATTGTCCTGGTACATAAAAGTTAGTAGAAGTAATGAAATCTCCAAGTAATTGTACTTGCACTCAAGTTTCTAAGAATTCAATGGAACTACTACTTAAGACCTTATTTTCTTTGTTCCTAATTGAATTGTGGGTCTGAACTCTGTTTAAGTACTTATGGGAAGTAAGTGGAATGATGGACTACCGTAGTTGATATAGGTATTTAAACTATCATGGTTGTGAGAGTGAAACCAGAGGTAGTGCAGATACGCGTAGTAAAAGAACTCGAAAGAGGGTAGATACATATATTTACTCCTCAAAAACTTTTTTAACTGTTCACCGCCAATACTCCAGTTCCTCCGTGATCATGGTGCTTGCAACAGCACCGAAATATCAGAAACTCAAAACAATACAAAATGGTATATATCTCGATTATTTTGATACTGTAGTTGATATTATTGTTTCTTTTTACAAATACGCAATGTCTATGACATACATATTTATAATGAATAAGTATTGTAGTAGCTATAGAACTTCGATAATGCTTATTGATTGTGGAGGTCAGATGACAGTCGCTTCACGGAAAATATCGAAGTCACACATCACAGTTGGAAGCTGGAAAGCCGACCCCAACTGCTAGAAGGAAGAGAACCACAATTGGGAGAAAGCTTCAGATAATGATGATGTCTTGTAGCTAGCTGCTTCATGATTGATGAATGATGTTATGTATATATAATGTTTATACTTATGTAGTTTATCATTATTTGTTGCTATCATGGGCTAGCAGTCTCTATGATAGTAGTGTCTCACGCTGGAAAACACACAAACTCATTCTTAAACAAATTCTAAAATACTCTCTCACTTCTAATTCTCACTTGAAACTGAAACTATCAATTTCTGTGCTCCTAGTCTTTGGCAATCTCACTGGGACCCAACCGGGGCGCATTTATCTGCCCGCCTGGTAAGTCTGCCTGTTTCAACTTTAAAGTTGTTTGCCGTTAAGGTGTGATTCCGAAGGCGACCGCATACGACAACTGCAGACGCGGGGCGTACAGAGAAATATACACTTGAATATAATAATTTTGTTTATTTTTTTTATTCATTGCGACTTCTCAATTTTGTCTGTGAATATATTTAAATGTATTGTTATAGACAAATGCGCCAATTGCGGGCCTGGTTTTCTGAAATATTTTTGTACGTTCGAATGACGTGTCGTATCTTCATATAGAGACATTACTTGTTAAACTTTCATACAGGTAAACGGAACTACTGAGAAGCCGCAATGAATTAAAACCATAAATTAATTATCACATCAATTTTATTTCACTGTACGCTTCGCGTATGCAGTTGTATGCGGTCGCCTACGGAATTATACCCTTAGCCACCAGTTCTATACATCTCGGGATCCTTTCAATTAGTGCTAGTACATTGACGTACATGTCGTACAAGACTTGTAAATTAAACCTACTGGTGAGCTTTGTGCCCCTAGTACAAAGTTCTGAATTCTGTACTACAATGAACCATCATTAATTGAACCTACATACATTACTTCAGCATTGTTGCCTGCGGTTTCGCCCGCTTGATAAATCTGTTCCATTCACCCGTTTAAACTGGGTTGATTAACAAACATCGAAACATCTTAACAAAATTTCACATTTATATAAATAAGATAGAAAACAAATCATAGCAGTTGACGAAGTCAAAAGTAACAGTGAAACGTATATTAACGTACATATAATAATAACATCTCATCAGCTCAGTTTGAGCAAATTGTACCAATTTATTTCACATCTTGTTTACACTCGTTCGCTTATACGAATAATTGCTCTTGGCGCGTAACACATTTATGTTCGCGAAAGTTATCTTGATCACAGTGGATTTGAACTACGTTTTGACGAGATTTAACTGAATTAATTCGATTAATAGTGACTAAAATTATGAACTACAAGTGGGTGTACAGAAAAACGGAATATCTGAAGGTGACTGTTTAAAAAAAAAAACCACAAATCGTAATAGCTACTAAATTACTGCAGACTTCTTGTATTAAAAAATAATAATATCCCAATGAAATACTGTCTCCATTACAACATTTATTACAACTATGTTCTGAAAAAACACACCTAAATCACATAGTCTGCATGTTACGCCAGGCCAGGCCGCGGCGCAACATGCAGGCTACACACGTACCCGCCGCGGTAATTAAAAAACTTTCAAGATTATTTTCATTGGCTTCCCGTCTGTAGCCAGCCTTCGCACGTACGACCGAACTTGGACCGTTCGAGAAAATTGTACCGCGACTAAATTCGGATATAAAGTTCAGCTTTTATTGTTCCGCCGAGAATTTTATATGTTGCCTTCATTGAATTGAGCCCTTTGTAAGAAACGCTCTTGAATAAATAGCTCAAATTTTATTGTTATGGGAGCTATTCGATTTTTGATGGAAAGTAAGTTTTTACTACTTCAATGATTTGGCAGCGACAAGTTTCAGCTATTTTTTTTTTATACCACTTTGGTGGCAGACAAGCACACGGCCCACCTGATGGAAAGTGGTTACCGTGGCCTATGGACGTATGCAACACCAGGGATGTTATACTCGCGCTGCCGACCATGAAGAAACCTTCTGAGGCCCCTCTTGAAGAACCCCATATTGTAGGTGCTTGAGAAAACCGCAGCAGGGGAGGTCATTCCACATCTTAAGTGTGCGTGGGATGAAGTTTCTTTCATACCGCACAGTGCGCACCTTCTCAGTTCGCAATGTGTGAGGATGAATTCCCTGCCTATGGCGAGAGGTGCGATGATAGAATGTAGCTGTGGGCATCATGTCAAACAATTCATCTGAGCACAAACCATAGTTACTATAATAATAGTATTGAAGTCTTCTGCTGCCATTCCAACGATTGTATACAATATATTATCAAATTTAATAATGACATCGTCAAACTAAATTTGTATGATAATGTTGTTCGAAATCACACCAAGACCGTTAATTGGGCGGTGTAATTAATTTTAATTACAAAACTATACGGGACCCTTATACAAGATTCGTGGGTTAACTTCACCCTTGTTGCGCTACATTATGTACCAAAACTCTATACCACACTAGGAGATGTAAAATAATTTTGGGTCAGGGTGGAAAATTCCTTCGTTATAGAGAAATAACCCAGACTTTATCACTACAAAAGAATATAACTTTGACGAACATGGTTAATATTCTACTGCCATAATATGTTATGCCCGTACACATTAATCTCTATGTACATCGCTAAATACTTTCAATTGCGTCAACTTTATTTTTATTTTTATAAATAGAACACGTCAATTAGACTTCGCCTTGCCTGATGGTAAGCTGAAGGCAAAGTCTCAGAAAAGAGGGTCACCATTACCTTCACATACCGTGTGACAATGGTGACACTCAGCTTGACAGTCTCATCATATGCTTTTTCACGTCCCGCTTAAAGGACCCGGGACTGCAGGAAGAGGGAAACACGTGAGCTGGTAATGAATTCCAGACCTTAATGGTGCGACAGAGGAAAGAGTCAGCGAACCGCTTGGTTCTTGATCGGATGTTCTGCACCGTGTGCGGGTGACATCTAAGACCTGCATGTGTTGTCCTGTGAAGGAAAGGGGAGGGTGGGACTAATTTGAAGAGCTCATCAGAACACTCACCCTGTAGATTGTTTGACTGCTACTCAGAGAGCGTGGGTGCGATTCCCTCTCAGTGCAAATATTTGTATGCATGTATATGATAGATACATGTATAATTCTTTATTGTACACCAATAGATTACAGTAACTTATAGGTAGCATGCATACAATTCAATGTACAATGGGCGTCCTTATCCCTGGAAGCGATTTCTTCTCTTTGCAGGGTATTTTCTATGTATGGTATTAATGTATTTACAAATAAAAAGTATCTAAGTATGTTTATCCGCATTCTAGATTCCGCAATTATTTCATTTCATTCATAACACAAGCTAGATAAGCTATGCTTAGTATGGATCTAGATAGCATGTTGTGAAATATTTATTATTATTATTATCATGGTATTCCGTCAAAAATCGACTGAATAATACGTGTTGATTCCTAAAGATTTTGTTATTATTATTTCTACCTGTCGTATAGTACGAAAGATATTAAACATGTTAAATGTATAAAAGACGAACGAGGACAAATTTTGTTGCAAGAGGATGATGTAAAAAAACGATGGAAGACATATTTTGAGAAACTATTGAATGAAGAAAATGTATGGAATGGAGTGCTAGAAGATAAGTCTGGGAATATTGGTTTGGTAAAAGAAATCGGTGTGGATGAAGTAAGAAGAGTGGTAAAAAGTATGAAAAATGGCAAAGCTGTAGGGCCAGATGAGATACCAGTGGAAAATGGAAGTTATTGGGAGAAGATGGATGTCGGTGGCTGACTTTATTCTTCAATAAGTTGTTGCAGGAAGTGGTGATCCCTAGCGAATGGTGCAGTAGTGAACTAGTGCCCATTTTCAAAAACAAAGGTGATGTACAGGACTGCAATAGCTACCGAGGCATAAAGCTCATGTCACATAGTATGAAAGTGTGGGAGAAAGTAATAGAGAAACGCCTGCGAGAGGAGAGTGAGATCACCCAAAACCAGTTCGGTTTTATGCCAGGGCGGGGTACCACAGATGCCGTATTCGCATTACGCCAACTATGTGAAAAATATAGACGTGCCCATAAAAACCTGCACATGGTGTTTGTGGACCTCGAAAAGGCGTACGATAAAGTACCACGAAAGGTCTTGTGGTGGGCCCTGAAGGAGAAAGGTGTGCCAGTGAAGTATGTAGAGTTAATCCGTGCTATGTACCGGCAATCTCATACGCATGTCCGGTCGGCCGCGGGTAACACCGATGAGCTTAGTGTGGCTGTTGGCTTACGCCAAGGGTCGGCTTTAAGCCCGTACCTCTTCCTGTTAGTAATGGATGTTCTGACATCGGATATACAGGATGAGGCACCCTGGTGTATGCTTTTTGCCGACGACATTGTCCTTGTTGGTGAGGATGGAACCGATGTCCAGAGTAGATTGGTGAAGTGGCAACAAAGGCTAGAGAATGTTGGCCTGAAAATTAGCAGAACCAAAACAGAATACATGTTCTGCGATTTCGGCGGTCTCTCTAGTCCCACAGTCATAGCGCTTGATGGTGCTCCTATACCAATCTGCTCCGATTTTAGGTACCTCGGTTCACTACTGCAAAGCGATGGAGAATTAGATCGAGCCGTAAAGCACCGGATTAACGTTGGTTGGATGAAATGGCGGCAGGTTACAGCAACTACATGTGACTCGCGAATGCCCCTTCGATTGAAGGGCAAAATTTATAAGAGCATGATCCGGCCTGCCGTCCTGTATGGATCGGAGAGTTGGCCAGTAAAGGTGACGGATGAAAGACGGTTGCATGTAGCCGAGATGCGAATGTTAAGATGGATGTGTGGTGTGACAAGAATGGATAAGATTAGGAATGAATATATTAGAGGAAGTTTGAGAGTAGCACCAATCATAGAAAAGCTACGAGGAAATCGTTTGTCCTGGTTCGGGCATGTAATGCGTAGGAATGAAAGTAATGTCGTAAGGAAGGTACTAACTATGGAAGTGGATGGCTACAAGGGGAGAGGGAGGCCCAAAATGCGGTGGATGGACTGTGTGAAAGATGACATGGTTAAGAAGGGAGTGAATGTTGAAATGACTGCAACTAGAGATGAATGGAAAAAGAACACATGTTGCGCCGACCCCAAATAATCTTGGGATAAGGGCAGGAGGATGATGATGATGATGATGTATATCAACAGTCTAAATCTGGTCTTTCACGCTGGAACTACAGTTTCTCTCTCTTCATTCACTTTACTTTTTATACTTCTCATTTCTCTCCAGTACTTAGCTTACAAACTATTAACATTAAATCATTTTCCATGACTACAAAAATCGTCAAGCAACTTAAGAGCATCACGGGCTTACGCGTTCTAAGCAAGTTCAATTTGATTCCAACAATACTTTAATAATGTACAACATCTAAGCGCATGAAAATGTCATAAAATCGGAATAGTATAATAAAACTCCAAATAGTATAAGTCTTTGTATTGCGCATTAAACGGTTGAGTGCACATCAGTACCAAGGCAGCAGGAAAACGTAGGCGGTATTAGATTGAGCTACCGGGTAGAGGCACCCGTGGCGCATACGCCTCGGTTCATACGCGCGAAATAGGGGAAAGTCGAGAAAATTGTACCGCCTTTTAAATCGTACCATCTCTAGATTTCTCATTAAATGACACGTTTTTTCTATACTGGCAATATCAAACTATGCTTTAGTGTCGCTTCCAATGTAGTGACATTAAGTTGAAATATAACGATAATTGTGTATGGGAGCGAAAAAAGCATTTTCGGTGAAATTTGATGTTCATTTTCATACAAGTTTGTAATGTCATAACACGTGATGTAGGTTAACTAAAACTACACGTTTAAATTAGATTTTTGTGCATATACGTGGTGTGACTAGGTTTCGAAGTATTTTGTATTTGTCCAATTCAAAATTTACGAGGTTCGTTAAATTGTAAAATAGTCTACCACCCATACCCGTCTATTTTCATACCAATACAAATAATTTAATTATCATGTTTCAAAGCGAGTGCTCGGAAAGGTCAGATTGACATCACATTATGTTCTATTTCGACGGAATCAGGACGGTAATCAGATATTATAACGAAAATCAATGCGGGTACACAATATTTCGTTATCAAACGTACTGTAAATCACATAGGATGTTTACAATATTTTAGGATTTAAACTAAACTTAGAATATAAATCACAAATCATAGAATGCTGTGAGATTAACTGTGTCAACAGACAAAGTGAGCTCTTTTCGGCTCCGACCGCCAACGAAGTGTCATTTACATCAAATGTCATTTTCAACTGACAATCTGTCTCAAGCTAAACACACTCAAGTAATAACCAATGTTGCCACATACAAAATAACTAAATATTTTTTATATTTTTATGCCCGCTTGACGGCAATAGGCTCGCCCCCTATAACGTGCGATTGAAACTCTAAGTTAGTAAAATGTGGATTAATACACCTGTGCCTACCTCATCAGAGATTTACAAGCGTGGTTATATGTATGTGTATGCTATATTTTTGTTTCACTACGGAATCCGACTCCGAACGGATTCAAAAAACTTTTTTATGTAGTATATATAGAATAGTAGTCTGGTACAATTTAAATACCTAAAGGTGAATTGTGGTGTTGTTTATTATCAGAAACTGTGAAAGGGTTTATTTATAGAAAATATTTTTATAGGGTGGCCCTCTTTGGCAACATAATCAACTGTCACGTGGCGGTGGCAGGTGGAAACCTTTTTGCCGCGCCGATCGTACCTCCTGCTCAGGTGCGATGCATATTGGATAAGCACTGCGCACTTATGTGCCCCTAGTGGCGAGACCTTTAATTTTCTCGCTTAGAGATTGTAATAAAAACAAGTCCGCTGATACTTGCTTTTCTTGTCCCCATGTCGTAAGGAGGTCCTTTAATACTTATGAAATTGATTTAAATGCGATTTAAATTAAAATAAACATATTTGTTGCACTTTGAAATAAATTATTCTATAGAAACTTAGTTATATTACATTACTTTAGATTTGTTAAACCATAGATAGTCGCTAAAGAACAATGATTCCTTCCCAGGATGATCCACAAGCCTATTGATTTTTAATAAACACGATATCCGAGTGGTGACCGGATATATCACCACGAGGGTGTCGTAAGAGGCGACTAACGGAAATATACGCAAACTATCACTGCGAAGAGAAGGAAAAATCGAAATTAGTTTATTAATACTACTAAACTGTTATTTATGTCCGTATTGTGTGATTTGTTATTTAAATTAAAAAAAAAACCCTGTACCAACCCGTATGGCCAGCGCAGAAACAATAGGCCAAAGCCTCCCAACATTGGGAAAGGACTATGTCCAGCAGTATACTGCGATAGGCTAATTAATTGAAATATGGTGGACACACTTGGAAAGTTCCTCTAGCTTTTTTTTAATGTGCGCAAATTACCCACGTATACCCATACCACTGGAGCCTGGGGTAGGTTATGTCGGACTTGAACTGATTAAAACGCAGGAGGTGGGATTTAGTTTTAAGTGATACTCATACTCAAGAATAAATAAAACAAGACATTAAGACACTTTCGAGTTCATTCCACGAAATGGTAACAAATAAATTTAACAAGTTCGGTTACTTGGAAACTTTTTTCAAATACGAAATAAATAAACGATCACCATCTTAAACTCCTGATGAAAAAATGCAATTGAGAATATTTAAAAAACAAAACGGAACCCTTATAGGATCACTTCGTTGTCCGTCTGTCTGTCTGCCTTTTTCTCAGAAATGCGTGGGCAAATAAAGTTGAAATTTATACCACATACTCAGGTCTTTAACGTCTTGAAACTTAAGTTACTCTTGACCATCTTCTTTTGTATAGCTCTAGATTTTAGCACTGAGATTTATCTATAACTAAGAAATTAAACCAGTTCTGGAGCCATCTGTTTATGAAATATGGTAATAAATTAACGAAATCTCGGTAACTCCTCAACGATGCCGATCCGAGTCGGCGGCTGTTAAACTTTTTCATTACGATATTATTCACGGCCGAACGCAGTCTCTGGCGCTAAGCAATTACAGAAGTGGTTCAGCCACATCAGATAATTGCTGTTTGTTGGTTCTACACTCCGCGACTTATTCTGTGAGGTAGGTATTCCCATGGTGCGGACCCTAATGTTAGTAATTATTAGGTTATAATAGTACCTATGCTTTCTGTACTACAATTACTTTTAATTGTATATTTCTTTGCCTAAAAGCAGATCATAATATAATTAAATTGACAAGAAATCTATTTATATATTTTTTATTTTTTACGGTTCCGTAGCTCAAGAGGGATAAATCCAGAACCCTTATGTAAAGAATAGAATCTAACGGCAAATAAATGTTATTTCTAAAATTGTTAACGATAAGTGACAACGCTGACTACAATAAAAATATCTTGCAGGTAATACTACTTAGTACTAAGCTCGCTATGATAGATGATATTATAAAAGCTGACAAAGGCGCCTAAGTGATTTGTCATATATCAAAATTTTATGTCATGAGCGATTTATAAAAATATTTTATTTTATTTATTTCACATGAAATAAATACCAGTTTTATCGAAGTACGACATGTAGTCTCAGCATGGCAGAGATCAACGACATCGAGATATATCTTCAACCAATGGAATTGCTGAAAAAGATGTTAGGTGACCACGTCATGGTTTACACAACTTCATTGATCGAAGAGAAGCTAAGGGGTATATCTACACCACCATGCTTAGTCTGTAAGAAAGGAATTTATATATTTGACAACTGTTGATTAATTTCAGTATAAAAATAAACGGGATATTTACCATGTTTCATTGTTTTGAGTTTCCGAAACATGGTAAATATACGTTTATTTTGATACTGATGTGAGTGACCATGATAGTTTAAATACCTATTGATTAATTGCATTTAAGTCTTTGTCTCATTTTCAAAGTCTTTAGGATCATACTTTTCACAACAGACAGTTCATAACTCTCAACTGTCTCCCGAGCAATAAAACTCAAGAAATTCAGAATAAATTCGAATTGAAATGAATACAGTAACTCAATAGTATAATTAAGTTGAATGATGAATTATTTTAATATCATAGTCTGCACACCCCATCGACTTCCGGTTCACTGACCTTTAAATGAGAATTAATTTATTGGAGATTGTTTCTAGAAATGAGACTAAACTGGATTTGTACTGTTCTTAGGATTGATATTGGAATTATAGAAAAGTAAACAATAAAGAGAATAAGTTTTATTTCTGTCTAGCCGATGTCCGCATGTCCGCCTGCATAGAAGTCGTGTTTCGTTCTCGCAACCTATAGGTATGATCCTATTCTAGAGATATAAAATAATCTAAGTATTATTCCAGATTAGAATCTATCCCTGTACCAAATTTCAACCAAATCTGTTCTACCGTTTGATCGTGACTGACTAACAAAATCCCAACATTTTCATAAATTTTTACTTTGATAATATTCGGTCAGCTGCTGAGGATGTTTAGTTCATTGACCTTTATTAACTTACTCCATCAGTTCTGTGCTACCTTACAATTCTTATATTTCTATGTGAACTTTTCTAGTAATCGTAATCTCAGTCCAGGCTAGTGCTTTTCAGGCTGCTTCGGCAACCTGACAAGATTTTAGGAAATAGAATTTCCGTGTCCCTTTTTCCTACTGCCAATTTGATTCCTAAGAGAATTCCTTTATTCGATGGGCATTATGTACGGGTTTATGGCCAGAGTCGATGTTCAGAAAACCTTATGGAGACGAATGCGATTTCTACGTCCAGAAATATAGTAGGTCATTTTAATATATTCATTTCCTATTGTTAGTACCTGATAAATAATAAAAATATGAATCTTGTTCTTCAGATGAACAGACACGTGTCTCAGAATATCGGAGGGTATCGTCCTGATGTGGGCAGACGGCGGCGCCGCGACGTCGCGGCGTCGGGTGACGTCATTAGATACCTTTGTAGCGCCCACATCTTACGATATCGGGAAAACAGTAGTTACGGAGTTTTGTTACCTTTGTTGTTCTATTTGGATAACAGATATTGGAAAATAGACATTGAACAATATAACCGTTTTAAGTAATAAACCACTAACGTATGAAATATTGAATTAGGTAGTCATCAAACAAATTTAAATCGGAATCAGCATTCTGAATGAAAATTTTACCTGAGTTTGTTTCTTTATGTTGGCCACCCTGATGTTGTCTTGGATAGCTGAAATATTAGAAATATTGATTTGATAACCTTGTTCATAATTATTATACCTAATTATGCGTTTATTTTCGTAGGGTTTAAAATAAACATACCTATATAAGGTATTAAGCTATCAAAATGTGGGTGTCACTGTTTAACGCATAATCTGTATGGTGATGGAAAAAGAATACAAGTATCACCACTCCATCTCATCCAAGAGGCCACTAACGGAATATTACTCAGACGATATCACTGCGAGAGAAGGAAAACTCGAAAAAAAACCCTATACCAACCTGTCTGGCCAGCGTGTGCCAAAACCTCCCAATATTGCGATAGGCCTAATGTCCGGGTGATGGTCTGAATACACCTATTACCTAACCTATCTCTTCGAAAATATACAGTAAGTACAGCGTGAGTGTTATATAAAACAATTTGTAAAACGTAAATACAACCTGACCAAAAGGCAATTTTATATTAAAAGGTTAAAGAATTCAATTGCGGTCATCACCTTGAGAGATGGGATAAATATCGAGGGCGTGTTCTTATAATCGCTAGCACACCTCCACACGCCTCATGTCGTCAATTAATCACCTTTTTAGCACGAGGAGGGCTTCAGCTGGCTGTACAAACACTCATTATTGGCCAATCAACAGGTGTGCGCTGTACTTTATTAATTAATTAGCCATGTACGAGCCAGCGAAGGAATTGATCGGGTGGCTTGGAACGTGTCTACAGTAAATAGTGAGTTGTGTTGATATTATTGTTTTTATCAACAACTACCTTTATTGTTCGCTTTAAGATATGATTTCGAACTCTGCAGCATGCAGCAGTCGTCTGCTGCTGTCTGCGGTCGACTGCAGACAGCAGCAGCAGACTCAGAGCGCAGTCAATTTAAATAATAAACCAAATAATCATATTCAATTTTATTTCATGGTACGCTCTGTGTCTGCTACTGCTGTCTGCGGTCGGCCTCGGTATCATACCTTTAGAAGTACTCGCTATGTTCTTGATTCAATATAGATAACTTCGAAAGGTTGTGATTGAAAGTCTGCACTAGCAGCAAAAAGTAACTTTGCTAACTTTTCTTGTTGAACTTATGAGTTTAATGTACCTTGAGTATCCACAGCTCTCAGTTTTCAGTTTCCAAATTCTTTATTTCTCAAAATCAATCAATCAATCAATTAGCCTACCATAGTCCACTGCTGGACATAGACCTCTCCCAATGTGCGCCATTTTTTCCGATATTCAGCCTTCCGCATCCAGTCAGTCCCAGCTACCTGTTTCAGATCGTCCGTCCATCTGGCTAGGGGGCGTCCTACCTTTCGTTTACATTCTCGCGGTCTCCACTCTAGGACTCGTTTGCTCCAACGGCCATCGGTCCTTCGACAAACGTGGCCAGCCCACTGCCTCTTCAGCTTGCTTATTATGTGACCTATGTCGGTAACTTTAGTTCTCTGTCGGATAACCTCGTTCCGATTTCTGTCCTATAGAGAAACTCCAAGCATAGCTCGCTGCGCGACTTTTAAGCTATGGACCAACCCCACTGTAAGTTTCTCAAATAAGTGTAACGTAATTACATCTTTTTGACGTCAAAATCTGCTTAAAACTAAGTTTACTACATAGCCATCCACACCACATAGTCAGCTTATGAATAAAGATACATACCTAGTGATTTCTTAAAACTAAATATGGACGAATGTACATTTTTATCTCGTGTCAAGATAATTAAAAATAAATAATAAAAAAAGACTTTATAATAAAATAATTAACCTAATTAAAAATTAAAATAATTGTGGAAAAAAACCAGTTCGCGTGTACTCATGATACAAAAATACTCATTTTTGTCTACAGTCTCCGTTAGGTACTCGACGGGTAAAACCAATCTTCAACAGTAGAAAGATAGATCTTGAGCAACGAAGCTATATATAGCAGATATATAGCTTCGTTGCTCAAGATCTATCTTCTATTTCTAATGAGCTTTTTTTGACTCTTATGCCTTTCTTTAGTGCAATTTTATGAAGTCTTGGGCAATGTAAATGATAAGGTCTCTCGTTAAGAGCTCCATATATTTTGCACGTACACGCTCCCCCTCGATGAAGTGTCTCTATCTGGTGTCATAGTTCATTGCCTAAATAAGCTCGCTTTTCCCCCGCATGTGACTCCTGTCTCCTGTCACACGTAGGCGACATAATTTCTAGCGTGCACAAATCTGACGCTACTAAATTTATTTCTGCCATAGGGCTGTACGCCGTACGTGGAAGTATTATAAAATATGTTACATTTTTATTAAATTGATTGTGATAAAGTGTTGGAAATTGTGTTAACATCGCCCAGGCTGATAAATTTTTTGTTATTAAAATATCGAAATTGTTGTTATAATTGCCCGGTTAATGACAATAAGCTCGCCACCTATTACATTGGGACCTAAAAATAAACTAGCGAAATATGGGTGCTAGCACCTCTGCCTACTCCTTCGGGGATATGTTATGCTATGTTTTTTAAACGAATATGATTTAGGTAAAAATATTATCTTTTTCTCCCCTTCGTCATTAGTTTATTGACAAATTGATTAACAAAAATGCATTGGGTAGCTTATTTTTTTTTATACCACTTAGGTGGCAGACAAGCGCACGGCGAACATGATGGAAAGTAGTTACCGTGGCCTATGGACGTGTGTAACACCAGAGGAGCCACACTCGCGCTGCCAACCCTGTAAGCACAGAGTTTCTGTGCCGTCAGTGTAGAGGACAAAGCAGGACAAGCCTTTAGTCATCCCACTGACAGCACAAATTCTCCAGTGAGCTCTGACTACCCTACTCACCGCTGGGAACACAACATGAAGTTATTATAACCGCGGTATTCTGTAGGGCGGAGGTACTTCCCCAGTCGGACTACTCAATTGGGCGGAAATTCTTTTGATTTAGATACCCTCGTTTAAAAAGTATCATCGCCGGTTGATACCGTTATGGATTCTACACGAATATGCCTGTCTCAGTATACATTCGAGTTAGATAAATTCATTGTTTTAAGTGCAAGTGCAATTGTTATTTTGATATGTTTAGTAAAGAGTGTTTCAATCTATCTAGCAGACCCTATATGTCCTCAATACATGTGATGTCGCCAACAACAACATAACCGTTTTAAGTTACACTGACGTATAAAATTATGAATTAGGTTGACAGTTAGTCTGCGAAAGTATCACAATTTTAAATCGAAGAAAGTCAACATTCAAAACGAGAATTGAACCTGCGATAGTTCTTTTATGTTAACTACCCTGATACTGTCCGAGATAGCTGAAATTTACAAATTTACTTAATATTATCAACCCTTAAAATCCTTAATAATATCTTCCAAACATGTTGCTAATTCTCTGTAAGCTGCTGAAAGTGTATTGAATGCCATACTTTCAGCCAGCCCTGGCATTCTACACGTGATGGCGCCATGCAGGGCCTGAGATTGCTCTTCAGCGACGAAGCCTACGTAAACCAATTTAAACTTTATAATCCGGCCGGAATGAAGCGCGCCTCGAACAATACACGAACAAATTCCACCTCAAGGTAATGCTACCCTGGTATCTCAACACCCGAACTAAATTTTTTTCACTATTTATTTATATAAGTTATAAACTATATATTATATAATTTATACATGTAACTGAAGTAATTTTATATAACGTTAAAGAATATCTATACCAAAATGCATCTAGCTACATCTTACATATTCCACAAGCTTCAGCTAGTGTGATTAAATGATTCACACACGGACCTCCAGTTTCGAGCAATTTATTATTGAAATATTTTCATAATTTTAGGAAGCATATAACAGATATTAAACGTTTAAGTTCAGAAATTACTTTTAGTTCTCAATTTTCGCTTTATTGTCAACCTGAGTAATTGTGAAATATGTAATAAACTTGTTTAATTTCGTAGGAGATGGCAAACTAACAAACTTGTCTTAAAACTCAAGAGCTAGACTCTCAAATAAGAAACTTTCTTGTGTTTGAATTTTATCTATTTAAAAGTAGTCTAATTTGTTGAACTTTGACGTAGTAATTTCTTTAGCTTATGCCATCCTAGTACCTTTTTTACCAAGTACGTAGAGCCCTTCTCTTGAACGATGGCAGACAAGTTTATTACCAGCTCCCAGGTCAGTAGGTTACGCCATGATATTTCCCTTATCATTAAAGTAAGTGGTACTTAATGAATTTTTAATACAAACATGCCCTGCGGATCATTCGGCGTAAAGTAGGCAGGAATATGTGGCGTGAAAGCAAGCAGTTATACGCGTTAATAATTAATTTTAATCAAACAAAGTAAGTCGAATACATTTTCATCTTTCACTCTGTCTACTTAGAGACACGAGGTCTGCGAAACAATATAATATGATATTGTTTTCAGTACATTTGCATTGGCGAATGAAAACGCAGTGTATAATGTTTACGCCACCACCGATGATGTACAGTCTGTGGTAATGCTCACCGAAAACAAAGTCGCTCAGAAAGTCTGCTCTCCTATTATTTTGTTTTGGGACTACTCTGCGGTTGAACAAGAAGAAAGCCTGCACCAGTGCTTCGCTCGTTGATCAGCAGGTATATTGGCTAGCCGGTGAGCCTGGTTTCAAAGATATTTGTGGAACCATACATCCGCTTAGCTCACCGTAAACAGCGACAGTAAGGTTGAATATAGATTATAGTAAGACCCTAGAAGACCAAGAAAAGTTTGATAACTCTATGAGTAGCTTGCGGCGTCTAGTCTACTGTGAATCTGTGGTTACATCCAAGCGCTGTATATTTACAGTACCTATATGTATACCTGGGCGAGGGTTGCACTCTCGCGAACGTTCCGCATCAATAAATTAAGCCAACCGCGGTGAGTAAATATGCTCGCCATTATTGAGCATGTTGGAAAGCCACACAACTGGTACAAGAAAATCTACGAATCCTACTAATATTGTAAATGTTTAAGCTTGTCAAGATGTTTGTTGCTTAATAACGCTCAAACACTTGAACGTATTTGGTTGAAATAATCACAGAGATATTTAATAATTTGGAATGACACATTGGCTATATTTTATCCCTGGAAAAGAATCCCATTATTTACGAGACTGCGGGAACAGGATCAAAATTTCACGCGTGTGGACTCTCGGGCAAAAGCTAGTTCTAGTCTATGTTTTGCTTCAGATTATAATCCTCCTATCCTTATTCTTGATACAAATATTAACCATATCCGTTCACCCGTTTAGCCAACATGGAAAAACAAACATCCAAATATCTTCAAAAACTTTATCATTCACATATTAAATAGGAAGTAGAATTTTTATATCTACAGTAAACTGTACATGTGGGTGTGTAAGTTAGTTGTTAATTTAATCATCAGACATCACACGGAGTGTACCTGAGACTGTGGCTCGTGTAGCCGTAGACAATGTTCCCAGATTAGTACATTAAAATTATAGTGTTGATTACATGAAATTATAGAACTTCAAAACAGTAGATTTTACAATAAAATGGAACATGTGTTTACTTTTATGACATCATTTAACATCAACCTGATAAATACATACTGCTACTTCAGTGTCGAGGGGTCCCTATTACCGACAGGTCTCCATGACAAACTAGATCGAGGCAAGTTTATTTTCCACCGGCTTTCCTTTTGAAAATGTCGCATAACGTTTGCGCTAGTCGAACCATGCCTCTATATGTATCACCTTTCAAATATTGACTATAGAAGTTAGGACAACAATTCCTTCAATCTTGTAGGTGCAGAATATTGTAGAATATCATGTTTTTAATGTTTGAATGATATATTCGTCGCTCCATCTTTCGTAAGGCTGATTTCATATCGAGCCTTCTAGGGAATAAGTATTTTCATCGCTATAGTGTACTATGGTACAGGAATGTATAGAAATCATTATTATCTCATCTGAGTGCTAAATTGCTAAACCTTGTTATCTTGTAGCGAAGTGGCTAAAGATTCTTTTGATCCAGCCCTTTTTTTTCGGCACTCAGCTGGTTGACAAGAAGCTAGGTTGAATTCTAGAAGATACAGTCAATTTTAAAATAATGATAAACTTCAACGGCCTTGTCAGATGCGTTTTCACACCTCCAGTAGAAATACGGCCTAAGGCGTTTGAATATAATAACACGTGAGAATGAAGTGACGTACGCGTGTATTTGCCGTCGCTGCCCTCGGGTACTGAGCTTCATGTTCCTTGGAGATAAAAGCGAGCTAAATTTGGATGGAAAGATATAGAGCCTCTTAGAGTAATCTCGTCTAGTACCCTAATGGTTGGGCCATGAATTTAGAGGACATTTTTTTTCATTTGCTTATAATTGATTTAATCACTTGAGGAGTTAGTTATATTGTATCATTGGCTAGCATTTATTGCTGCTATAATTATATAACAATTTAAAAATGTACTCTAGCTAAAACGTAATCGTTTTCACGTCTATGGTGGTTTTGTGTGGTGCGAATGACTGGAATTTGTACCCAGAATCTAGATCGTAGTCGTCAGCCTAACCGCTAAGTTACTGTTTTTATAATTATGTTTCTATATATTATATATTTACAAAAAAAGTATCTAAGTATATTGATCCACATTCTAGATAACACAAGCTAATCCATATCATCCATAACAGAGATCCATAACACAAGCTAGTTAAGCTATGCTTACCATATGTCTAGATAGCGATGTGTGGAATGTTGTAGAATATTAATTTATTGTTTATTTATTATCGTTTTCATATAAGCTTTGACAAAATTAAGAAGTTTATATTAACAATTTTTTTTTATTTATTTAGAAAAATACAGGAAGCATTGTATTCCCTCTTGTAGAATAAGGTGCGTGAACAATTTTCGTCTGAAGCTTGTTTCAATCAGAAGTAAGCTCATATTTATTCATGAGCTGAGAAATAAGCCGCTCTATATAATTAAATACTACGAGCTAACCATATTCTAAGAAACAGTAATAAAGATACTTAATTATTAATTCAGTTCTGCGAACCACTGAAAGCCACAATCAATTTCATTAATTTCTTACTAGTTGAGCTTTATAGATTTACCTGCCTTAATAGATGTTTATATATTATAGCAGCCCGTCCCGGTTTCGCACGGGGTCATAACACATGGTTTGAATTTGGTTAGCATTTTCATTAATGTTAGTTTTTTGTAGGCATTATGATGTTCTTCAATATTGTTGTACATTATTTTGTTCTATCGCTAATAGTTTCGGCAGCGCATTCGACGAAAGACATTGTAAGACTCATTTTTCTACACCTTCGGTTACATTGTTCAAATTTTACCAAGGATCCCTAATTTTTTTCAAAATGAAATGTAGCCTATGTCAAATTGGAAGAATGTAGCATTCTATTGGTGAAAGAATTTTTTAAATCGGCCCTGTACTTTTTGAGCCTATTCATTACAAACATACAAACATACAAAAATAGGTACAAATCTTTCCTCTTTATAATATTAGTGTAGATAGCTATAAATCGCCGTCTTCACATAAAAAGCACATCATTTTTCCAATCAATGTACAGGCATACCAGGCCCATTCAAATCACGCCGAAATTATCCCATTGAAAAACTGTTTTAAAAAAGTTTAGTGCGAATCAAAATTGATGCGCTAAATAGTATGAACCACGTACTTGTGTGATCTAACATGTCATGTGTTTGGTTAGCAAATACGGAATGTCTAATTAAGTCCTGTACAATCTATAAATATTAAAATCATAATCATTTATAGCAATTGTGTTACATGTTTTTGCATTTAGATCAACATAACGAACTAGATGGAGCTTTTTTAAAGAAATTAGATCGTGTTATGGTTTCGTATTTGAATATTTTTTTTTTTTATATATATATATAATTGACTAAACCAACTATAATTAACATATATTGAGAACTCACTTGTACTTTTGAGGATGCCGTAAGGCGAAATTGGTCAGGTCTAATAACAAATAAAAAATAATGTGGAAAAGTACAAGTGCGTAACAACAAATTTCACCAAGTGCCATCAATCAACAATATAAAAAAACTATAATTAACTAAACTAAATCTACGTTTAATCCTTTAGCGAAAACAGTTTTGCGACCTGCAAAATATCGAGACATTTTCTCTTGATTCTAAATTCGGTAGCTATAAATCTTTAATAATCTCGCCAAGTAACATCCATCAAACGAAAATTAATTCAGTGCGGTTGTATCCTTCGCAGGTTTAATGGCCCCGTCATAAAACAAATTATCTGCTAGTGTAGTACATTCGTAGTCAAACGAACCACCTGCTCGAATACACGATGGCACTTCAAAGAGCTGTCGGCTTTGACGTGATATTTGCGAATCATATGAGTTTGTGCTAAACGCGTAGGCGTAGCGAGTGGCGCCGGGTGTTATCACAAAGCTACGGGAATGTTGAGGATAATGTTTAGGTGAATGAATTCAGGTGAAATGAAACATTATGGTACAAGCTATAAGGTAAACTTGTTTCTATAAATACATAATCCATATTTTCAATACAAAAGTAACTAACTCTGTTTATCTATTGGCACTATCATGTCTAAACCACTTAACTAATTTTGATGAAATTTGGCACAAAGATAAACAAGACCATGCGAAGGATATAGGCTATGCTTGATCGCGATAACCGACATCCACACTGGGTACCGCCGATATCATCCTGTAATGAACTCCCTGCCATGGTTTTCCGAAGCGAGTGCAATATGGGGTTCTTCAAGAAAGGCATTAGGAGGATCTTACAGGGTCGGCGGCGTGTGACCCCCCTGGTGTTACACATGTTCATAGGCCACGGTAACCACTTTTCATCAGGTCGGCCATGTGCTTGTTGGCAGACAAGCACAAGGCTCACCTTTTTATACCAATTAGGTGGTAACCTATAAAAAAAAAGTTTTACGTAAACAAAAAGGGACACTTGCGAAAAAAACCTATTGTTCAAATGACGAGACTCTGAATTTCCTCTTGAACATGATAACGATATCCGAAATACATCCATGTCTGAACTACGTTTAATATTTGAATGAAAGCTTCAAAACATTATTATCATATTTACCGATCTCAATCATAAACCCAATTTTTTTATGATTCATAACAAATGTTCGCTCGTTTGAAGCAATTTTCGACTATGTCCCCATAATTATAACCATCATTAACCAACTTCAGAACGAAGCATTTACGACCTTTTTCGTCGCTGTGAGTTAAAGTACTTTTTAATTCCTGTGTATTATTTTTCTCGTTGCGAAAATCGACCCTCTCGGAATTTCGAGAAGCCTCTATGCGTGTGTTTTTTCTCCCCTTCGGTAATTTGATCCCTCGTGGAATTTCGAGCAGCGCTGTATAAAAATATTATCTCTTTCACTAAGACTATTGACGACTACATCTACGGTCTTAACACCCATCCACACCCACACACACCCAAACACACCCACACACCCACACACACATGCACACGCACACGCACACATATCTTCATATTGTACTCTGTTTTTTATATTAATTAACCACAAATTATATAATTGTGTTATAGTGTACCTAACTATAAATGAAATATGTGTTATTTTCAATTGTATAGCTATGTGTAGGTACGGAGGTAACGGCGCTGCTTATCCCATAACACAGCCTTTTATGCTCTGTTTTGGTAATTTATTTTTAGAGTAAAATTTGTAAACTAATACTCGTACTATGAATATTTGTGATAAAGGCTTATTTTACGTCATTATAAATGTGTGTAAAGGTTAACAAATAAAAAATAAATTAATGTATTCTCTAAAACTATTACGTTAAACTTAATGGTATGCGGTCACCGTTACTCGTGTTGCGATACAAAAGAATTTACTTGTGTTGTCGCCTACACGGCAAATCGGAAAAAGTAAAAGAAGAAGAACGCAAAGATAAAAGTCTTACTAATCGCATATTATAGAATACCTATATAAGTATACCTAGTATTAATAAGTATTCTAATAAATTAAAAATATTTCATATCATGCTCAACTTTTCAAGTTACATTTAGGGTTGCATTTGTTAGAGGGCGCAATTTTATTTTTAGATCTCAACCCTTTTTTCCATCCTGGAAGCGAGATGCCTTTCGGCGCTATACCGGTTCCGAAGGGCGGCGCGGGAGCGGGGTCACGATCCCGAGCCCGAAGAAATTCGGGCCGTGACATCCCGGCTCCACAGGGAAATGGTGGCGGAATGGGAGAGACGACTTGGGCAACCAAGCGCAGGGCACGCCGTAGTAACGGCGGTAAGACCCATCATGGGGGAGTGGCTAGAGAGGCCACACGGCAGCCTCTCGTACCGTCTGACGCAGATGATCACCGAGCACGGATGCTTCGGAAAGTATCTGCGTCGGATGCAGAAAGAGCCAACGTCCGAGTGCCATCACTGCGACGCGAGCGAGGACTCAGGTCCGCACACGCTCACCGAGTGTCCGGCGTGGGAGACGCCGAGGCGGGAACTTGTGGCGGCCCTGGGAGTGAGGGTTCTCACGCTCTCCACCTTGCTCGCGGCGATGGTTCGCTGCGCGGATGCGTGGGCGGCCGGCGCCTCCTTCTGCGAGCAAGTAATGCTCGTGAAGGAGGAGGCGGGGCGAGAGCGGCAGCGGGAGCGACGAAGGATCGCAAGACAAGCTGCCCGCGCACGAAGGCAACTCGGGCGTCGGAGGTCGATGAACGACCTCCGCCCCCCATGAGCGCCGGCCTGGGGGTGACAGGTGAAGCCGCCTGTCACCCTGGCAGAAGCAGGCCGCGGCGGTGGCGCGCGTGGCGCGCCTCCCCGTTTCCGGGGACGAGTTGGGGACTCTGTAGTCCCCACACCCGAGAAGAGGGCCAGATCGTGAGAGATGGCCCTGGGTCGGCCGGGGTGCGAGGGATATGCCTGTCAACCTCACCTTCGGCAACCAAAACGACCCACAGGCGGCGTGCGTTTTAGTCGGTTCGAGTCCGACATAACCTCCTCCACCGGCCCCGGTGGGGAGGGATCCGTGGGGATTTTGCGCACGTAAAAAAAAAAAAAAAAAAACCCTTTTTTCCAAGATGATAGCCGTGGGACAAAGGTTGTGCAAACCCACAAACTTGGAAGAGGAGTTTTTGTGCTGTCAGTGGGAAAACAAAACCTGCTTTGTATTCTACACTGACGGCCCAAAAACTATGTGCTTCTTTAAGCACCTATGGTCGGCAGTGCGAGTGTGACTCGTCCATAGGCCACGGTTACCACTTTCCATCAGGTGGGTCGTGTAGTTGTCTACCGCCTAGGTGGTATACCAATTTGAAGTCAAATTTAAGTTTATTAATGATAAATAAGAAACTTAAATTTGACTTCAAATTGGTCCCTCTTGATATCTAAACAGTAAATTGCATACTCTGTCCCCCAAGAGCACGCTAAGCCCCAAAAAATTTAAGAATTTAATAGATTATATATTACTTCGCCGAATAAGATGTCTATTCATACTGAAGTAAAACAGAGCCCGTTATTTTTTAAAATATTGTTGAGTTTATGATCGTGAGACACTTTAATGACTACGAAGAAGATAAAATATTGAACTTAATATATCCCATATGCTTATTTCCGTTTCTTAGGCCATCCTTCCAGTGAGTGCTTTCCAACTAAATACGGATTTTTCGTCTCCAAAAAAAGTAATTGTTATAATTTTCGTATAATCTATTTAAAGAGTGCTTAACTCGTAGAATTAATTAAAAGTTTTCTAGCATTCATTAAGATTCTCCCGTGGACCCCTGAAAAAAAGTGAGTTACAACGCTCGAAAAGTTGGCGTTTAATCTACTTAGAACGTTTCACTGAAGCGATGTTGTTTCCAACGTTTAGGCCGGGTCCTCATTATGCTAACTTGTACAGCTTATACATATTTATAATTAAACTTTTGTCCTTCTACTAAACACTTTGTAACTAGTTTAAATGCTAAGCTAGAAGTCAGTAGTAGTGTACCTAATAAAAATAAGTAAATTTCTGTTACACATAGCTGTCTGGAGTCAAAGCAAGGACAGAGTTGATCTTCGAACAGCTAGCTAAGTATATAAATTTATTTTGTAATTTAAAATATGTAAAGATTGATGATTGATTGTTGTGCACTGCGGGAAATAATGCTCATTATAGAGATTTTGTACTGTCAGTGGGAAAACCAAAAGCTTGTCCTGTTTTGTCGTTTACACTGACGGCACAGAAACTCTTGTGCTTGCAGGGTTGGCAGCGCGAGTGTGACTCCCTTGGTGTTGCACACGTCCATAGGCTACGGTAACCACTTGCCATCAGGTGGGCCGCGTGCTTGTCTGCCAACCAAGTGGTATAAAAAAATAAAAAATATCTACTGTCCCTGACGATGAGGTGGACGTGGAAATTGGCAATACACACAATCTGATGATGTGAAGTGATGGGAAAATTCTATTTGTTACAAATTTGAAGTTAGCTCCTAAATTAAAGATTTTTATGTGGGTTATTATACACACATGTACCACGGAATTATAGCTACGTCATAACTAACGATAGGCATCAAAATTTTGGTTGTTAGGCATATTGTAAGCCTAGTTAACCCGCGGCCTTAAGCTCCGTATACAAAAGTGTTGTAGCCCGTCACAGCAACAATGGGCAGTTAATGACAACAGGACGCTTTGTGTTGGGCGCTGTGTGCCCGCTTGACGGCAATCGCGGTTAAATACATTTGTGTGCATATTAGGGAGGTTTATTACATTTCCCATATTCTGATTAGATGTTAGTATGTGTATGAATTATAAAAGAGGTATTAATGATTCTAATCGATTAAATAGAACAATTTAATTGATTTAGGCGGGATTCAAACCCGCAAGTAGTAGGTATTCCCGGAGACTAGACCAACTCTCCAAACCACCACCTCCCCCCTGTCATTCCCTCCCCCCGCCATGCCCTGTCTCTCGGCTTCAGGGTGGCCGTCACGGCTAAAAAAAAAAAAAAAAAAAAAAAAAAAAAAAAAAAAAAAAAAAAAAAAAAAAAAGTTTGGTGTCTATTCGGGGGTTTTCGGCCATGCTGAGTCGATTGCGCTAATCCGTTTTCGCGTACGACGCACCGTTACAAAGTTACAGAAACGTAATCTGAGGTAATTGACGAACAATTGATAACGGCCGACCCTTGATAACGACCAGCCGTCGTCGCTCAATGTTATCTCGGGTCTGTTGTCTTTTTTGTCAATGTCTGCGTCATAGCCAATGATGACTAAACCTATGATGTAAACGGGTATGTATATGATTTAAAAAAAAGTCCTTTCGCAGTACTAATGTTCTTTATTATTTTCAAAACAATATTTGAATAACTTACTTAGTATGATATCGTTATACAGCGTATTGTTAGTGAACAGGTGCTGGAAATCGGCTAATGACATACCATAATGTTTATAGTATAAATACATTAAACAATATTCGCCACATACTGGAGTGTAATCGTTTTGGATTCGATTAGTGTTGTAATTCCATACTCTGCAATTTCGATCTAAAAACGTACGATGGAAACCTGTGGGTGCTCTACCATAGGAATCAAAGTACTGACCAACTCCATTCGCGTCTATGTGTATAGCAACCCAGTGAGAACCAGGCTTATTGTCGCTATCTAAGTTGCTTATGATATATGTAGGCATATCTACATGAATCGGCAAGCGATTTGCGGCATAAACATTACATTCACTTTTTGAATCCACTTGTCTCAAGTATTTCCGTATTTCTAATGTATTCATGATCGCGTTACGATGTTATCAGGCTCGTAGATTATAAGCAAATAATGAGATCAACAATAATTTAACATATTATAGGGTCTACAAAAACTTTTGTTTTAACTGTAACATGACGTACGAGCTCCCTTTGCTCGCTCCCGCGCATAATAATTTCACTCATAATGAACATTGACCAAATTGGTCTGGTCTATGACAGAGTATCTTAACATACACTGCATTTCGAACATTCACGGTAACATAATATATACAAACACATTGTTAATAAAACAAAGAAATACTTTGTATGAATATATTTTATTGAAAGGATCAATATACAATAATGCAGACTAATTTCTAAAACATATTTAATTCTAATACGCGCTTAATTCTAATACACACTTAATTTTAAAACATTTAAGTTTACTTAACTACTATAGTCAACAGAAATGTTACGGTTTTTATCGATTTCTATAACATTATCAAATTCTGCATAGACAATACAATTAATAGTTTGTGTTAAAGCCGTATCAAAGCGAACTTCTATTCTTACGCTACCATGTTTTATAAGGTTCCAGTGATTAGAAGCATTCGCTGATAAGTCAGGTGTTAAATCGAACGCTAGCAGACAAAACCCTTTGGAATATTGATCTCTAGATATCCCGTTGCCTTCATTAAGGAAATGTATACCTGTACCCGAGAACAACGTATGATAACTAGAAGTAAAAATATTATTCCCAAATGATGGTTGTAAAGCTTTTGAAGGTATTTGTTGTCCGTCTATGTATAAACAAAATGTACTAATATCAAAATTTTCAAAGTTAAATGGGTTTTTAGAGAGATTTCCATTGAATGCTGCATTATTCACAAAACCAACTATACACCGTTTAGGTACTTGACCAAGGAATATGTTATCAAGAGTTTTACCCTGAACACCTGATGGTATCGTTAAAACTTTAACTTCAGCTCGTGTGATAGGATATTTAGCTGTCGTAGATGATAACACTTTTTGATGTGCAAGTAACACAGTTGGATTAATTCGTGCTCTACGAACAATCAGGGTTGCATCTGTAATAGTAACTTTAAATTTAAGGTCATGCGAAGAAGCCATTAGATTAAAATTTTCCCTGGAGCGAACTAATTTTACACACATATCAACACCATTAATCAAAAATTTTTCTTGATTAAATATATCACCATGAAGATGACCAATCATTTCTATTTCTCTACTTTCACTAGCCATTTGTTGTCTCTTTGTAAATCCCTCATTTTTATCATCCATCTCGTCCATTTTCCCAGCTACGTCTTCATACCAAAGACTGCATGATAGATGCGAGTTTTTAGCTGCAGGTGCATAGTTCAATAGTGTTTCTATGTAAGCTCGATAAGCATATGTATTATTTGGAGGTGATACAAGTTTTTGGTTTAAGTACACATCGAGTTGACTAAAAAGCGAATGTAACCAATTGTTAACTGGAGCAACTACTGCACTAGTAGCAAGTTTTGTATTATCCTGGGTTAATATTTTCGCTTTTAGTTGAAGTAGAGTATGAGATAAATCAACGTAGTCGTCGCCTGCTCCGGGTATTTGAAATTCAATAGGTCCATCGTCAGCAAGGGACGAAATGGGCTTATAGTGTATCCATATTCCACTTTCAATACTAGTTTGAGTTGTTGGTAATGCAAATAAATCTAGTTCAGACTTAACACATTCACAAGATTGACTATGTAAAAAAGACATAGTTAATTCGAAAATATATCTTTAATATGATCACTTTTCAATTTTTTTGCGGCTTTCACTCTCGCGGTTATCGAAGGAATGAATGTAGAAAGACGTTTCCGTTTCGTTATATATCCTGATCCAGACATGTTGATGCTATTTATTTTCTTATCAGCTCTGCGTTTCAAATTGGTACCGACCTCTTTGAGTCGGGATTTAATTGATTCCTCCATAGGACGTGCACTGACCATATCCGACAACAGACCAACGCCAGCATTTAAGGCTTCTTTACCAATTGCTTTAGCTCCACTAGATAGTAATGGAAAAACAGATCGAAATAATCCCCCAAGAAAACTTCCAATACCATGTCCTTTTTGATATGGTGCTCCCCTATAGATCACTCCTATACCTGATCCAGCTTGATGGGAATAATAGTGTTGGTAAGGACATGAGATATTATCATGTTGAGAATACATTATAATTTTTGAAAGTGAAGTTTAATGCACACTGTCCCGAATTGGAATGGTATCTTTTGACCAGTGGTTGATCTTATATCTATTTCAATGGTATCAAATTCTCTACGCATAACAGGCAAATAATGGGGTGGAGAAAAAACATGCATTTTATTAGCACCATAAATGTATTTCGAGGGATCTAATGGTATAATTCGTAGAAGTGGAGTCATCACATCGCCAACAATTTGTGGTTCAACTATATCACAATAAACAAATATTTGCGATGGTAAGCCTAAGTGTAAATTAGCCGGACATTTTCCTATATTTTTTTCTACTAAGTTTCTATTTGGTTCAAAACCTAATTGAAGGGCTAATCTGGATGATAATGTTATGGATTTTATATTTTCATCTGACTAACACTAACCACAACAAACTTTGATATCTCATCATAACGAAATGTTATTTTTTCTCGAATATTATTCATTGCCTTTAAAATGTGATTAATATTGTCATAATTCGTTGCTGGAATGTGTATTTTGTAATATATTAGAGATTCTTTTTTTTCATTAGGCATTTGTGCTAATTTTGCAATGTATATAACATTTTCATGTTCTTGAACCGTAAACATGGTGCATGGATACTGGAATTCCACAACGCCAACCTTCCATTCTCCTTCTAGTATTATTGGTTTTGGTAATTTTGTGGAAAAAATTGATGTTTTGTTATCTGGAAAGTATTCCATGGAACTATTACTTAGTAAAGTTAGATAAAAGCTTTGTTTGTTCATATTTCTTTCAAATTAGTAGCCAAGACCCAGCTATTAAATTTGTCTGGATAACCTCTCCACTTGACTAACACTTCTTTTCTAACACCAGAATATCGAGAACGTATTATTTTATCTACTTTAAAATTGGCAGTGGGGTCAAATATGATTTTCTGTAACTCTTTTTCATAGAAAGTTCCTATTATCTCTTCGCCCTCTAGGTCTTTAAGAGTGTATACTAACCACGGAGACCGGCGAATTACGGAAGATATTATGAATATTTCATCACTCCAGTTAGATTCATAACCTTTTTGAAAAATATGTTTATGTCTCGTTATTCTGACAAACTCACCAACGCGAAACTTCGATAAAGCGATGTTAGAAGGTTTGTCTTTTCCTTTCTTGTAATATAAATTTTCCCATACAGTAATGATATTATCACGATTAACTTCAGATGGACACATTTTGATACTAGAATGATAACTATGATTATACGAGTACAGCAAATCTTGTAAAACATCAATATATTTATGCGTGTTCTTATGTGTGAAATACCGCCACATTTTCATCTTTAGAGTTCTCTGGAATCTTTCTACAATGCTTGCTTTAATATCAGGATTATTAGTAGTATAATAATTAATATTTTTTGAAGTAAAGTATTTTCGTACATCTTTGGATACGAATTCTGTCCCTTTGACAGATTGTATATGTGTAGGTGTAACTTTAGCTTCCATGAATATACTCTCGAAACATGCTTTGATTGTTTCAGAGTTTTTCTTTTTCATTGGTCTCGCAAAGGCATATTTACTAAACACGTCAATAACACAAAGAATATAGTTGAACCCATCATTATAATTTGAGTAAGTTCTCATATCACTCAAGTCAGCCTGCCACAGTTCGTTAATATTAGATAAAATATATTTATTTCTTGAAAAGTTTCTTTGTACAGGTTTATGTAATGTATATGTTTCTTGTGACTTTAACCAGTTCTTCACATCATCTCTTTTCAATTTACCTTTCATTGCTTTGGTTAATTTGCTAAGGCTACTGTACCCTGCAGGATGTGAAGAATCATAATAAATCTTATTTAATTCTAATATGGGGTCCATTTTTCCCAATCTATTTTTCTTTTTATCTTTTTACGAAATTTACTTTCAGTTATTGGTGTCGAAAATAATTCATCTGCTGGGATTGAATCTTGATGCTCTTGTGATTGTAGCTTTTTAATATATTCAGATCTTTTTGTGTTACCAATATATATAAGCGGTACTTTGATTTCCTTTAAAGCTGTAGCGAATTTTTGCCATCCAGTAGGTTCACTATTTTTAAGTGTCCTCAATGAATCATTTACCAAATCAACAATATTACTTTCAGGAACTTTTTGACCATCTATAACCACAGTGCCTGTTTCATCCCAATTAATCTTATATTTATTCAAAGAGAGTAAGTTCAACAGTGATTCCCCCTTTTTTATATAGGATTTTGGTATAAGTTTTAAAATGTAATTAGATGTGTATGGTCCTTCATTAGTTTCTTGCAAACTTACTTCCTTTACTGATGTGTTAGAATGGACTGTAGATATATTATCTTCATCATCAGTAATATACTTCACCGATCTTTTCGAGTCTTGATTTATTATTGGTATTTCATAGGGTTGTCGCTCCTCTTTAGTGAAGTTTAAATATCTTTGTAGAGTTTGTAAATATAAAATACACTTCTTTCGATCATCCATATCGCTATTTAAAATGTTTTGCATATCTGTGTCTAAACGAGATAATGGAGTATCAACCGCGTTAGGTTGTTTTAACTTTTCTAATAGAGATGGATCGATGAGTAACATTTTTTTAGCATTATCCATTTTTCTTAGACAAGTGTACTAACCAAGGCACTTAGAACAGAACCCAAGATTAGTGGTAGAAATGCACCACCTTTTTGTATTATTAAATGTTTTCTAATTTTGTGTGATCCCTTCCGTACTATTTTTCGTAGAATATTTTTGTATTTTTTCAATTTTGATCTTTCTTTTTCTTTCAATTCTATTTTTCCTTGTAAAACGTTATGAATACATTCACAAATACAATTTATTTCTTCTTCATCGCAGGCTTTTAAAAGAGCTTTTTGATATTTTGGTTTAAGTGTAATCAGAGCGCTTAATAGGCCTTTATGCGTCTTTGTGCTTCCATGCATTGTTAGTAACTAATGGATATCTGTTGATTTCTACTATATTTAAACCCTTTTGATGGTATGTAAACAGTGCAATATCCATCACATGGAAATATCTTTGTTTTAATACGACACATGTCATTTGTTTCTTGTTTTAAATCAATCATAAGATATCCATGTGCATTGTTAGTTGCGTCTTTGTAAGAATCTTCCAAGTATTTTGGATTTTCTGGAAATACTTGTCGTGCCAAGTATCGTATTTGTGTTTTATCTCTTGGATTTTTAAAATAAATTATATAACTTGAATTCAGAGATATGTCTCGTTGACCTTTTCCCTGATGAAATAAATTTTGTGATATGTAAAACACACTTAAATTTCTATGATGACTTCCTTTTGTGAATATATCAACAATACGTCCATCAGACTCTCTCATTAAGTCATCAATTATTAGGAGTTGAGGATCCTTTCCACTAAACATAGTTAGATCTGGTATGCCTTGGATGTAATTAACATTTCGTATATTGTATAAAGGTTGCATTTCATCAAAACACCATGTTATTTGATCAAAATTTGTGTTACAAACATCTTTAACAAATTTTATAAAATTTGTTACAAAGACTGACTTTCCACATCCACTTGGACCAGCAACTATCGCAGTAAATGGATGATTGAAGTGGATCATTTTGAAAAACGTCTAAGTAAGTTAGGATATAGACAAAGAATGAAACAATTTGTTAAGAAAATAAGCATTTATATATTTTATTTAAAAAAATTATTACTTAAACAGACTTATAATGATAAACATTTATAACACAACCATAAAAACAAATTTACTATGTATATTTTATACATTTATTATACAATCTTATAATAGACAGACTTATAATGATAAAAATTTATGGCACAATATTATAAACAAATTTGTTAAATTTTATTTTATATAATTATTACACAATCTTATAATAGAGAGACCTATAAGGACAAATATTTATAGCAATCTTAAAAACATATTTATATTACAATTAAAGCATGAAGCAAGCCGTGTTGCGGCAGTAGGTTGTAGAATATTTATTATTTATATTTACAACATACATATAAAATTAAATGTTCTTAATTTTATAGTGCCCCCAAGCTAGGGTATTGATAGCGTCTTCCAATATGTATCGTTTAGTGTCATTGTGCGAAAGAGATATTTTATTAACTTTTTGTGTGTATATGGTATGTTTTATTGACTTAAATCTTAACATTTCACTATAATGTATTTTTTCTTCTAACAAACAGCTTTTATAATCATTTAAAGTAAATTTTTTTGTAACACATTTATTAACACCCTTTGCTTTAGCTATAAATTTATTTTGTACGTCCATAGCATACATTTTTGCTCGAAGTCCTACAAACTCTTTAAGAATTTTACCATTGTTTTCGTCTTTAAAAAATCCTAATCGCTTTTTATTTATTAGAGGTAATCCATATATATTGTCAGGAGGATAATCGGATGTATCAAAGTAATTTTCTAAATTTTCTTTAATATCATGATAAAAATTATTGGTAAATATCTGGTATACTAAACTGTCAGTATCTGTATATAATAGTTTAATATTTTCCATATATTTTTCTTTCATAAAATCATAATGAAAGTCATACATTAAAGTTTTTGAAATATCTAAAATACAAAATCCAAGGTAAATCGGTTTGTTGTATAAAACTTGTGTTTTGTTTAATTGTACAGCGATTAAGTCTTCTGAAAATACAGATAAACTATGAAATTCAGGTCTTGCTATTAAAGTTTCAGCTCCCTGAGTTTTTCCACAATTTGTCCAATGGTTCACTAATTTTACATTTACTCGTTTTAAAACATTTTCCATTGTTTTACCAAAAACAGAGTTATTCATTAATTTAAAGAAATCTTTTTCACAATCTGAAGTTGCCAATGAACGCATGCGAGTGTTCAAATCTATATAAACTTTTAACCACGCTGATTGATTGAACTTAAGAATTTTGTGAATTTTAAGCAAACGAAGTCCTCTTTTCAAACATTGTTTAAGATTCCTATAATGAATGACATAGTTCTTTTTATCATTTAAATTTGGAATCAATTTTTTGTCTTTACTACCACCATAACATATATTTTCAGGACATAACGGCAGATCCGAATGTAAGTCGTGTAAATGTTTTGGATATTCTAAGTCCACTTCCAAAATGAAACCATAATCAGCATCGTCAGGAACATGAAAGTTAGTATTAACATCAACCCATTCAAATTTTCCAGTAGGGAGACATTGAGACATAGCCCAACCGTAAAGGTTATTTGCATCCAGATACATTAGAAAAGAAGATGGTACAGAAGGATCATATTCTGACATATAAGAATTATTTGCTTTAGCATGTCTGTTACTACATTGAGATATACCACCGCGAATATTTTTTGCAATAAAAGTAATTTTGTTTATATCAGTTAACAACTCTAAATTTATTTTAGTATGTACTAACATGGCATCCCAACTCAAACCCGGTGCTGTATAATAATGGGCTGGGTCTAATTCATATGTTTTAAGACACACATCTCTAAAATTTTCAAATATATCGGCCAACAATAAAACATCTGTTTTTAAATATAAATCAGAGTACTCTTTCATATTTTTACAATGGAAATGATTCCATACATCTTGAGCATGCTGGTAATCATTTTCAGTAACATGCATATCAGTTAACGAACTATAAAATTTGTCAGGAGTAGGCAGACATGTTAAGTTTAAACATTCGAATGAAGTCATGTATTCATAAGGATAAATACCTTTACGTATTAAGCGCCGAAAGTCTTCCTCACATGGAAAATTTAATTTGAGTTCTTTGAATTGTTCCAATAATAAATTTTGAGCCAATTTTTCTAGACTACTAGACATGAATTTAAAAGAATCAAGAAATCTTAATTTCATAACACGGTTATTAATATTTAATATTTTTGAAAAAGAAATGTACTTTTCTTTATTCTCAGGAATTATTTCTATATTACCATCTTCAAAATTGAGACCATGAACAATAAAATGCGAATCATAGTTACCCAAGTTATGTAGAAATATGGGTACGAAGTTTGGTACTCTATACTTTTTAGAACAATGTGTATGTCCAACTCCTTCATATAAACCAGTAAACCAATTATAACAAATCTCAAAATTTTCATTTAAACTGTGATTACAAATATAACAGACTTTAGTTTGATTAGACATATTAATATTTTCTTCCGTTAATGGTAACGGACTTTTAACAAACGTATTTTTTTTACAGATATTAACTAAATCATCTTTTATCATTTTCATAAACATACGTGCACAATCTTTACCAGTATGTGACCTATACTTTGAAAGCCTATCATCATATGAACATTTAATGTAATAGCCAAAGCTATACGTTTCATGTTTTTGGATGTTTTCGGTTGATGAATTATTTGGGTTATTAGAACATCCGTTAATAGGATTCAAAAAAGCTTCAAAGTCAGCATATATTACGAAGGGTCTTAATTTTCGTTCATAATTGTTAAATGATATTTGGTTCGAAGGTGTTAACTCATTAAACCAATTACTTTTTTTATTAGATTCCGATGGTAGTTTTGTTGAAATGTGGAAACAATCTTTTTCTTGATGTTGTTTTAAATTATTATGCGATGTAAAGTTTAACAAACAACCATCACAAATATGAACTGCACATTTACTTGATGAAATTTGTTGAGCTACTAACCTTGAAATATTTTTTATATAACAATAATGACCTCTGTTAGCCTGAGTTATGTATAATAAGTTTAAATGGATGTTTTTTTTTTCTTTTGTAAAATATAACGGGCCAACCACAATATTTTTCTTTTTTCTAGAATCGTAATCTAAACCAAAAACATTTATACTAATATCATTAAGTTTTTCAAATTTATTAATGTCTTTCAATTTTACAGGAAATGAAATATTACCAAATTTTAATTTATTTTTATAAGGAATATAACATGTTACCCTGTCAACATGGGTTTTAGCTGGATATAATGCTGATAAAACTGCCCATCGAAAACATTCGTTATCCCTATTTTGCACATTTATTACTGCTTTTTTAACTTTTATGTCTAATGGTAGGTCTATGTAGAAAGAGCCCCGCAATGGGTTAAATTTATTAACATTCATATCCATGTAATTAATTTTTAGTAAACTCCAACCACTATCTTTTTTTTCAAAATTTGAAATTTTAGTACTTATTTCAGAAGTTATTAAAGAAAAAATCATATCTTTATCATCACCACGACTGAAAACGTAATTAGTTATTTGGAAGTCGAACGTGTTACGTAAGTTTTTAGTTAGCTGTATAAAGTCTGCATTGAGGATAAAATTTACTTTTACAATAAAAAGATCTATGATACATCGTTCAAGTAAAGTAAATACGACATCTTTGATTTCTTTTAAAAATAATTCAGGTGTTTGAAAAGGTCGTGGATTGTTGTCAATAATGATATCAGATTTAATTCTATACGTAATAACTCTATTTCCGAAAGCACTTTCAACTATTTTAACATTTCTTAACTCTGAATCATTCTTTAAAGAATTATTTTTATGTGTATTACTTTTCAAATGGTTACTCAAAAATTTTTTTTTTATCGACACATTGCACTGTGAACATTTAATTGTATCATAACTTTCTGTACTCACAGTTTGAAAAAACACTGATGATGTGGATGGTGCTTCAAGATGTATTCTTTTTGCAGTTGAGTCTTCTTCTGTTGTTGTCACAGATTCTGATTTTCTTTTTCCTTTTCCAGTTTGTGATATATGAAATTCCTGGTTGAATTCAGATGACATAAAATCTAACGACACTTCCTCAGCAAGCACCACGAGTTCCGAATTATATAAGTCACAGTTTAATGTATCCATGGTGTATCACTATTAATCTTTATATTTAACACAAGGATTCTTGAATACGCACTGTTTTACTAGATAGATTGTACTACACAATAGTTCATACACTATCAAAACTAAATTAAGGTAGAAGTCTCTGTGTATCTTCACTACTTCAATTATTCATGAAGTATTTAGCACAATCTTCGGTAGCAGCGAGCTGTTTAGTTATATCGTATATGATATCACGTACATTGTTTAAATTCTTGTCCCCATCGTTTGCTGTATAATATTTTACACGCAGCTCGGCATGTTTCCATAGCTCCGTCGGTGCAATTTCTTTAGTCTTCTTCAGATCGTAAATTTCAATTTTTATGAGGTGGGATGCATTATCTCCATCGTCATTGTTTGTAGAGATATATGCTGTACCCCCGTTTGATAAGCGTCCAACAGTAGATGACTTTTTGGAGGCCTTCTTCTTCTTCTTCGATTTCTCAAAGAATTCCTCTATGTCTTTCTTCCTTTTTAGTAGAATGGCGTTCTTTACTTTGTACTCCAGAGTACCTTCTTCATCACTGCGCTCATCCTCTTCCCCTGGATAGTAAAACTGTTTATATGTATTATCTAGAAACTGAAACAATATAAAATATCTTTTTGAAAAATTTGACATGGACACACGAATAAAAAAGTATAAATGTAATTAAGAACACTATTTGAAATATGATAATACTTACAGCCATAGTAACCACAACGTATAAACAGCACACTGTAATGTATGAAGAATACTATGATATTCAGTTATCAAACTTGTACTTTGGTCTTTTTATTATAGTGTACTAACTTATCCACTGTTGACGACGTTTTAACTGAGTTTAGTGAGAGAGAGGGCTCTCTTTTATACACAGCCCATATCTCGTTGCTTTTAGAAACGTAGTAATGATATCCTCAGATAATTTACCTTCAGATAGCAAACCAATTTGTTTGAGTTGTAAGCTAAATACCTCAGATAACTGAACTTTTTTGTTGTATTCGATAACCACAAATCCCTACCTACTTAGTCATATTCCCAGATAACAGAAATTTTGCTTATAACGAGTGGTCATTACTTTAGATGACACATACATTTTTTTGTTTTAGATAGCGACTGACTCGTTCTAATTGTTTGCTGACGACCTTAAATTTAAAGTTACTATTACAGATGCAACCCTGATTGTTCGTAGAGCACGAATTAATCCAACTGTGTTACTTGCACATCAAAAAGTGTTATCATCTACGACAGCTAAATATCCTATCACACGAGCTGAAGTTAAAGTTTTAACGATACCATCAGGTGTTCAGGGTAAAACTCTTGATAACATATTCCTTGGTCAAGTACCTAAACGGTGTATAGTTGGTTTTGTGAATAATGCAGCATTCAATGGAAATCTCTCTAAAAACCCATTTAACTTTGAAAATTTTGATATTAGTACATTTTGTTTATACATAGACGGACAACAAATACCTTCAAAAGCTTTACAACCATCATTTGGGAATAATATTTTTACTTCTAGTTATCATACGTTGTTCTCGGGTACAGGTATACATTTCCTTAATGAAGGCAACGGGATATCTAGAGATCAATATTCCAAAGGGTTTTGTCTGCTAGCGTTCGATTTAACACCTGACTTATCAGCGAATGCTTCTAATCACTGGAACCTTATAAAACATGGTAGCGTAAGAATAGAAGTTCGCTTTGATACGGCTTTAACACAAACTATTAATTGTATTGTCTATGCAGAATTTGATAATGTTATAGAAATCGATAAAAACCGTAACATTTCTGTTGACTATAGTAGTTAAGTAAACTTAAATGTTTTAAAATTAAGTGTGTATTAGAATTAAGCGCGTATTAGAATTAAATATGTTTTAGAAATTAGTCTGCATTATTGTATATTGATCCTTTCAATAAAATATATTCATACAAAGTATTTCTTTGTTTTATTAACAATGTGTTTGTATATATTATGTTACCGTGAATGTTCGAAATGCAGTGTATGTTAAGATACTCTGTCATAGACCAGACCAATTTGGTCAATGTTCATTATGAGTGAAATTATTATGCGCGGGAGCGAGCAAAGGGAGCTCGTACGTCATGTTACAGTTAAAACAAAAGTTTTTGTAGACCCTATAATATGTTAAATTATTGTTGATCTCATTATTTGCTTATAATCTACGAGCCTGATAACATCGTAACGCGATCATGAATACATTAGAAATACGGAAATACTTGAGACAAGTGGATTCAAAAAGTGAATGTAATGTTTATGCCGCAAATCGCTTGCCGATTCATGTAGATATGCCTACATATATCATAAGCAACTTAGATAGCGACAATAAGCCTGGTTCTCACTGGGTTGCTATACACATAGACGCGAATGGAGTTGGTCAGTACTTTGATTCCTATGGTAGAGCACCCACAGGTTTCCATCGTACGTTTTTAGATCGAAATTGCAGAGTATGGAATTACAACACTAATCGAATCCAAAACGATTACACTCCAGTATGTGGCGAATATTGTTTAATGTATTTATACTATAAACATTATGGTATGTCATTAGCCGATTTCCAGCACCTGTTCACTAACAATACGCTGTATAACGATATCATACTAAGTAAGTTATTCAAATATTGTTTTGAAAATAATAAAGAACATTAGTACTGCGAAAGGACTTTTTTTTAAATCATATACATACCCGTTTACATCATAGGTTTAGTCATCATTGGCTATGACGCAGACATTGACAAAAAAGACAACAGACCCGAGATAACATTGAGCGACGACGGCTGGTCGTTATCAAGGGTCGGCCGTTATCAATTGTTCGTCAATTACCTCAGATTACGTTTCTGTAACTTTGTAACGGTGCGTCGTACGCGAAAACGGATTAGCGCAATCGACTCAGCATGGCCGAAAACCCCCGAATAGACACCAAACTTTTTTTTTTTTTTTTTTTTTTTTTTTTTTTTTTTTTTTTTAGCCGTGACGGCCACCCTGAAGCCGAGAGACAGGGCATGGCGGGGGGAGGGAATGACAGGGGGGAGGTGGTGGTTTGGAGAGTTGGTCTAGTCTCCGGGAATACCTACTACTCCCGCAAAATGCTTTAAAAATTTCATTCGAAAGGTATTAATGATATTTTGAACTCATCTTCTTCAGTGATTGTTAGGATACTCGTACACTTAAATCGCGCATTTCTAAAGCTAAACTATATCATATGAAAATATTGTATTTAAACTTCATTATTTTTATTATCGGATTAAACTAGGCTTTAAATGCTTACAAACCTGAATGTGCTCATGCCTATTTCTCTTCAAGGTAGGCAGAGATACAACGCCATCTGCTTTAAATAGCTACACTTTATTTTGATTCTATGGGGTGACGGGGGTATCATCTTCCGCCAATTAACCGATGTACTGGACTGCAAATGAGTTTGGTTCAAAATTGGTCCGACAGATCTTGGTGGGAAAACAAACACCCAACTTAAGTTATTCATAAGCAAATATTCTTCTACTATCTGTCTTATTCATCACACTTACCAACTTGATACTTATTACTGTTATGTGATCATATGTAATAATTACATAGAGATTAAAGTGATAGTTACATATCTGTTATCTCGCGTCAAGCTCACTATAGAATCTCTATATCAATTACACAATAATCCCTAGTGACAGACTAACATACGCATTTGAATAATTTTCGAGTAACAGACGGCAGATGATTGAGCCAATATCCTATTGCTCGGTTGAGTACGCTGCAGCTAAATGAAATTAACATGAGGAGCGCACAAAGACATTCCACGGGGGTGTCTCTTCTACGCGGGCGCATAATTCACGCCTACACCGCCTTACGTTTATTGGCTCCTGGTAAATTGCGGCTTACACTACGAGACACTTGTTAAATTAGTAGAGTTTCATGATAATTGCGCAAAATCATATCAGCTCTATCACACTTATGTGAACCTGGTAATAATGAAATGATCAAATAGTATTTTTATGCAAATATATATTTTTCAAGGAAATTAGAAAAGAATTAACATAAAAATCGTACGCTGAACGTCCATAACGACATCATTTAAAATGCAAATGCCTTTTTATATGAAGTATTAATACAGATAGCCCACGGCCGGATTGTGCTCCTACCGTACTTGGGAGATCCCTTCGTACACTTTTATTGGAATGAAAATCTCGCAGGGAAATGCCGACGAAATGACACTGCGGTAATCGCCTATATTCAATATGTGCTCGATAACGTTACATGCCGCTTTTTATATCGTTAGCTGGATAATGCGGTACATTTTACAAGATGCTTTGTATAACTGTGTGAAAATAATAATAAAATTTGCGGAATACTTTGAAAGTTTACGTGAAAGAAATGGGGATTAGTAAGTTATTTGTTATTCTTCTATGAGCGTTATTTCTTTAAGTTGCTTTCCAGCAGCTACTGTGACGAGGAGACTAGGAGAGAGTCGTTTCCAATAGTCAATCTAAGATTATTTTCAATCTCGATTTTTCATAATATATCGATCAACGCCATATCGGTATTTCAATATGTGTAGGTATCTCGCCACCAACACTGTAACAAAAAAGCTGTCACTTGTGTACAAACTGCGATCTAAAAGTGTTGATCCGTCCTCCCAAAGATCGATTAGATAAAAAGACCGTCATATCGACCTAAAGCGTGTTTATTAAAATAGTAAAACCAAGAAACGGTTTAAATTGTCAAGCTTGGATTACTAAATACCGATTCAGATTGCATATAGAAAGCGGCCGTAAGTCGATTCGTTTCTTAAAATACTTATAATAATAATAATAATAATAGGCAATAAAAGGGGCAGCTTGTGGCGAGCTGTTGGTGAGTGGCGACACCAAGTACCCCGATTCTCCCGAGGATTAGGATTTATTCCCCCTCACCTTGTGTGCTTGCCTTTATTGACTGGCCATGAGTGGAGTTGCAAGAGCAGAACCTATGCTCCTAAGTGTTGGAAGTGTAAAATGTCATAACGCCGGGGGCATGCTGACTGGTATACCGGGAACTTGCGCCCCGCAGACTCACCTCTCGACAACCTTAGCCGCTCAACAGATGTTGCTCCATGGTCGCACTATATGCGGCTATTTTAATGGGGCCCATGCAATGAGTTGGCAAGTCACCGCCTGCCTTTTTACAAGTTTGAGACTTATTGTCACGGCAGGCGTCCGTTAGTCTCCCCCTATAGCCCATTCACCAGTCCATCCAATTCTCAATCCCATAGCCCATAATTTAGTTTCCATCGCGGCCACAGCACCGCACAGCAATAGTCTCTGCACCTGACGGAGCACTGCACGGAGACCATCTCCCGGTGTATCATATTGTGCGCTCGGGGATGATATCCGCCATGTGTGTGTATTCCTAGCATATTAAATTCTCATAAAAGGGCCTCTACGTCTTGGCTTCGGCCCGACGCACGCCTTCCAAAGGCCCGGGACTCCATAGTCCCGAGAGTTAAGGTGCTGAGAAACAATAATAATAATAATAATAATTTACTAACCAAAAAGAAGTCAGTAGATATAACAACATTGATTTGCTACCTACTTGTAACATTGTTTATGGTTTAAAGTGTACAATAATATTAACCCTGCCTCTCAAACTAGGATATCCTGTATCTTGAGAGACAGAAAAGACAGACTTAGTCCTAAAGTATTGATATTTGGTCAATTTTAATCTTATTTGTGCGATTCAGCGGGGCAATGCGGCCAGCATCATGGGCACCTTTGCGCCGGGAACGATGCGGAGTGGGTTGTTTGACGCGACATGATCGCGAGTTTGTTTCGTGTATTTATGTTTTAGTTATTGTAAGTGATAAAAAAAAATTGGGAATTTATTTGTGCAACATATTATGTAAGCCTTTAACCAAATATTCAAACAAAACGAGCTTAAACTTTTTTGAAATCTTCATGTTTATTATTGGGCTACAAAATTTGATTGCCAAAATCTAAACTGCTCAACATCATCAAAACCTCATAGTTATGGCTGCTGTAACGTCAGCAATGGCGTAAACATATAAATCATATATTGCGAAATAACGCGGATTTTGTATTTGTAAAGTGCTAAAGTTCATCCTATTTTGGCAACAATTTGAAGATATTTGCTAAGCTATTAATCTCTTTAATACTTTTGCCGCGATACGAACACGGCTTGCAAGCTCGGTTGGAAGGCTTCCAACGCAGGGGCGACCCGAGTGATCCCCTGCAGTCATGTTGGCCTGGTGCCCCCGCCTGTATTTCACACTGAATATATACCAATGTTAAATTGCTTTGTTCAAATACATCATTTTATTGATCTTTATAAAATTTTCAATGAGTTTGCAAGTGTAAAAATAATTATGAAAATAGAATGAGTGAAAGGCGTTTGCCAGGGTCGTAGCAAGTGGAAAAATGCAGTCTCTGCCTATCCCAATGGGTGTATGTACATTTTCACCATGACTGTTGTCATAGATTCATTAAATTATCTTGCAGAAAAAGTTTTTCAGTTTTTTTGTAACACTTAGATAGCAGACATGCACACGAAAGTAATTCCCATGTCATGTTCCCAACGGTCAGTCCCGCGAGGTGGTTGAAACAATTTTGAAAATGTTGTCTCAACGACCAACGGTGATGTTCGTTTTGGTGGTTAGGTGGTGGCCGTTATGAATATGGATGTCTGCAGTTCCAGGTGCGTCACATTCGGACTGCCGACTCGTAATAGTTCGTAGTATTTCATTAATACACTTCTATGACATTTTGTATTGATTTGTTACTTTCTTTTTCAGGTAAGAAATACTTCAGATAAAATTAACGGCCAGCAGTATCAACGTAAGTTTTTATATCCGCACACTTACAGTTGTGTGTTCCCAACGAGGTAAGCAGGGTTAGATTACATTTACCCAGCTGTAATTTAGTCTCCACGTGATAGCCAAATACATATTTTTTACCGTGACGGTACTAAGAATTACTGAAAACAAAAACCTCTAAAACACTTCGCCCTCTCCAGGAATGAGGAGAAACACTAAGCATTTATCAAATATCGCTGATATTGTACTACATGGAAATGAACGACAAAGTCTCTGTAGAATAAACAATGACGCTGTGTAGTGCATTTCAGTGTAAAAAGAAAGGTTTTCCTACTGATAAGAAAACATGGACGCTGAAAATTCGTCTATTAGAATATGTAGCGACCATTTCATACCCGATTATTTTTATGTTGGGAAGCATTTCTCTTCTTCAACTCTTATTTTGATTAAATTCACCACACAATTCATGCAGGAGCACATTTATTGATAAATTTTGTTATAATATACTCTCAATGCAAATGTCAACAATAAGATTTAAGAACCCCATCTGAGATTAGTTTTGCCTGCACCTACCCCCCCACCCACCTATTAAATACAGGATCACATTTAGATAAAAGTACAGAAGAATGCGATGAAGCTGATAAGGCTAGTTACCAATAAACAATAAAATGTATTAGGATTTATTAACTGTTGGAATTTGGAAAATAGTCGTTAAATTTTCTTTTTTTTTCCAATTTTACATAACGATTGAGAGGTCCCGGGTTCAAACCGTGGCCACTCTACCGACATGAAGCTAACACAAGCAATTTAGCTGAATGGGTTAACAGAATACTGGTAATATTGGTCTCTAATATTCTTTAAAAAGACTTATTAAGAATATAGCTTCGTTAACCGTGACTCAGCTCAGCGGAGTATTGTGCTAACTTAAAGAATGTTGCTTTTGTGTGAAGGTATAATTAACTTACAAACATTAATTAAATCGCTCTGTAAGCAATATTAATAAAACTTAGACGATACTTTCTCGAGTAAACTGCATTACAATGAGAATCTACATCTTTTTGGAAAATAGTTGTGCCCTCGGTTCTGTCCGTGTTAACCTTGAAATGTCTTTTAGACAACTGAAGATCATATAGCCGCCTGGTTTCTGGCAGAGTTGAATTTGGACCACCCCATCTCTTACCATGCGGTGTCGTACAAGGTGACTAAGGGATAGGACTGTTTAAGATGAGCCAGATATATAAACCGTTACCTGGCATTTTTATTTTGTTTAAATTGTGATTAAACTAAAAGTGATAAGTATTTGATTATTCGATAAAAGTAAGTAAGTAAGATATGTAATTTATATGACGTGTAATATTCTTATGAATAAATGAGTTATGAGTTATACAGCACAGAATCTGCCATAGATGCATGGCTCGAATCAACAATAGCGTCCGGAAAACAGCAATAAATTCACCCCCTATTATGTGGGTCCAAATATGGGTGAAATATGGGTGTTAACTCATCTCTGCCTAACTCTCCTGGATAAAGACGTGATCTCTGTGGATATGTATGAAGATCAGATTTAGGCTGTGTTTATATCACATTAATGTAACGCCTGTATGTTTATGCTATATTTGATACAAATATTAAATAATTATAATTTATTGTACATCGCAAACTACCCTGATAACTGGCAGTATAGTCCATACACTGGTTGTCTGGAAGAGATCGCAGACCGTGATAAGACCGCCCATTGTACAACTATCTAACATGCATTTATCCATTGTATGTATCCTATGTTTGGTGTACAGCAAATGGTATTTATTATTATTATTTATTCCGTAGAGGGAAGGCAGGAGGTAGGAACGCCCGTTTATAATCAAGTTAACGCAGAAATGCTCTCCAGCCGTCACGTCCAATCAAAGCCGTCACCTAGTCAGGCGTTAGATGCACTCGACCGTAAGCACAACTGAGTGATATGCGCCAAACGCTCACAATGCACTGTCGGGCATAGGCGGCTGCGAGATTGGCTTAATGGTGGACAGTGAGAAGGTAACTTACACTTCAACCTATGTGACAAATACCATCTTTAGTCTCCCTGCGATCAGGGCTGCTAAGTAATAGCTAAAACGTGGGGCTAAATGTAAGTAATACCAAATAAACCGCGACGGAATCCGTTATAAAGTATTATATTATTTATTTTTATACCACTTAGGTGGCAGACAAGCACACGGCTCACCTGATACAAAGTGGTTCAAAGAATCAATTTTATTTATTCAGTTTAGACACGTTAAGAACACACATGAAAGTCAAAATTTTGCAATTATGTCAAGATATAAATATAAAAATATTAAATAAATAAACCATTAGAAAAAGATTCTTTCGCCAGTGCGGTAGGTTCGTTCTACTGAGAAGATATCAAGCAAGAAACTCAGAGAACTATATTAGAACTAGGTTATCTTTTTTTTGCATTCACTTTACAATTTACGGTGTGCGAGCAAGCAAGAGACTTATTATGTTGACCACGCATTTACATCATCAAGATACTCATCTACCATGGCCTATGAACGTGTTAAACACCATAGCACAGAACCTGTGCCAGTTTTTGTACCGTCAGTGTAGAAGACAAAGCAGGAAAAGCTTTTGTTCTACTCGCTGACAGAACAAAAAGACTCTAGTGAGCTCTGGTTACCCTACTTACCGACGGGAACACAAATCGAGGTTAATATGCCCACGGTATTCAATAGGGCGGCGGTTCCCCAGTCGGACTGCTCAATTGGACGGAAATACCGTCGTGACCCCCCATACACACACCAATACTCCTGCTATCATTAAATCAGTCTGATGCTGTCAAATAACTGTGTCTATCACTTGCTAACAGTTTTCAATCGGTGCCATTGAATCGGACTTGATTATATTTGACTTCAAAGGTTTGTTTAGATACAGTTAGTTAGTTAGTCACAAGTAAATCCAATAAAGCGTGCTAAAAATCGTGATCATTTGGCGCCGACGGTGAATTTTATGTTTGTAAAATGTTTTTCAAGTAATTTAGAATTTATTTATTGTAACGAATGGTAGATATTTTGTATCCATGTTTAATTTTATGGTAGACTCAACTGCCGCGTGGTTCCCGGCATAGAGAGGTGTTGTGTTCCCAGCGGTGAGTAGGGTAGCCAGAGCTCACTGGAGAATTTGTGCTGTCAGTGGGAATACTAAAGGCTTGTCCTGCTCTGTCTTCTACACTGACGGCACAGAAAGTCTGTGCTTACAAGGTCGGCAGCGCGAGTGTGGCTCCTCTGGTGTTACACACGTCCATAAGCCACGGTAACCACTCCATCAGACAGATCAGCCGTGTGCTTGTCTGCCACCTAAGTGGTATAAAAAAAGAGAAGAATTTGGAACACCCCATCTCTTCCCATGCGGTGTCGTACACCCCCTGTTACGTGGGACCGAATTTTTTGATTGGTGAAATGTGGGTGTTAATTCACCTTTGCCTAGCCCTCCGGGGATATAGGCGTGATTATATGTATGTACATATGTAGACTTAACTAAAATATACTCGTACTATGAAAGATGGACTCGTGCACTAAGATATTTACTGCACAAATAATAACTTTTGTAAAAGGTTCGCTTCGACTGTTTGAAAAGACTTTATCATAAAGCCGACTTACAAGATATGAATACGTACATTTCGTCTGTATTTGAACCCTGACCAGGTCATATTCAGGCCATCAATCTTGTTTAGCAAGACTAGATATAAGATACATAGTAATCAAGATAATGTTTTGATAGTATCTCCAATTCATGAGTTAGGATTAAGCCTTACATCACCAAAGTCAGCTCGTTTGCAGCAAACTATTTGCAATTACAGTTTGCTACCGTGTAATTTTCTATTTTTGAACGGTACGCCTTCAGGATATTATAATTACTTGCAGATCATTCTCTAAACTCCTCGTTGTGTTATCACTAGCTTAGTTAGTGATTTTATGCAATTGAGGTAGTACACAAGCTTCAGAAGCTTAGTAGTTATGTAGACGGTCTTCCGATTGAGAGATTTACAGATTCTAATCCTGGCTAATTATACTACCGACATAAATCAGCTATATAAAAGGTAGTTAGATAAACTAGAGGGGTTAACCGAAGGTTCATGTACCACAAGTTCATGAACCTCTTCTTTTTTGTTAAAAAACAGTGGTTCATGTACCACTGTTGTCGTTCAGCAGCTAATTTTCAGCACAGTGAGAACAAGTGCCTTAAACGTATGAGTAGATTAATATCGTCTGAGTCCGTCTCGAGTTATTGGAAACAGCTCTTCAGAGGTCGAGTCGAGGACAAGTGGGCTTGACCTCCGAAGGTGTCCCTAGATAATAATATACTGGTTATGAAAACGACGATTTTTCGATTTGAATTTGCCAGAACAAACTAGATTTTATTTTCTACGTATAATTTGTTTAGTACTAGATCTATACGTGTCCACTCAAATACTAGAAGAGCACCAACTAAACATAGTGTATCGTCCATATGAATAACCTCCTAGCTCGTAAATCGGCTTAGTACCAGGACACCAGTAGCCACGAGAGAATAGTTCCCAGTTCAGACTTCTCATTGGTCGGACTGCACAAAATCGATTTCTGAACGAAGCGCAAACAATGTCATCTTGTCTCATCCCCTAATGGAGTTTGTGAACTAAATATATGCAGTTTGATAGTTTAGATCAGATACGTGCGCAAGGTGATACCATTATTATTTTGTTAACAATATTCATAGTTAACTATATGAAATAAAATATACTTACGCTAACATTAAATACACCTTGAAATGACCTTGTCCACTACACTACACTACTGTAGACTGTACACTACTGTAGAGAGAGCCCTATGTCCAGCAGTGCACTAGAATAGGCTAATTGACTGATTGCCACCTACATTATATAATTTCTTTGTTACATACATAAACAAAATTGATAGTAGTTCAACTTCTGTTACAAACGTTCAACTTTTCAAAATCGCCAAAAAGCCAGAGACTTAAAATAGTGGATTCGAACCCGCGATCTTTCCTTTAACCGTCGCCGCAAGACGGATATATGTATAGAAAAAAATTGGATGGCTTCAGGCGAAGGTTCGGTGGCTTTTTTTTGACTATTGCGGAATTTAATACTTTTAGTACCAGGATTGCAGAGACACGCGGAGCGCATGGAGCTGCATCAAAGGCATACCTGTGTCAAAAGCTCGGGGGTACCGCAGCGTGTCCGGCATGAGCGTTTGAATAGCTCTCAACCTCAATGGCGCGCCCGAACTTAGCTGAAAACTACTGTTGCGTGCATTCCGATGCGTTTTGTTTTGTATGGCCGCTCTTTGATATATTATTCACTTTTGACAAGCTTTGACGCAACTATTTAGTGTTGTTGGTACTAAGAGCACATAATACTAAAGAGATGAAATGTATCCACACCGTTAGAAGTCTATAGGGCCAAAAGTGATACCTATACGGTAGTTAGTATGTGGTAGGTACTACAGCGGATAGGTATTTGTATGGCAACCTATGGCCAATAGTTTAACATGCTCTTCGAGCTACGAAGGGTTTCACTATTTCAAGAATGGCCGCCTATTCCAAGACGGACCTGTCTATTATTGCTTATTTGTAAGACAGGCATACATACATACATATAATCACGCCTTCATCCCTGGAGGGTTAGGCAGATGTGAATTAACACCCACATTTCACCAATAATTGTATTCGGTCCCACGTAATAGGGGGTGAGCCTATTTGTAAGAACAGATGTTTATAGCTATTACTACTATTAAATACTTATATGCAAAAGTTTCAACATATTTCTCATTACCAAGGCACTACATATAAAACGGCACTGCAAACATTTGACTGCAAGTCAAATATTTGTGACCTGTAGTCAAACATTTGAAGTACCGTTTAATCATACGCATGTATCTGTGACATTGTCAAGCGCTCAGTGAAAATTGTGTAATTTGTTCGGAATAAAGTGTGTCGCCAGGACTCGAATATATTTGTTATTGATATGGCGTAATGTATCAATGTCGGGCTATCCATCTCTAGAAATATCGAATGTAATAACGCATGATACACACGACACGCATGTTAAAGACCTGGCTTCTCTGCCCGCGTACGTGTTGCCCTCTTCTTGCAGTCCCGGGTTCTTCAAGCGGGGCGTGAAAAAGCATCTCTCAAGGCCGTCACAGTAGGGACCACCATTTAAGTTCAATGATATTGGAAATGGTGGTACGTATCTTCTGGACTGCAGTTTTTCTCTGGGTGCAGTCAAATGACGGAATAAATATTTAAATAAAGTCAGACCCACGAAAATTTTACTTTCGGTGCACCTGTATTAGTGAACGAAGGGTTGGTGCAGATTTTCCTCTTAGATTGAACGAAATTTTCTATCACTCAGTATGCTAACTATTCAATTCGATTAAACTAGGAAAAATTTAATCGGTTCAATCACGCCTGAACCGATAAAAAAATTCCCATCTTAATTGATTTCCTTTCAGGATCTCAAAAGTTTATCGCTCTCGCAAAAGCCAACATACAACAGCACAAAGTTTTTAAATTAACTAGAAAATTGCTATGAGGATGGTGGAATGTATTGTACAGGCGAGTTTAGAAGTCACAACATGAAACGGCGCCAACCTCAGCGCTTTTATTTTACGAGTATCGTTCAGATTATAGTTGCACTATCATTTTTATTTCATACTTCGTATAAAAGTTTATTGTACTTGTCCACCGGTGACCTGGTGACCTTATAACTCTATTGGTTTATTCCACATTTATAGGCGTCGTTTTTTATGGAATAGCATACGAGGATGACCCACTTAATTCTGTAATCAAATAAAAGATGCTAAATCCAGTGTGATTTCCATATTATTATATTGCCTCTTAACTTTAATCTGGACATGTGATGCATACAGATGAGAGTAATTTATCGCACTACAGAATACCGCGGCTATAATAACCTCGTGTTGTAACTTCCAGCAGTGAGTAGAGCAGCCAGAACTCACTGGAGTGCTTTTATGCAGTCAGAGCGAAGACCAAAGCCTTGTCCTGCTTTGTCTTTTATAGTGACGGCACAAAAATACTCTGTGCTCAGGGCGAGTGTGGCTCCCTTGGAGTTGAACACATCCATAGGCCACGGTAAGCACTTTCCATTAGTCCACCTAGTCCGTCTGCTAGTTTGCCACCTAAGTGGTATAAAAAATATCGAGGTATTAAGGTGGTATTAAGTATGGAAGTGGATGGTTACAAGAGGAGAGGCCTACGAAACAGGGGATGAATTGTGTGAAAGGTGGAAAATAGTGGATGTTGAGATGACTACAAACATATATGGTATCAAGTCAGGAGGAAGATGATTACATCGTAGACTAGTTCTTTTCCTAGACCTCTGAAGTCAACTTATATGGTAACTGCGGATGAACTTGAATATATTCCATGACACAAGACTGCCACACACTTCATGATTAAATAAATGTAACTTTACAAATTCCTTACACAATAAGTACTAAATGGATAAAACAAAACATGTCGATACATTTTTTTCAGGCAATTCAAGTTGGGTTTCATGTTCAATAAGTCGTTTCGCCCTTTTCTGTATACAAATTTCACCGCGTCGGGTATTTCCATAGATAAAAGTATCGAAAGCAATCCAGGAAAAATGGACAGTATCAGTAATCTTGGCTCTATTTGGTAACTCGGTGGAAAAGTGGTTTAAGCTCAGACAAGCTGGCTATAAACCATTTTATCCGCTCCCTCTCGACTAACCTCAGAATTTGTTAACAGTTCAGCATAAAGTGTGATATTTATTATATCTTCAGGAAACTCGGTTCCATAATTTGACAGGTGAGATTAAGCAATACTGTGACTTTTTTTTGCAAGATCACAAATATTTTTTTCCAATAATAGGTATCAAAAGTAAATTTGTCAGAAAGCATAGGAACTGAGTATCTTGAGCACCAGTTTGCCAAGGTTTAGAATGTTGAAACACAAATTTATGTCGACATACCTCAAAATCTGTTACCTAACATGAAGCTGGGCCTGATTTACAATCTATATCTAAAGGACTTTAGACAGAAGAAACCACTTATTGGGTCCCAGAGCAAAATAAGTGATGGCAATAGTAGTTTAGAGAGGAGAAGTGAATATAGGAAATAATTGGATTTCCCAGAACGAAAATTATCCAGCTTGATCGAGAAATTTACACTTTCCTTATTTTCTCACCTACCCCACGCGCGTCACAGTATAATATCTTACTAATATCCCCGAAGGGGTTGGCAGTGGTGCTAGCACCCACATTTCGCCAGTTTATGTTTAGGTCTCAATGTAATAATAGGTGGCGAGCCTATTGCCATTAACCGGGCACTTATAAACCTGCGATAAAAACACACGTAACTTTGAAAAGCATCGAAGCAGTTATTGGTGTGTGCCATGGTAAAACCTGGGATCGAACCAGAGGCCTCGTCTCAGCAGTCCCTTACTTCATACACATACTATTTTCGCATAAATAGTATAAAAATCCCTATTTATATTGTACAAAAAAAGCGTCCGGCTGCATCAGGAATCATTTACAAGCATACAAAGAGAAAAAGAGAGTTTTCCGCAGACACAGCGGCGGAAACGAGTTGGTGACTCTATTGATGGGCGGAAACTGGCGTGTGTTCGCGACGGAAGCGGAAACGGTCGCGCCGTCATTGTGACACTGCTGCGGCTGCGGTGCCGGTGCCTAGCCGGGGTTCGAACCTACGGATGTATGAACGTCTCGATTTACAAGCCTTTGTAGTGCAATTGCGGCGTCTGGGTGATATGATTGAATAACGTTGAAGTTCTTGCAGTGGGACTTCTCCAAATGGAATTGTTTGCACAGGGGGTGGATTGGTGTATTTCATTGCGCTGGTAAATGGTATATGAATCTTTGCGATTTTAGAGATGTAACTGCATTACTGTCAGGTAGACTTTTTCTTAGTTATGGGTTTGAAATTAGTATTTTACAGAAGTTTTACTTTGGGATCGAAATAAATACAGTTTTTAACAATCACGTCATAAAATTTTATTGGACCTTAACTATATTCTGAAAATCGAATATTTACTTCTTTATTATTGTGACGTGTCCAAAGTGCAAAAATGCAATTTTGACTTGTCTTGTGTTCTCGGCAGTGAGTACGGTAACCAGAGCTTGCTGGAGAGGTTTTGTGCTGTCAGTGGGAAGACCAAATGCTTTTCCTGCTTTGTCTTCTACACTGACGGCACAGAAACTCTCTGTACGCACAGTGTGACTCCTCTGGTATTACACACGTCCATAGGCCATAGTAACCACTTTCCATCAGGTGGGCCCTATAATTGTCTACCACCTTAGTGGTATAAAAAAATGTGGGGCAGATGATAACATCGTGACGATAAATAATTTTAGTGTTTAGATTCAGCTAAATTTAAAGATTAAATTTCAAGTAAAGCACAAACCATTAGAAAGAAGCATTAAAAGCAATGAGAAAAAACTGCGAAAGAAAAACCTTTTCAGTGAACGCTCTCGCAGCAGACCGTAGCAAGTTTAGTGTTCATAAAGGCTTTAACTTTGACATTGTCGGCTTACATTTGTAATCGGCGTGTAAACAGTGAGCGGCCAGCAGCTGCTTCAGTATGGACATTGTGGAGCCAATCTCCCAGAAACTTTGTACTCCTAGTACGGTAGACTTTTGCCGATAAGATAGCACGTATGCTAAACGGTTCGTACTCGCTCAGTTTCAAAGCAAACACACTCAGTTTGCATAATTGAGGGCTACTTTTGATTGGAACACTCCTGCTGGTAAGTTTCCAGATGGAGTTTATATTCACAATTATTTTGAAAAATCTTTCGTTTAGTTACGGACTAAGGAAAACGTTAAAGCGGTTTGATGTGGCTGTAGTTTCGGGTTGGATGTTTTATCTATTTTTAACATGCTTCATCAACAAACAAAACAAATTTTATTTGTCTCGGTTGCTAGGTTAAAAACGATTTTGCGATCGAGCTGACTCGGGTTCGAGTCCTACCCAAGTAAGTCAACGACTACAAAAAAATAGGTATGTGGCCTCTGTGGCGTAGCAGTCGTCAGACTGCTACTAAGAGGGCGTGAGTTGGATTCCGTTCCCGTTCCCGTTGGATATTTATAAATATGAAATATGTCTATTTGCATATTTAAAATAGAAGTGAAAAAATCTTTGATGGAAAAAGGTTATTAAAAAGTAGATGAATATCTTGATGATAAAAATGACAACATAAATTGTAATCAAAACCATGTATAAAAAAAAAACAGATAATCTAGTTCTAATATCTATCTAGTTTAATCATTTTCCAATGGATTATTTATATATTATTTAATATTTTTATAATATTTCTTGATATAATATTGACGTTCATATGTGCTCTTTGTGTGAATAAATGAAATTGATTCTTTGCTTAGTCTGGGTGTTTCTATATATAATATGTATGTATTTACAAAAAAAGTATCTAAGTATGTTTATCAGCATTCTAGATTCTGTAACACAAGCTGGTTAACATATGCTTAGTATGGGTCTAAATAAATAAATTATTTAATATTCTCGTCTTCTTCAGACGTACACGGAAATTTCAAAGGAGACCATCCATTGAAATTTTCGTGTACGAGGTGGTCTGCAATCTGAAATGTGATGATGTTGTCATGTTCGAATATTCGACTTTTTTCTTTTATGACGTATTACTACTTACTAGGACCAAACGCCCGGCTTAGTGCCAAAAAAGTGCAAAAATTTGACAATGGTGCAAAATATAACAACACGTCAATATTCAGATTAAATGTTATTGTTTTGATTTAGCTTAACTGAAAGTTTTATATTTCTTTTGTTTTATCTAGGACATGCCAACTTGACTTCACCTTGCCTGATGGTAAGCTAAAGGCGAAGTCTCATGAAAGTGGGTCACCATTACAGACACTAAGTAATGTTACAATTGGGTCACTCAGCTTGGTGGTCTCATCAGATGCTTTTCATGCCCCGCTTGAAGGACCCGGGACTGTAGGACGAAGGAAACACGTGAGCTGGTCATGAATTCCATACCATTTGAGGCATAAGAAGTAGTGAGAAAAAAACTAGCGAATGATAAACCTGTCCAGTGAACGCTCTCGCTGCAGACCGTAGCGAGATGAGCTGTCAGATGGCAGCTCATCTCGAGGGTAATGACTATAATGAGGCCACTGCGCCTAATTACTGACATTAAGACTTGCAATCGAGAGGTCAGAGGTTTAAAACAGCCTTAACTTAATTGATGTGAACCCTTTCGCTTGGGGTCTTTCTAAAAGCGACTATACCGACTTATACTATATGCAGTCATAGAAGACAATATTAAAAAAAGGTCGAAATATAATAAATTTATCTCAATCCTTTATACAAAATTTAAACGAAAGAAGAATATGGAGCAAACCGTCTCAGTACCAACGAAGATAAGGTCAAAATATTTTATCTAAGAACACAGCTGCCTTTTTAACATTACCCGTAAAGGTGACTCAATAGTGCGATGTAGATATCAGCTACAATCGGATAAGTTAAATAAGATATCCGATTCTTGACGAAAAGCTTTTTGACAAGAATTTCGATTAGAAAATATATATATATATATATATATACTTACTTACAGCTTATAAATTCGAATGGCAAATCGAAATGTATCAGCAAATTTGTTCGACAATTATTTTATTGCTTCATATAAAAGGGGATGAAGCTTTTGGCGTAAGCTGTTTCTTTTATAGAGGGCACGACAACTTGATTTCACCTTGCCTGATGGTAAGCTAAAGGCAAAGTCTCAGGAAAGAGGGTCACCATCACAGACATTTTTTCATTGTATATATGTTTGCTTGGTACGAAGAAAAGTTCTACACCTTACTTGCCTTATATGATATTCGTGGGAAGATATATGTAACAAAATATACAGGATGGAATTTTTGGATTTTGGGCCCAAAATTGGCATATCATATTAGCAAGTTGGTCCCACAAAGGGCGCAACCAGACAAACTACAAATGTGGATGTAATCCACGGAAATAAACTTTCATTAAGGAAATTAATTCATCACTTAATTTCCTTTTGCCTATTCGACCCTTTCATCGTGCGAGTGGCTGGTCTCGAAGTCCACTAGTTGATCCCAAAGGAGAAATAAAATTTTACAATTAGCACCGGCTTAATAGTTCTTTTAATTCGTACATCGTAAAAGTAGACCGTGAAGTCCAAATTGGTGTATTTTAATAAAACAATTTGCCGGTAATATTGGGTAGGTATTATAAAGCTTATCGCGGTGTTATCGCCTACTTCGTTGTTATTATTGTCGATACTAGAACCCTCATTAAAGCTAGTGCGGACCCGTAAGCCAACCTCTTAGACCGAGTGTTGACGCAAAGATGCCCGGTGCGGAGCGAAAATGAGATTCCAATATATAGTTTCCCTAAACATCGTGACTAAATGTTCAATAGTTGCGTGATTAATTATAGTGTGACAGAAGCATTATCGAGATCATGTATCATTTGCTCTGGTTTGACTTACACACGCCACTAAAACCTGCATCGGATAGACTGGGGCGACAGTACAATCATAAATAATAATCCATAACTAAAGTTCTCTCTATCTAACGATCTTTAACATAACTCACTAACATTAACAGAGTGTGATTTGCTATGCTTATTTGATTTCCCTGAAGCGGAGCAAATATAGCGCTTTTGTTAGAATTTTGAGGCAATTTCTGTTTTGTTTTTTAATTAGATTTGTATCTACAAAAAATACACCGAAATATTCTCAGATAAATGGAGAATGGGAACACACATAGATTATAGTATCTTTGCATTCGATTTTGTAGATAGCTCGGTACATCTTCGCTGAGATGTAAACTAGGCTTTATTTTCCTTACACGTACGGACGGTGTTTACCATCGCCGGATGCGGCGGCAGCCTTATTGATGGCCGGAGGTTGCGCCGGCCGCGGGCCCGGAAGCGTTGCCATTGTGCCTCTCTGCCTTGCGTCTGACAACTACCGGGCGCTCAGAAAGGCGAGGCGTTTGACAGCGATCTCTGGAGTTTGCTTCTCTCTTGTACATTGGCTGTATTACTTGCTCGAGGTTTATAAAGCTGTATAAGTAGGTCAGGATAATAGCGGCAGGTAATAGTTTCTTCGGTGTTTTGTAGTTAATTACTATCGCCAGTTTCTTAAATTTGCATAGGGTTGGAATAGTTTAAAAAATGTTACGAAAAATGCCTACATGAAAATTTTCTCCAGCTTGATTCCCGCGCTTGACTAATTTCCATATCCCGATCCACATCCATATCTCACGCATTAAGGGGTGAGCTCATTGCAATTATGCTGATGCATTATGCACATATCCGTCACATTGGAATAATTACTTAGTGGGTGTTGTATTTTGAAAAAGGAAAAGTAATATTTTTTTTATATAGGGCACGTCAAGTAGACTTCGCCTTGCCTGATGGTAAACTGAAGGCAAAGTCTCAGAAAAGAGGGTCACCATTACTTACACATACCATGTTACAATGGTGACACTCAGCTTGACGGCCTCATCAGATGCTTTTTCACGCCCCGCTTAAAGAACCCGGGACTATAGGAAGAAGGAAACACGTGAGCTGGTAATGAATTCCAGGCCGTAATGGTGCGAAAGGTGAAAGAGTCACCGAACCGCTAATAATCAAAATTAAACTAATATTGTTCATGTGATTGTGACAAAATGCTGAAACTCTATAATTCAATTGCGGTGCAATCTAAAACAATGCGGAAAAACAAATAAAAACCATCTTACAAGCGGATTGTAACCGTGTTAAAATTTGAATTGGGTCGATGTAGTAGGTAGGACACAACGGTATTTCCATCCAATTGAGCAGTCCGACTGGGGAATTACCTCTGCCTTACAGAATACCCCGGTCATAATAACCTCGTGTTGTGTTCCCGGCGGTGTGTAGGGCAGCCAGAACTCACTGGAGAGTTTTTGTGCTGTCACTAGGAAGACCAAAAACTTGTCCTGCTTTGTCTTTTACACTGACGGCACAGAAACTCTCATAACTTACAGGGTTGGCGACGCGAGTGCGACGCTTTTGGTTCTGCACACGTCCATAGGCCCACGGTAACAACTTTCCATCAGGTGGGCCGTGTGCTTGTCTGCCACCTAAGTGTATACCACACAAAAAACACTAACTAAAAATGTATGTGGGTACACATATAACTGTTTATATTCGTGCTATACGATAAGTATGGCTTCCCTATAATACAATTTTTTTGATCAAATCGAAAACTCATTTCGTTTGATCACAAATGAAATGTAATTTTATTCGCAAGAGATATCGTATGAAATTGGGTTACAATATTATTACGTGGCACACGCAATAAATAAGTGGGAAACGAGATCTGTTGGGTGTTAGAGTACGGAGAGAGTTGACGGAAGATATTACTCATCTTAACAGCTGTAGATTTTTTTTTTATACCACTTAGGAGGCAGACAAGCACATGGTCCACCTGATGGAAAGTGGTTACCGTGGCCTATGGGCGTGTGTAACACCAGAGAAGCCACGCTCGCGCTGCCAACCCTGTAAGCACAGAGTTTCTGTGCCGTCAGTGAAGGACAAAGCAGGACAAGCCTTTAGTCATCCCACTGACAGCACAAATTCTCCAGTGAGCTCTGGCTACCCTACTCACCGCTGGGAACACAACGTAGAGTTATTATAACCGCGGTATTCTGTAGGACGGAGGTACTTCCCCAGTCAGACTGCTCAATTGGGCGGAAATACCGCCATGTCCTACTTCCTTAGAAATACTTATACTAGTTAGGTGGCAGACAAGCACACGGTCCAGTTGGTGGGAAGTGATTACCGTGGCCTATGGACGTATGCAACACCAGGGGCGTTACACTCGCCCTGCCGATCATGAAGAAACCTTCTGATAGCTCTCTTGAAAAACCTCATATTGAAGGCGCTTGGAAAAACCACAGCAGGGAAGTCATTCCACAGCTTGAGCGTGCGTGGGATGAAGTTTCTTTCATACCGCACAGTGCACACCGTCTCAGGTCGCAATGTGTAAGGATGAATTCACTGCCTATGGCGAGTGGTGCGATGATAGAATGTTGCTGTGGGCATCATGTCAAACAATTCATCTGAGCACAAACCATTGTATTGGCGGTAGAACACACACAGCGAGACAAATTCCCTCTTAAGGCTGAGAGGTTCCACATCGCCTGAGAGTATGGGGTTGTCGACTGCCGTCAACCAGCCTCAACGGCCGTCTTTGCATCGAGTCGAGAGGGTCAAGCTGGTAATGGTGACCCTCTTTCCTGAGACTTTGCCTTTAGCTTACCATCAGGCGAGGTGAAGTCAAATTAGCGTGTCCTAGATATAAGTAAAGACATCCGCCACACTGAGACTGCTGAATCGAAATCATGTGTTAGTTACTTCGTGGTATATGAATATCTGTATTAAACACGGTAAAATCTCTGGCTGAGTCTGGGCTGTATATATCTGTCTGATGTTAAACAGTCTTATCCCTTAGTCGCCTTGTACGACACCGCATATTATTTTATCGAATTTTACACAACAGATTCACCAATGAAGGTTTTTCATGATATTGTTCCTATATTACACATTTATTTTTAATGAAATAACCTAATATTGTTTGAGGTAACATACACAACACAACTCATGCCAGAACAAAATCCTTACAACGATAACATTCATAAAGATTGTACTTTTTTGCTAAAAATATTTTCACAAACAAGACTCAGGGTTTATCGCAGCAAAAACAAAAATGTATAATGTATAAAACACGAATACACGACAAAGTTAAGCGAAGATTGATTAAGTACCCTCCCTAACCTCCGAACTTGACAGTGTACAAACATCAGAAAGATCCTCTCAATTATCGCTGTACCAGGATAACATGACGTTAATGTAGACATTATTACATTATCTTCATAAGTACACAGAAGTGACAACTTCAGAGTAGGCAGAGACAGCTCTCTTCTTCTGTCTTTAGACACTCTACGAGCCTCCGCAATGAAATCATCTCAACTGCGTTTAATTCTACTTTCATAACATAACATAACATAAACTCACGCCTATATCCCCGAAGGGGTACCCACATTTCGCCAGTTTATGTTTAGGTCCCAATGTAGTAGGTGGCGAGCCTATTGCCATTAACCGGGCACTTATAAACCTGCGATAAATACACACATAGCTTCGAAAAGCATTGGAAAATCATTGGTGTGTCATGGTATATATTTGTATAAATTTAAAATTGAGCAGTCCGACTGTGGAAGGATCTCCACCCTGTAGAATACCACGGCTATAATTTTACTTTCATAGTTTTCTTCTTCATTCAATAATGTGTATTGAGGAGGTAGGACACGACGGTATTTTATTATTTTTTATTTATTAGTATTCACAAACAGTATATTTGATGTACATGGTTGACAAAAAACCCTTACTGGTTTGTCTAGACAACCGTAACCGACTTTCGACTCAGACTTATAACTATAAATTAATATAGGTATCTAATTATGAGGATTTGTTACATATCAATTTTTTTTTAAATACTGTTCTAACATTTACGCTAAATTCATCTTAAATACATTTTTTTCCCCCATTTCTGTCCCAATTGAGCATTCCGATTGGGGAAGTACCTCCATCCTACAGACCACGGCTATAATAACCTCGTGCGGTAATTATTCTAGGCAGAGCTTACTGGAGAGTATTTGTGCTGTCAGTGGGAAGACCAAAGGCTTGTCCTGATTGTGTCTTCTGTACTGACGCCACAGATGCTCTCTGTTCTTACAGAGTCGGGAGCACGGATGTTGCTCACGTTCTTAAGTCGCATTAACCACTTTCCATCAGGTGGGCCATGTGCTTGTCTGCTACCTTAGTTATATAAATCAAAAATGAAGAAAAATTCGAGCTAAGCTACTCATAGAAGCCGTAGTTTCGATTCTCGCTCAATGCAATTACTTGTGTGCATGAATATTCTATCTCTTACTCGTTATTTGATTTCTGGTTAAATATTATTTATTTATATTAAAACTAGTGTAACACATGTACTAAATTAGGTATTGTGGAGTCAAAAAGCTGCAGTATATCACAGAGAACAGCGCACACCATCATTTGTGTTGGCATTGTGGTTGTTCTCCATATTCTGCGAGTACATTGCAAGTGCTTTATGTTCGATCAGGGTTCGTACCATGAACGCTTAAAACAGATCAACAATTGAGTTGCTGTCGTACTACCAACTGCAAATGTAACTTTGTAACCCTATATATTTATATAGAATTACAAAGTTATTTATGCATTTAGTAAATGACATCGTTCAATTCATTTATCTGTTTTTTGACTTCATGGTAAGCATGCAATTATTTAATATAGTTGCTGCGCGTCTGATTGCTTGTTTTTTGGATAGATAGATAACTTGAATAAGACACTTTGTACTATATTTCATTTTTCACCTGACCGTTTTCGTATTTACTTCTCTTCTCTCACTCAATATGTGTTGCAGGTTCGACCAAATGCCATCAATCAATAGTATTAACAGATAGGTAACTTTACTGTACAACAAAAAAAATTAAAAAAATTAACAGTATAAGTATAATGTATCTGTGGTGACCTTTTAGCAGTTTGTTTATTTATAAATAAAGTATCAGGTAATAGATAAAAATACGATGAAAAAATTATTCAAACATGGTTCAAACCCCCAAGTAGAAGTTATATTTTTAGATGTAAGGTATCACATACGCTTCACATGCTTTTCTGAATAGATTGAAATCAATCAATTATGTAGCCTAAGGCAGTTGGTCATGTCGTGTTCGTCCGTTCATATATGGTAGGGGGCATCCCACCTTCTGTTTGTCGATTGGTGATATCTGTCGGAATAGATATACAGTGTTTCCTGTGTTTCAATATCATAACAAATAATACTAAGCACACCTCACAGACGACGTCGCGTTAACTCTTAAATGCGATAACCTAAAAATGCATTTTATTCTGTATGAACCATAACATAACATAAACTCACGCCTATATCCCCGAAGGGGTAGGCAGAGGTGCTAGCACCCACATTTCGCCAGTTTATGTTTAGGTCCCAATGTAATAGGTGGCGAGCCTATGAACCAACCATATTATATGTAATGTATTTTCATTTTTCTTTACATTCCCATATAGTGGTTTCGTGACCACAATACGATAGTTCTAGTAAGTATAGACACGGGCACCATAAGACGTTAAAAGCTAGCTCACAATTTCGCAAGGTATTTCTACGGCCTGTTTAGCTTGCCAGCGAGCGATTCGTTCCACCTGTGCATCAATATTGCATGGTGTCGCTCGGTAGCCGACCGCCTGCTCTTCGTTTTATTGCACGCCTGGTACATTTTATTTTATTGACCGACTAATAGCGAGATATTTATTCACAGGTATGAATTCAATATTGATATAACTTATCATTTAATAGGTAGTGAAAATATCTATTTAAATTGAAATTCTGTGAAAATTCTTTCTAGGAAGTGAGTTTCGCAGGCAGGTATTTAAATACGCTCTTGCCGTGAATGCATTTAAGTGCCCACTGGAGGATGCGCTCGGGCGAGCATAGTTAAGGGGATAGGTATTTGAATTTCTAGTTTTAAATGGAAAACTCTTCGACTAGTCTAATTACTTTGTGTTTTACCGCTAAAGATTTTATAGTTTGTGTTTTAGAAGTTAGAATTAACTAGGGTTTTGGAGACAGACATTATGAAAGTTTAAAACTATTGAATATCCAGCAGGGCGTCCGATAAAGACAATACAGATACAGAGATAATCACCTCAACAAAGTCTAGGGAACAAGATGACCCCAATATTTTTTTTCGTGTAAATCTTGTTTTGCAAATAACTGGCAGCAAATAAATAAAAATTGAATAAAGTAGATTACAGAGTTGTTCGAAATTTAAAAATAAATTTAAATAAGTAATGATTTTCGAATATGGAGGGAAAACTTTTAAAAGTGTTTGATTGTGCAGTTTCTCTAAGGCAAAATAAAAATTATTTTCTTTGATTGTAAATAACGTTTATTATCAACGATACGTCTTTTACGTATGGTTTGTGCATTTTTGTGACTGTAGTCATCATGTCACGTCGTCATTTAAGTCGCGAAGAGATGTTAAGGGCTGTTGGTATGCTGCAAGCTGGACAAACTCAACGCGACGTAGCGGATGCTGTCAACACCCAACCAAGCGTAATTTGCAGATTATGGGCACGCTACAGGTCTACAGGGGATGTTGCCGAACGTCACAGGGGACGAAATAGGGTTACTACCCCGCGACAAGATCGCTTCTTGCAAAATTCCACAAGGCGGCAACCCACGATTACTGCTCGTCAGTTAGTCGCAGGCCTCCAGTCTCAGCATCAAATGGTTATTAGCGATCAAACTGTCAGGAGAAGACTACACGAAACCAATCTTCATGCTCGCAGACCGCTTAGAGTTCCAGCTCTTCGACGTGGAAATCGAGGTCGTCGCTTATTGTGGGCTAACGCACATTTACAGTGGACCGACCATCAATGGGCACGGGTTCTGTTTTCCGACGAATCTCGCTTCGGTTTTCATCCTGATTCGAGAAGAGTGCGTATATGGCGAGTTCCTGGACGTCGAAGTCGTCTCCAGAATCCGCAAGAAGTTCATCCTTACCAAGGTGGAACAATCATGGTATGGGCTGGAATTCGCCTTGGTGGAAGGACCGACCTCGTTTGGATACGGGGCAATTTGAATGTAAACCAATACATTCAGGAGGTTATACACTCATGGTAATCCCTCATCGACAGCAGTTCGGTCAAGATTTTATGTTCATGCAAGATAATGCACGGTCACACACCGCGAGGGTAGTGGTCAATGCGTTAAGCGAGCACAATATTACGACGTTGGAAGGGCCTGCTCAGTCTGCCGACCTCAATCCCATAGAGCATGCCTGGGATTTGCTTGGGAAAAGAGCTTTCAGTGATTCTTTGGAAAATCTGAACACTGAAGAACAACTTTTTTTACATCTTCGCAGTGTTTGGAGCCATATTCCACAGACGATGATTGACAATCTCATACTAAGTATGCCACGCCGTTGTCGAGGTGTTGCTAATGCTTTAGGAGGTCCTACAGATTATTAAAAACGTTTAAAGTACGGTTAATTACTGTATTTCTTACTACCTCGTTATTTTTGTGCCTAATCATAGAAGGTTGTAATACTCAATATTGGCACTATTCAATTCTTTCTTAAAAAATTTTTTTTTGATATGAGAATGTTTTTATTAAAATTAAAATTAAAAACGGTATGAAAATACCCTTCTATTGATATAAAACACTCACTATTACAAGAAAGGGTTTTTAAATAAAAACTAGAAATGTCCTTGTTCCCTAGACTTTGTTGATGTGTGTATTTACTTTCTTAATAATTCTTACTAATATCATAAATAAGATTATAACTCTGTCTGTCTGTTACGCTTATACAATTTAACCGCTGAACCGAGCTTGTTGAAATTTGATACACATATAGATTAGAAATTGTGAAAGGACAAAGGACAAGGACACGTAAAACAATGTTAAAATGGTTTATTCAATATTTGAAGCAAGTCCTACCAAGTCCAATCGATCAACAGTATAAATAATAAGTAAATTTACTCTCAACATACGTAGGTAACAACATTCAGAACCTTTTACGAATCAAAAAAACATTCTCCAAGAAGTTGAAAATAAATTGTGTTAGTTAGCCCTTTAAGTTTAATATACCTAGTAACATTTTGATTCAAGCGTTGTCATGTCTTATATGGTTCTTTCTTCGACCATTTTAAAAGTACATCAGCACACCATTTACTATTCTACTAGCAACGTTAATTTGATTTTAAGTGATATTTGAAATTTAAAAACCATTACCTAAAACGTTCACGGCGCATATGAATTCTGCAATGAGACAAGATATTTCAATTTCGTTCGTTGGCATCATAATTGTGGTGTAGAAAGTATCAAATTCGAACATTTTCAGTTTGCGAAATAAGAAGGAAAAACGATTTTAGTATTTCTATTGTGAATGAAAGTTCTCTGTCTTCACCATCTTGTTTATTTTTTATTAGTTTCTTGTGAAAGAAATCAATTTTATATCCAGGTGGGATCAAAGATGAAAAGATCAGTAAACATACATACATACATAAAATCTCGCCTGTCTCCCATAGGGGTAGGCAGAGATCACGGATCTCCATTTGCTACGATCCTGACATACTACTCTCGCTTCATTCACTCTCAAGATCAGTAAACATTGGTCAGTATTGATAATGTTTATTAAATCAGAAGTTCGAATTCAATTTATATAGATACTAGGGAACAATAAAGTTAAGAAGTTTTAATACCTGTATGATCACATTTAAAAGTTGTGGGAATTCAACACGGTCGAAACTATTTGCGGACGTACAGATCGAGTTCGCTACAATCCTAGTAAATGGCAGTCATTCGAACCACATGTCCTCATGTCCGACACACATAGTTTCGACTCAGTGATGCGGTCCATTCATAACTCACGTAACAGGTTTTATTGGTGTGTACTGGATGACTGTGATCTGTGTGGGTGTTCAACACATTCGGAAGTTGAAAATTATTTTCGGAATTTTCATTTGGATACCTACGAGGTGCATAGACTAAAAAGTGAACTCAATCTGTTTTTTTTTAAGTTAATGGCTGCTAGATACACATAGAACTAAGAAGAAAAAAATGTTGACTGATGATTTGATTTGCAAAAAGAATTATTAACTTATCGTACAGCGTGATAACAAAATTCACTATCCATGTAATGTCATTTCCACAACAAAGCCCCGGCAACCATCTGTTTACCAATTCGGTAATAAAGCAACACGATATTGTCAATATTGCGAATAAACACTCAATGGAAACCATCCGGCTCTTCACGCCTCCCGACTCGTCATAAAATGCGCAAATATATTTCGGTAATTGTCGACAAACACTGCCTATTTCAGCAAATTTTTCATGAACAATGTCTTGTCAGACTTTCTCTCGCGTCTCAAAAACAATAAAGTCCACCATTGTTTGCGTCTACAGTTTTAAGACCCGCCATTTCCATTAGCATCCATATGAATAATGCAAGTAGGGGACCCTTTTTTAAGGCGTAGCCGTTTATGTTGAATACTACAGTTTTTATTTGTTGTCTCTGTCTTGTCGCCCCGCCTACCAAGCCCTTCACCGTACAAAAACGCTATGCAACTGCGCCCTTGCACGACGATCTCCTTTTAGTTCATGTTGCCCTGGTACTCGGAACGAAATGTAGCCATCACTCTTTTGTTCTATTATTTTACTTAATTAACAGTCATTATAGATTTTAAGATGGCATGCTTTTGTGGCGAGTTGGCAATCTATATCTTGCTTTAAAGTCCTTATTTTTGAAGAGAAAACTTCTTTAGGCGCATTGTGCAGTTTTTATAGAAATTTTTGGACGAGCAAAAAATTGTGGAACTCGCATCGTCGCCTCCAGTCCGGTCCAGTAATGAATACAATCCTCATTTATAGAGGAAAAAATTCAAAATTTTAGTGACATTTCGGATCGCCTACTCAAAATTAATATACACTCGGCTTTCACTACTCTTCGGTATTGCCTATTCGTTCCAAAATTCACCCATGCCCTACGATCAACGCCATTTTTTAAACATATAACAATTTTGAAAAAAATAGACGAAATTATAGAAAATACCCTCACCAAAATTTTAAATGTGGCCTTGGATGACCGAGCTTTACTACAAGCGACTCTACCGATTCGCTTGGGTGGGCTCGGTATTCGCAAAATTTCAGATGTCAGCTTACCAGCGTTCCTGTCTTCAGTCCACAGTACCGAAGAATTAACTAGGAAAATCCTTGCACCTACACTAGTTAATTCTGAAGTATTGTGTAAGACTGATGCAGTGAACGCTTGGAAAATTGCATGTCCAAACACCGATCTACCAAGGAACCGCGTCTCACAGCGTCAGTGGGACGGGCCGCTCTGCAGCATAGTTGGAAAAAAATTACTAAATACATGTTCCAATGCTGCTGAGCGTGCCCGTTTACTGGCGGTTGGAGTGTGGGAATCGGGTCTTTGGCTACAAGCTCTTCCGTCATCTAACGTAGGGACTATGTTAGATGACACTACCTTCCGCATCGCAACTTGTCTCCGTTTAGGTGCGCCGTGTGTTTCTTCGCATCAATGCCGTTGTGGAGAAGCCGTTGACTGAATCGGACACCATGGTCTGTCGTGCTGCAGGAGCGCAGGGCGAATTCCACGGCACGCCAGCCTCAATGACATAATCCGCCGTGCTCTTGTCACCGCCGGTGTACCAGCTGTACTAGAACCAAACGGTTTGGCGCGTGACGATGGCAAGAGACCGGATGGCATGTCGTTAATGCCATGGAAGATGGGTAGGACTCTGGTGTGGGACGCCACATGCGTTGATACCATGGCTCCTACCCATATAAATAGCACGGCTGGCTGTGCTGGTGCTGCTGCTGCTTCTGCAGAGGCTCTCAAGCGGCGCAAATACTCCAATCTCATCGGAGATTATGAATTTGTGCCGTTTGGAGTCGAGACTTTGGGGTCATGGGGTCCGAGCGCTCGCAACCTCTTCCGTGAGATTGCGAAGCGTATGGTCGACGCTTCTCGTGACCAGAAGGCTGGCCTCTTTTTAGGTCAGAGAATAAGCATTGCCATACAACGTGGCAATGCTGCCAGTCTTCTGGGAACGCTACCACAAGAGGCATGCGATGCGGAGGAATTCTACGACGCATTTTAATTGTTCTTAGCTATAAGTTGTATAATAGTTATTTTATTTTTATTGTATTTAATATTTATAAATTATTTCTGTATAGATTACTTAGGATTTAGATTAGTGAATATATATTTGTGTAATGTATAACTGTTCAAGTGTTCAATGAAGATAAAAACAAATAAATAAATAAAGTATCCAGACCAATGCACAAGTTACTTAGTTTTTTTTTTAAATTCCATTCTGCCAGTAACGGCTAATACCTAGTGATCAACAAACCATTTAAGCAGCTTCTCTACCATAACTAACGATTACACGTCAAATTAACCCCTTATACGCTCACTACACCTGACTCCACAAATCTAGAAAACATTTTATATGCAAAGAACGACCCGAGCACCCGCAGTCCCACCAATTATGTCCGTAACTTGTAGTGGAGCACCCCGGCACCTATAATTAGACACCTTTGTTATCCCGACCTCACACGGGAAGAACCCCGGTTGAATTATCGTAATTACTAACTCATTGCCACGATGACAATTGTTATTACTTTTGTACAACGTAATTATACGTTGTGCATATTGATTTATTCACAAAAATACGCAAGGTACTTTTACTGGCTGGGAGCTTGGTTTTTTTTCTTGATTTGCCTCTTTTAATTGTAATTCTCAATTTTATTTCTTAGTTGTCATTCTTCTCTGCTTAAGTCATTTTAAAACGAGCAGAAACACTACTTGACCTCTGAAGCACGTTTTATATTTATATACTACTAACGCGATATAAGCTCGATCCGTTTTATAACCACGACTTACACGCTTTCATGAAGTCCTCGTAAGCCTAGCTACGAAATGGTGCCAGTAAATTGGTGCAAATTGCAACAAAGTGGCCGACTCCGAACTAATGGGGCGCGATTTAGGTCCATTGTGGAAGCTGTCCCGCCCCTATAATCAGCCGATTGTAGTTAGCTTCTGCTGCCCTGGTATGCAGCCAAATTCCGATGCAGAAATTTCAGCTTGATTTCATTTTATATTGAAAGATAACTAACTAAAAGTCTTTGGTTCTATAAATTTTTTATAATGTTTTTGATCTCACAGAAATTGATAAAATAACTATATGATGTTAATGGCAGGTTGTCGATTTACATTACGATATGTGCACATACCTGATATGGTATTATTAGCCTAGTATGACCTCGGTTGTACATTTGGACCCTCGTAAGCTGACTGACACGCACAATATCGGAATGCTAATAATATCCTTGTGAATTTGTCAGCCTGCTTGTTACATCGTTGGACAGCGAATGTGATATTGTCCCAGTATTCTAAATTTATAAACGTAAGTAGGTATTGCCAAATATTATTGAGTTATTATTTTCCTTATCCTTTATTTTTGCGTTGCCTGTTTTGGTTTCATACCTACGTTATAACAATGTTTTCCTTGTATTTTATGTTGTTTTGTATCTCAAAGAAATCCTACTTGGAAGACAGGCGCGTGTTGTGATTCTACAAGTCAACATAACTTCAAAGTTTCGTCGACAAAAGAAAACAGCACAAAGCTGCTAAACAAATGTAAACACATCTACTTTGATACAACAATATGAAACAAAGAAATTAAATAATTGGGCTTACCAGGGTTCGATAAATAAGAGGAGGTATTTAATTACGATTACAGCGGTAGTGAATGGCTTGAAATCTGTGAAGTAAATTCTGTTGTCGTTAATAATGAAGGTCTCAAAATGTCTGCCGAGAGTGCTAAGGGCTGCCACCTCCCCTTTTGTTCGGGACACCCAAGCCACTTTATTTGCCCACTTCTCTATCTGTTTATGATTTGGGTCGCCGGAATACGACAGTTTTACTGAGGTTCCATTTAATATATGTATTATAATTGACGGCTTATGTTTATTTGATTATTGCATTTTCGTTTTGTTGAATACAATGGGGCGCTAAAAGTAACTTCTAACTCTCCAATCTAAATATCCTGAATTCAGGTTTCTTTTTTAGCTGATATGTGGTTTAGTTACATATTTTATTACCTGTGGATAAGTCCACAGGTAATAACTAAACCATATTTTTTATTCAACATTTCTAATTGTTCCATTTATTTAGTTTGGCCCGATGAATAGTTTTTATTCAAAATGCAATAATCAACGGTTCTATAATTTTTATTAATGGAATTTTAATGCGTTTAGCAATTAAAAAATTGAATACGTTCAAACGGCATTGCTACCCCTGATCTTTCCCTTACAGAGGAATTTTATACAATCTATAATTTTACTTTCCTAACTCCTCATAACTAACAGATTAAAACCTAATGGTTCATAGGTACATCAAATTAACTAAATTAATTCATTCTGACAGCTTCCAAAAGTTATTTAATTACAAAATGTATAAATACAGTTATGTAGTGATGGACGCCAGTGGAAGAGTTTCGTCCTCCTAGCAGTAAAAGTAAATATTCTGAAGTTAGTAGTGTACACTTTTGTGACTGGGTTCGTGTTTGATGTAAAAAGCAACCTGCAAAACTTTAGGTCTGCTTCTACGAGTTTCATGTTTCCCTGGTACAGGTATGCTTTGATGAATATTATGTTTCTCTAGCTAGGAACGAGATATTTGAAAATTGTTGACCTCGTTGGGTTCGCGTACAATTATTAATTCCTGAGTACAATTTCCTGGACCGGATTTATATTGTTTCTTTGATAGTCAATTTTAGTACTGGGAATCCAGAAACGATACAAATACAGCAAAATGCTCTTGCATCTGTAATACTTATTAACATTAGTCTATATTGCACGCAGTAATGACAAGAGCTGATTTATTCGCTGAATGTTTTGCATAGCTGGTATTTTTACTAGACTACGGCACATAACCAAAAAGGTTATTTCAAGTATTTTTGTTTAAAAAAACCAGGTACTTTTAGGGTAGGTTCTTTATAAATTCAACAAATATCTCGTATTCATCTCTATTTTAATACTTATTTTTCAAAATTTACATTTTTATTCTAAAATTCTGACAAAGGTCCAGGCACTTGTCTTTATGATAAAAGCATCCCAACTGGCAAAAGAGTATTTGATAGATACAGGCAGATAGATAGATAGATAATACTTTATTGTACACCAATAGATTTACAGTAGAACTTGTAGGTAGCATGTATACAGTTTAATGTACAATGGGCGGCCTTATTGCTGGAAGCTATTTCTTCTAGGCAACCTTGGGATGGGCCAGTAATGTGTTAAAATCAAAAGATTTGGTGTAGTTAGCAAAAAACAAAAATAAAGAGAGAGATATAGAGAGAAGTACATATAAAGTCAAAATAAAATATACAACTTTAGCACATAAATAGATATATAAAGTACAAAGTAAAAGTAAACACAGTGTGGCCAACCTGAGAAAAGTTGGGTGACTAGATAATGTCGCTTGACTGTGCTAACTCGGATAACAGGATTTTAAGGAGTTAATGGGCTTAAGTCGGTAAGATATTCAACTACCTTTGGAATAGACATATTTACGCTAAAACAGAAATAAAAATATAGTATTCTTTTTGAGGGACTTAGTAAAACAAAGATATTATTTTAATAAAGTTTTTTTTTTTTATAAAATAGCCCGAGTGTTTAAAAGTTTGAAACAAGTTTGATAGCAAGCGGTACCCATTTGCCAATAACAAACCGAAAGAAAATTAATATACTCTACTCGATACATTTGATACAAAATGTGTGTTGTCAATAAAGGTGTGTTGCTAAAATGTGTTGTCTAAAAAAATTTTTGACAACACCCATTTTAGCACCAAAAATCTCATTTGAGACACCATTCCTCGAAGTCCCTCCAGCCATTAGGCCTGTAGAGGAGAAAAAAGAAAACTACATACATACATATACACGCGTGTAACACATTACCCTCGCTGACGCAGTCAAGTAAAATAGGTAAATATGTAATCGCAATGGTAAAAACATAACAAAAAAAGGAATGTAATGGTCCAACTAACTTACTCCTTCTGATTCTCACATCTTCCAGACGAAAGCAAAAGTCGGGTATCAACTTTAGGAACTCGGTAATAAAACAGGGACAAGCGGCGACTACGTTCCTAAACATAATCTTCCGCAATAAAACTAACTCTCGGCGGTAGCTTTATGTGCATGCACAAGTACCCATGGGATATCTGAATTTAAAATGAACCGGCGGTTGTGCCTTTGTCGCATTGCACCTTTTAGCTATCTCAGAGTAAATATTGTTCCAAAAGGTCTTAGGAAGTACTTACATTTGTCTATGCGATGTGCTACTGACTAATATTTACTTTTTGGCTGGTTCTGTGTTCAAAATTGTGAAGTTTCAAATATTCAAAATTTTAAGGGCATTTTCTCATCCATGCTTGACTGTCTATCTGTGACTATAACGCTTTCATGCATTAACTACCGGAACAATTAGGAGGTAGGACACGGCGGTATTTCCGTCCAATTGAGCAGTCCAACTGGAGAAGTACCTCCATCCTACAGAATACCGCGGCCATAATAACCTCGTGTTGTGTTCCCAGCGGCGAGTAGGGTAGCCCGAGCTCACTGGAGAGTTTGTACTGTCAGTGGGAAGACTAAGGCTTGCACTGCTTTGTCTTCTACACTGACGGCACAGAAATTCTGTGCATACAGGGTCGGCAGCGCGAGTGTGACTTCTCTGGTGTTACACACGTCCATAGGCCATAGTAACCACTTTTCATCAGGTGGGTCGTGTGCTTGTCTGCGACATAAGTGGTATAAAAAAAATCATTTTTGGGAATTTTGTTGCAGAGATAGACTAGAACTTAGGAAAGGGCGTTGGTAATATTCGTTCGCGATAACCAACATTCACGCGGGCAGAGCCGCGAGTATCAGCTAGTGATTTAATTGTCAGTAATTTTGGAGAACTTCATTCTTGGTATTTGCTTCCATCCTATCTAAGTCTTTGTTATATTAATCGCCGTTAAAGGATTGATTTACTTAAGTAATTAAAGTAGAACAATTCCCTTACTGTTTGTTGTTTGAATCTCGGAAGTTTATGAGACAACAGCGGGGGAAGATTGGATGTTAAATAAGTTACGTTCGTCTGATTACGATGGAATCCTGCAGCTGCTATATAATTTCTCTCAATTTTCGTGATACTTCTTCAAAGTGTTTACACCCTGGTACTCTAATATTGTATGATATGAGCTTAATGAATACAGCATCATTCCGCGCGCATTCCTAATTCTTAGCCCAGTGAAACTATTCTCTTCCCATTTAAATGTACAATGGCACTGTTATTAAGTACCCATATTCTGAATAATTACATATACAACAACTTTGAGGCCTTTCAACTGTAAGCAGAGGAAATCTATAAATACCAGATATATATTTATTTATATATTTTATCAAATGATCAAATGGATTATCGTGTTTATGACTCTGATAATATTTCATTCGTGACATACTCTATTCATTCGTATGGTGACGGAGAAAGAACAGAAGTATCCCCACCCCATCTCATCCGAAGGGTGTCTAACTAGGCGACTAACGAAGAAATACGCAGACGCAGATATTTGAGTTTTCCTTGCAGTTATATACTGCGAGAGAAGGAAATCTCTAATAAAACCATGTACCAACCCGTCTGGCTAGGGCGGAAACAATAAGCCAGAGCCTCCCAATAGAGGCCTATGTCCAGTAGTCAGCAAATATAATGACATCTAACGACTGATGGGTGAGCCTCAAGCTCAGTTGCAAAGGATCAGACAGCTGTCGCTCTCGTAAAGACACATCAAGAGAAGGAAATGGGCTCCATAGTGCAAGCCCTGAGTGCAATTGGGACTAATGCTCATCAGATAGACAAAAAAAATTGGCAAAATAAGCGTGACGTTAATGCATGCTTATGTACAAAATTACCACACATCAATTTCTCACTATCGATGTCCGTGTAAACTTACGAACACTTCTGCAATCGAAGTTTCGTACATTAAGTGCCCGAACACTTCAACTAGGTGTTTCTAAACTCCTCTAATGTATTATAATTAAACGCCTCAGTGGCTCTGCACCCCTGGTACTGCGGACGGGGTAACGGAGTGATATGCTTGTTAAACTTCGATAACATTGAAACTACAGTTAAACTTAATATTCGTAGTCCTAAGATATAATTCGCACGCATTTTGGCAAACGGTTAATAAATTAATTCTGTACGCAGATGCTCCTAACGTCTAAACGGGCTATTATTATTTAGAGCTTATCTGTCTGTATTAAGAAGCCTAATCAGCAAAAGTTTGAGAATCTTTAAGCTGGATGAATAAATAATATCATGCTTAAACAACAACTTAATAATATTCGAGTTAACTCTTAAAAGCTGAAAGGTCCGCAACAATATAATAGCGTTATAGAAATATCTAGCATGTATTTACCTCAAAACTAACATTTTGGTGACAGTAGAATATCGTATATTATGATTTCCATAGAACATTAATACTGAGGGGAACTAAAACCAATAATCTCTGGCAAATATTCGCTCGTCTCTCATGCTATACATAGAATTGAATCGAAAACAATGACTAAGGGTTACCACCAATTTACGCTCTTGTAGTAAAAGTTTTGGGCAAACACATTAGGTCAGCTGCTGTTCGGTAATGTGGTAAGATTTGTATAATCTCTGCAGTTTTCAGTCTGTCACAAACTAAATAAACACGGTTTCTATTGTCGAAATCCGTAGCGTTCCGTTATTTCATCCAACATCGCACAACATGAGATGTATGGCGACTTCGCGCGACTTGTTGTGCCTTCACTGTCAAATGAAGGACATAAATGTTGTATGTCTTCTCTATGTATTAAAGTAAGTTTAAGTACATTTTATAATCAATATTACGAGCTATGCTCAGTTTAGATATGTGTACTTAATAATTATGTCCTAGAATAGAATATTATTATGAACCCCTTGTGTGAAAGTATTATTAATACCTACCATTAAAACTTGACGAACATTTTACAGATGATGAATACCTATTGTAGTCTTTTCGCAGAAAGTTTCGGAGAAGACAAATGGGAACGCTTAAGGCGAAGATACAGTGCTTATTACGTGATGATTGTACATCTGGGCTTCTGCTTATGACGAATGACTCAAATAGCTTTATATAAAACTGTTCTGTAGCTCTTGATGTATCATACGCTTAAATTAAATTGTACATATCGAATTAGATTGGAACTTGAACGAGTCCCTAACAGCGGGCATGTTTAACGTTTAAAGTGTTCATATTTTAGCCGCAATTATTTTCACATTTTATTTTATTTAATAATGTTATATTATTATATTTATATAATCTATTTAATATATGATCAAATAGCGGAGAAACCTACATATTGATTAAGATAGATGAGGTAAGATAGAAGAAGAAAATAGATAGGTGAAAAAAAGAAAAATAAAGAACATACCTACAAATAAAAAAATCCACTCAAATCTGTGTCGTAGGCAAGGTGACCTAGACCTCTTCAATCGAAACAACACGCCACTACCTAAATAATTAAAAAAAGCTCTTATTTTTTAGTTTAATAAATACTTATTTGAAATAAATCTTAGTTGTATAACAATAAAATTAATCAAGGCAACCCATTTACAAGTAAAATGTTTTCGAATAGCGAGCGGATGGAGTAAATATCATGAATATAATTCAAATGAACTCTTTCGTGAATTTAGTTTGTATTTCATCAAATTAATAAACAATTGTTCCTCCGCAAATACCACTTTACAAATTTATTTGATCGTAATTAGTAAACAACAGCTAAAATTCTTAAATTTTTTGCTAATTTAAATTTATAGACAAGCTGTTGCCCGCGGCTACGCCCGGAAGGGTTCCCTTTATCGGATCGCAACCAAAAATAACCTATGTACTTTTCCAAGGTTTTGTCTGTCTGTATTAAATTTCGTCAAAATCACCACAGCTGTTTTAGCGTAAAAGCGTAACAGACAGATAGACAGAGCTACTTTTATATTTATAATATAAGCAATGTGAATGTTCAACAAATAAATTTTCTTCTGTCATTATAACAGCGTTGCAGCCCAGGGTCCATCTTCCGACTTTTGCTTCTACAATGTGCACGGTAGTAAGATCATTATCACGGATATCTGACGTCAAGTCAACGAGCGCTTCTTGGGTCTACCTATCTTACAGAGTCTCTGCAGAGGACGCCCTTAGCAGACGAAAAATGTATAATATTGGTTAAAAGAATATTAAAAACATTACTTGTATAAAACTCGCCTGAATATTTATTATTTTTCCATATCGGTCTGCCCAATAACAACTAGCTCGGTGGTCGTTAGTACAACGTGATCATGGCGCTTGTAACATCGTCGAAATATCGGTTGCTCAGCAAAATAAACATCGTAAATATTCCGGCGAGTTTTACACTATTAATGTGAATGACCGTGTCAATCTCAAATCATATATGTATTAAAAACTGTTCATCCCAAGGTTGTCTGCAAGAGACCGCCCACGATACCAAGATTTTATTTCAGTCTAGAGTGTATTATAAAGACTAAGTAATCTATTTATTTATATCTCACATATTGAGTATCATTTACTGTAAGTGTTCGTCGAAAATCTATTCTTCGATATAAAATAAACGAAATTTCAAAAGTTCTTTGGACCTTTTAGTGTGTTCCCAATACTATTGGACGATGATCAGCTGAATGGGGCCGCCTTGAAGGGCACTTATGGGATTCCATTCAACATTAAGTGTCTTTTCCATAATGCTGAAAATAAAGTGAGATTTTAGATGTAATATTACCGTAAATTGTTTTTTTTACAGAAATCGGTTATTTTTTTCTATAAATACTTATGAGTTTAGAGTAGTATTTGAATGCGTGAAATGCGGAAAACGTCATCGCTCTTACCTGCATTTATCTAAGAAATATGAATAAAATCGACAGACGCATTTTAAGAAAAATTACTTTCCCACACTTTAGCTTGCTTGTGTAGCAATTAGAAATTAAAAAGATTTCGGTGATCTTATTAAACGAAACTATCATTACAGGATTAATTCATACAATTCAAGATTCTTGAATTGTATGAACTGTGATAGCAAAATAGCCAAGTTGTTACACGAATAACTTATTGACAGATCTGTTGATACCAATCACATTTTGGTCAATTATCGAACTTACACAGTTCGAAAACATTTTTTAACCATGTATGACTTGTCTGTACGGAGGCTATAAACATGTGCTTTAAAGTAAATTACTTTTCATTCTTCGTTCGCCGAGGACACTCCCAGAGAATACGTAATGCAATATTCTTATTCATGAGATATTTATCGGGCAGCCTGCTGTCTGCTCCTGCAAAGCCACCATACCTACACTAGTGAGAGGCTGCAATGTTCTACAACTTCTAAATAGATTAAACTGCGACTTGGAAAAGAAATAAGGTAGATAAGGGCTTGCTAAAATAGCACGTCTAATGAGTGAGTCCTTGAAGGTAATCTGTTATTAGCAATTGGTAGATAAACAGTGACCAAATATTTTGAAATCTTACGCGATTTACCAACGAGGTTTTACGCTAAAAATTATGATAGCTGCTGGTATTACTCGCACAAGAGATACAGTATTACAAACCAGATTTTATTAAGAATTGAAGTTATGCTAATAATTACTCTTTAATTAATTGTTCAAACAAAAGTAAAATTTTATTATTGTGATAAAAATGTTAAAAGTTTGGGTAAATAGTATTCCCGGCGATACGGCTGGCAAATTTGAGGTAAATCAATAGTTTCCTATCTCCGCGAGGTACCAGGAGAACAGGAAACTACGTAGGTGTGATGTGCGTGTTCACAACAGACCGTCAGCTGTCCGTTTTCATTTGTGTTAAAAGAGCGCCCATAATCTTGTTTATATAATGGCAGCCCTACATGCATTTTTACTTTGTGTGATGTTCGGAGCTTTTATTATTTGTCACTGTCACTTGTTGTCGGGCTTACAACATTTACATTTGCTCTGACTATATGTAGTAAGGTGTATAACTTTGCCTGTTTCATGGGTTTCATGTCAACCTTTTTCGGATTTAGTGAACAAACCCATGGCGGGTAAAGTAAATATTTTACTTTGATCGCGTATTGATTGCATGGCAACAAATTTTTTGCTGACCCGAAAGTTGATAGTATTTTTTTAGTTACGTATTTTTTTTTACTTTTCGAATTTCTCTTTGACTGTATTTGGTGTTGTTAAATTATTAATAAAAATTTAAATATCTCTTTTTCAATAAAAATATAATTTATTGACATAAATAAATAATTACACACATGCGTAATAACCAATCTTTTTCTTTAATAAAGAAATAGATTTGCCTAAATTGATTTTAATTTAAAAAGGAAAAAAAAATCTATAAACTCTGAATCGGAACATTATTTAAAAAGAAATAAATAACACTTACTAAATATTGTTAAAATATTATAAATAGGTACTTCTTTAACAGAGTCTATTACCGCGTATAGTTACAACGGCGACGAAGGGTTGATTCGATCCGTCCTTAACCCGTGTCAACCGCATAACGCCAGTAAAGAAATAAATACTTGTTATTATTTATTTTATATTATATGTAAGTATAATCAAATCTATTTACGAACTCATTGAAGCAAGAAAGTCAAATTAATTGAAGTACAGGTTAGCGTTCCTAATTGGGTGACCATTTATAAATATTTGTATTAAACCGAATAAGTAATTATAATTTTATTAAATTCTATATTCATTCAAAACGTCTTAGATATAAATTGAATGAAAATAAAAAAATAATCATTCTTAGAACACATCTTACAAAACGCGAATTTTAATCCTTCCAGATTATTCCCTTCGCTTTAATGTTAATGCCCGCATCCCGACATACAGCTTATTATAATGCTGTAGGGCGAATGTTTAATGAGTCCCGACGTTCTATGATGTTGACATTGGGGCTAAATCTGCACCCTACTCTAACTATTCGAACGATCCTCACCCTAACCGCAGGGGGTATCCCAGCATCCCTTGTTGCGAACTTACATCCTGTATGTTCTGTCAGCCTGGTACTAACATTGCATATTTTATGGCTCTTTTAATTTTCGCAAACATTGTCAGACAGAGAGGGTGAATTTTATGTTAGCGTCCTTTTCATACCCGAACGAGGGTGGGGTGATTCTCTCTTGCGTCATTTATGATTACAATAGAGTTGTTGGCTACTTAAAAAGAAAATTATCGTTGCTTAAAATTTGTATACAAATTTTCAATGTATCTTTCTTTACATACCTAATAAAAGTATATTATGCAACCTAAAAACGCAATTTAATAAAATCAATCTAGCGATACCTCCTGTACATGTCTGCGCGCCTAATAACCGTGTGAATCTGTAATGCTCTAGGATAATCTCGACGGGATTCGTGTTTTTATGAGGAGAAAAAAGCGACGATATTTTATAATAACTTTCTTTCTTGTTCGCCTAGTAAATACAACGAGAGAACAGTTTCATATTCCAAACTCGGCTTGCTACGCGGAACAAATTGGATTTTAAGTCATTTTGGTGTATATTTTTGAGTTCAAATCGATTAAGATAGAAAAAATTTAATCGGTCCAGGCGGGATTCGAACCCCCGATCTTTGCCTTACAGGTTCATTCAATTTAGGTGCATTAAATTCTTTTTATCTCGATTTGAAGAGTTTGCATACTAGACGTTTTAAAATTTCAATCTAAATTTTTGAGTTGTTTAGAAACGGGAGTCGAAATGAGTAAAATTTTTGTAAATACTAAATTTTTGGGAGTTCACGAAACACACTCTTGACACTTTTTACCCTTAAGTGGCAATAATGATTGATAACGGGTTTTATATACTCAGGTGGTATGGGTGTGTATCCGCCATACACACATCAACAGCTGCAACACTAAAACGCAAGAGATAGAATTTTTTTTTTTTTAATACCTCTGGTATCGTATACCTAGTAATTTATGAAAATGAAAAACCTTCGTTCAGGTTCCTATTAAATAATCTACTCTCACAAGCATCAAATGCACTCAACACTGTTAAGATTCTGTGGCAAATATCTTATCTAATTTGGTAAATGTCAAATACAGTTTCGGCAGAGGTGTCCTTTCACATCTTAGATGGATATTATGCTCCGGAAAAATTATAGTAGCGTTTTATTGAAACGAACGTTTTTCTGGAAAATATCCCAGAGGAAGTCTGTAACGGCTAAATCCGGCGGAGGCCAGTTAAAGACGGAATATCCGGTAATTGTGACTTGTTCGCCGAAAACGTTTCTCGAAATGTCGCATTGTTTAGGATTATGGTGTAATCTAGAGGCTATTCTTTAATGCCTTTTATGACTTATACCGTAGTGGAGGGACGGCTTACCTGTTTATTAACTTGTGTACCAAATATGAGAATGTATATTGGACAATAAATAATCATATTAAATTACATTGCAAAGAGATTACCTTATTTAAGGTGTACTGCCAGAACCTCTATGTCTACGAATCACCCATAATGAGGCATATCACCAGTATATTGATTAACTTGTATATTTATTGATTTATTATTATTTATTGATTAACTTGTATATAATTTTTTTTTTATTTTAATTGACATTATATTACCTAGCTAGATACTATTGACTAAATTTATTAATGATTGAATTATTTAGTTTTGTGAATTGTATTTTTTTAACTGACATCAAATCTAATGCAATAATATATCGGTAATATCTTATGATAATAATTTCCTGATTTTATACTGTTGACATTTTGTATGCTAACCATAGATGTAGGACGAATATTGTTACTAACAAATTGGGCCCTGTTGCAATCAATAAAATTATATTAAATTTAATTTAAGACATTTTCCGAGTGTCTATCCCAGTTGCAAATCTTGCTTTTAAGACTTCGAGGTCCGCTTCACTAGTTTTCTATTCAGTTTGGTTTCATGCCAATTTTATTTTTACGGGCGTAAATACCGTCTGATTGCCCGACTGTGACAGACAGAAGTAAGATGCTAAGGTGAAGTTCTGAAGATACAAACCACCATTCCACATGCTATCTATCTTCTCGACAGGTGCTTTTTCACGCCCAGTTTGAAGAACCCGGAATGGTAATTGCTATTGAAAATGGAAATGTATTTAACAATAATTCCATCAATTTTAGTCTTTAAATTATATTGTCAAGGTCAAGTTTGATCTGAAATAATATCATTTACATCCTTTGACCCTTGGTGCCCCAAATTACGGTCCATAATCTAAGGTCAAATTACTTATCAGAAATTCATAGGCTTCTATCGATGAGAGCAGGCGTCCGAATTAATTACTGGATACACTTAGAGAATATTCGGCTAGTAATATACAGTTTGGCGTTAACAAAATAAATTTTGACAGTGAATTCTCTAATTTCGAGCGATATTTCACTGAATAAGACAAACTAATCAAAAGCAATAAGCGGACAACTAGATTGAAAATGAAAATTGGACGAAACAGGAATGATGATTCTACAGACTCAAAAACTTTATTTAAGGAACTTTTGTTTTCATAAGCGTATTTTTAAATAAACTTCTTCAATCATTTATTTCTCATGTATTTCAGAATGATACTCAGTCTTGAATCTCGATTTATAACTAGATCTGAGGACTGATTGTATTTTAGATGACAGTTCTAATATCAATATGAGAGTCAATTTACACCCCACAGCGGTAGCCTAGTGGTATGGGTAATGGACTGCTGAGACGAGGTCACGGGCTCGATCCCAGGTTTTACCTTGGCACACACCAATGACTTTTCGATGATTTTCGAAGTTATATGTGTATTTATCGCCGGTTTATAAGTGCCCGGTTAATCTATTGTCATTAACCGGGCTCGCCACCTATTACATTGGGACCTAAACATAAACTGGCGAAATATGGGCGCTAGCACCTCTGCCTACCCCTTCGGGGAAATAGATGTAAGTTTATGTTTATGTATGTGTTTATGAGTCAATTTACAACTAAGTGTTGTTCTAGAACAGGGGCGTTAACCTAGTTACAACTGTCAGATATATGATTTAAGATTAACATGGTCATTTACATTACTAGTGTAATACTCGCCGGGATATGGTTATCGAGAACAGTGCGAAAACGTGGACAGTGGTAGGGGCGATACGCGTAATAAATGAGTGCGGAAGAGGGTAGACCGATATGGTCTCCTCAATAACAATTATCTCGGCGGACATCAGTGATCATAATAAACATGGTAAATATACCGGCGGTATTACACTAGTAACTGTCAGATAGTAAAAATATCACTCTTTTTCTTAACAAATCTTGATGCCAAATATCTCTATAAACATCACAACACCATCTAGCAAGCGATCTTTCACAGTCAACAAAACTTAGAAAAATACTAAGCCATTTAGCGAGTTAAATCCAAGGAAACATCCGCCTTTCCCTCGTCGCCTCTCCACGTCGTTCAAACCTGCACCGTTTAATTTATCTCTGGCAGACTTGTGCGTGGGACTTTACGGCCACTTTATCTCCCGACACGCACAAAACTAATGCTTCCACTACGCCTTTTCCTGCTTTTTCGTCTATATTTTTCAGCTTACTGTCGACGTTAAAGAAACATCACTTAAAATATTGAGCATAGCATCTTACAAGTGTTTATCATGGATGAATTTTATTTTATCACTTTAATTGCGATCAAGTTGAACTTCACTTTACACACTTTACACTACTTTAACTGCAGTGTTTGGTCGTTTGGTATTCTATAACGCAAAAACGAATTTCGATGAGAGCACACAATATTTAGGATTCTTTTTACATCTGTAAATCAATTTTAAATCAACAAGAACGAAATCACATGCTTTAGTTGATCTTCTAATAATAATATATAAAACTAGCCTGCGTGTATCTTGATTATCCGGGTATGATAATCAAATATACAAACATAAACATATTATCTCCCTAGGACTATTGTCTGAACCAAGTTTCATCTAAATCGGTTCTATGGTTCAGGCGTAAAAGCGTCGGGGCGGCAGCAAGCTTATGACACCCCTAGTATTGCATACGTCCATAGACTAAAAAAAACACTTTCCACCAGGTGGGCTGTATCCTTGTCTGCCAACGAAGTGGTAATAAAACAGACAAACAAACAGGCAGACAGTTTTTTTCGCATTTATAATATTACGAAGAATTGAGGATTCGTTCCGTCTATTTTTTGTAAGTTTTTCTATGTGAAACTAGGGCAGGTCGACTAGTTAGTCCATAAAATAATGTAAATGGTCCCTGCGACATTGATCGAAGGTGTACAAGAACTTGCGGTCGTTTGTTTCTCCGGGTAAGGGTTAAAACGTGTCATCCATTTGAGTATATTGGCATACCTCAGGGAGGACCCGCGTCTGTCTGCGGTCTCCGACGGCCGGTTGATGATGATCGACGATGGCCTTTCTTTAGTGGGTCCTCTAGGGCTTACCCAATGAGATTATGGTTGAGTTCACGTTCTGTAAACTGCTTTCCTAAATGGACAGCTACTGTTATATGTTACTGATTTGTTTTTCCTAGCTATGTAGGTATTTTAGTGAAAGATAAGATAAGATAAATACTTTTTATTGCACACCAAACATGAGAATATATGCAGAGGACAGTACAAGGTAGTTAATTGCACAATAAGCGATCTTATTGCGGTCTGCAATCTTTTCCAGACAACCAGTCTATGGGCTATATTGCTAGAACAGGTTGCGGTTTGCGGTGTGCACTAAATCATTACTTCTAAATTATTTTGATTAATTTGCATCTTGTATCAACTTAATAAAATATTTACATACACATCCATACCTACATACATTAATAAAAACTAAAGTATACAACATACATACATACATATAATCACGCCTTTATTCCCGGTGGGTTAGGCAGAGGTGAATTAACACCCCCATTTCACCAATCATTAAATTCGGTCCCACGTAATACGGACTGAGCCTATTGCCGTCTTCCGGGCACTATTGTTGACTCAAGCCATTCATCTGAGGCCGAGTCTGGACTATATAAGTCTATCTGATGTTAAACAGCCTTATCCCTTAGTCGCGTTGTACGACACCGCATGGGAAGAGATGGGGTGTTCCAAATTCTACTCTGCCGGGAACCACGCGGCACTAAGTACACAAATACTGTAATTAAAAACTTATACAACTACTACTACATATTAACAACCACAGATGTATATACAATAACTACACATACATATACAGCTACTTGAAGTAATCGTGTATTGTTAACAAAATTTACGTTAAGCAGTGCTCTGAAATGTAGACAGCGACTGTGCTTGTCTTATATTTATAGGTAACATATTCCACAGTCATGCAGCTTCTATCGTGAAGAATTTATCGTAAAAACTTGTAGAATGCGTCACTATTGCCAGACTTAAATTTGCCGTGGATCTTAATTTTCTAGTGTTATTATCGCGCAGAAATCGAAAACACTTTTTTAGATAGAGAGGAGTAGTCTCGTAAAGTAACCAAAAGTACTAAGCACAGCTTAAGATTACACTGTGTAGCTTCTTTTGTTTGTAAATCCACTTCTTTCCTCTTGGGGTGCTAAGCCAGACTCACTTGCGAGACCACCTGCTCATTGATTGATCATTAACTCGCATTTTTTTTTATCCCACTTAGGTGGCAGACAAGCGCACGGCCCACCTGATGGAAAGTGGTTACCGTGGCTTTTATAGCAGTCTACATAAAACAAGTTTTATTTTCAATCATAATGTGTGACATAAGACAGGCATCTACAGATAAAACTGCAGCAAAATGTGACGTCACCATTTACTAATACATCCTCAAGTATTCCCCAGTGGGAGAGCCCGCTGCCGGGACGCGTCCACTCCACGTAATTACAGCGCTGGGATCCTTAGCATGCAGAAAAAGTACCCGTAATAGCTTAGTTTTAATCGTAATTGGAAGTTCGACATGTGATTTAAACCAACAATTCCATGATAATCTGTGTGGTGACAGAGAAAGTATACAAGTATCACCACCCTATCTTATCCGACGGGTGTTGTAAGAGGAGACTAACGGAAAAATACTCAGACAATAGCACTGCAAGAAAAGAAAGAGGAGGTAGGACACGACGGTATTTCCGTCCAATTGAGCAGTCCGACTGGGGAAGTATGAGTACCTCCGCTATACAGAATACCGCGGCCATAATAACCTTGTGTTGTGTTCCCGGCGGTGAGTAGGGTAGCCAGAGCTCACTGGAGGGTTTTTGTATTGTCAGTGGGAAGACCAAAACCTTGTCCTGCGTTTTTTTTATGCCACTTAGGTGGCAGACAGGCGCACGGCCCACCTGATGTAAAGTGGTTACCGTGGCCTATGGACGTGTGTAACACCAGAGAAGCCACACTCGCGCTACCGACCCTGTAAGAACAGAGTTTCTGTGCCGTCAGTGAAGAAGACAAAGCAGGACAAGCCTTTAGTCAGCCCACTGACAGCACAAATTCTCCAGTGAGCTCTGGCTACCCTACTCACCGCTGGGAACACAACACGAAGTTATTTTAACCGCGGTATTCTGTAGGGCGGAGGTACTTCCCCAGTCGGACTGCTCAATTGGGCGGAAATACCACCGTGTCCTACCTCCTACCAATCTTTTACACTGACGGCACAGAAACTCTTGTGTTTACAGGGTCGGCAGTGCGAGTGTGACACTTCCTTGGTGTTGCATACGTCCATAGGCCACGGTAACTAATTTCCCATCAGGTGGGCCATGTGCTTGTAGGACAATCAAATGGTATTAAAAAAAAGAAGAAAATCTCGTAATTAAACCCTGTACCAACCCGTCTGGCCAGCGTGCAATCAGTAAGCCAAAACCTCCCAACACTGGGTGAGGACTATGTCCAGTTTTGCAATTCTCCTAAGCATACAACATGGAGTACAGTGCTGCGACAGCTTTGATAGAGACTGTCATTGGTTCTCCAGTGACGTCACCCAGTCCGACCAGTGTTAATCGCTATAAAGGTTGCCACAGCGCTGTGCTCGACGCTGTCCATGCTTTGAGAATTACACAGCAGCAGTGGATTTCGATGGTCTAAGAAAGAAAGAAAGAAAGAAAGAAAACGCGTTTATTAGATACACACACTCACAAAATACGACATAAAATCAATAACATTAAATACTAAACAAGCATAATAAAATACATAATTATTAAGTAAAACAAACAAAAAATAACAAAAACAACAATCAAACGCTCGCATGCAGTTCGATGCGCACCGCCATGACTCATAATTTATGTAGGAATTGTGTAACGCGAGCGAGCAGCCCGCGCGGGTCGATCAGTGTCGCCCGATTCAACCCACGGGACGCACGCGCCACAAATTACAAATCGAGCCACCGCGGGCGCAGGCAGACGGCGTCCGACAGGTATAGGTACACCCAGATGAACCAACGACCCGTGAATTGGGCAAGATTTAACAAATACGAAGTGACGATCGGTGTAAGCACTCCCAAGTTCACGGAATCGCTGGCCCAGCCACAACAATACTTGCACCTACATCCCCCACACCTGTCGCCAGCCATACAGTGAAACCTCGGCGCCGGTCACATCAGCAAGTCTAATGGCCATTCCATGGAGGTGAGTGTCGTTTCCATTATGTTTTTTTCCGTTTATACGGTCAGTACCTATTTTTTACTTAATTGCAAATTTCATTTTAGGCCACGAAACCGCCGAGTGCCCAGCGACGCGGCTCCACACAAGCAGCATGACAAGGAAGGAAAAAATGCCAGTACGAGACGTCAGAACCCAAGCGGCCTCTGCGACGTTATGCATAACTTTACATATAACAACCTACACTTTACATAACAGGTGTGTCATTTTCATGTCGGCCGGTGTGGAGTGTGTGTCTAAATGGCTACAGTTCAGCTATGTGCTACAGATTGGGTACAATCTGCAGCGCTGATTTTCAACCGTAGCCCAGCCCAGTCAGGTAACTTGCTGTACCTACATTGATTAATTAGTATATATCACTCTCGTAGACATTATGCACACAAGAAGTACCTAGGTATGCCCACTGACATAAAAACGTATAAGTTCAGATCATGTTGGGTGTATCATCATACATCATATAACCAGCACATCCACCCAATTTTTAGATATCTTTATAGTGTAATTTTAAATATTACATTTTTAATATTATTATTATATATTGATTTACCTACCTTACAATTTTATGTCTATACGTGTGAAATTATTTCATTTAGTCATTATATTCCTATAAATATAAGTACATATTTAGCAATGGTTAATTTTACGGCTCACGGCTTCACAGGCTCAATTTTACGGTTAAAATAATAATAACAACGATTCAGATAGCCATAATCCAAAACGAGCAGTAAAGAGTCTAATTACGGAATTGATTTTTGGGCAATAAGTAGGACATTTCTGTACCCAACTCGGAAGCCATGTACACCTGATAGCCTTCTAAGAGGCGGGGGAATATCATTCCATATCTTACTAGCCCGATATCTGAAACTGCCCTGAAAAGCCGCAGTTCTGTGTTTTGGTACATGTAGGTTTATACGCGACCCTCTTGTCAAATACCTGCTATTTTCATTGAGCCACTTAAGTTTAGAGTATAGGTATAAGGGTTTTCCTGTCTTAACAACACCAAAAAGAAGTGTTGCCAGATGTAATTCCCTCCTAAACTTCATTTTCAGCTTATTGTTAATGTTGAGATATGGCGTCACGTGGCTTCTAGGTGGTATAATATAACAGAAGCGCGCGCATGCATTTTGCACCCTTTGGACTAGATTGGCCGTTTTTGCTAGTAATCGTGGGCCATAGACCACGTCCATGTAGTTAAATTTGGACAGTACCAGAGTGTCAACCAGCCTCTCACGCAGCTCAATACTGAGGAAGCTACGTATTCTATAAAGTAGCTTTAGCCTATAAAAACAGCTCCTCACGCAATCCGCAATATGCCGTTCGAACCTCATAGTGTCATCCATCAGCAAGCCCAAGTTCCTTGCTTCATATACTCGCTCAATAGAAGTGTTATCGACATGTATTATGGGACTTAAATTATTGATATGAGAAATTTGACTTGGTGAGCCAAGTATTAGGTACTTGGACTTATTCCCATTCAACACGAGTGTATTTTGACGGGCCCATCGACATATACTGCTTAAGTCCTCATTTACCTTTGCCACGGCTTCCTGAGTTTCATTAGCAGCAAAAGAGAAATAAATCTGGACGTCATCCGCGTATATGTGAAATCTACAGTGCTTTATGACTTGAGCTATGTCCGCAGTATAGAGTATGAACAGCAGGGGTCCCAAAACAGACCCCTGCGGCACACCCCTACCCACTGTTGCCAACGTTGAATGCAGTGCAGATCCATCACTGTTTTGTGTCTCCACATACTGTGCCCGGCCATTTAGATAGGAATGAAACCACTGCACCGTTTTACTGTCAAACCCATAATAAGCCAATTTAGAAAGCAAAAGAGAAACGTGGAGCCCGTCAAAAGCCCTAGAGAAGTCCAACAGGACTAAAACCGTTGCTTTGCCCTGGTCCCGAGCTGCAAGAATATTGTCCGTAACGTCCAACATGGCTGTAACCGTGCCACGATTCTTCCTAAAGCCCGACTGCACATCTGGTAAAATGACTCGCGTTTCCATGTAGTGCCTAAGCTGTGATGCAACCACCTTCTCTAAAATTTTTGATAAACATGGTAGAATGCTAATTGGACGTAGATCCTTATAACCGAGTATCTCATTATTTTTAGGAATGGGCTTAATTATAGCATTTTTCCAGCTGGTGGGAAATTTAGAAGTCGAGATTGATTTATTCATGATGGCCGTGAGTACATTTAGAGTTTCCGGTATTAACATAAGTATCATTTTCAGTGATATGCCGTCGACTCCCACTGCATTTGATTTGAGCTCTTTTAATATTTTCAGTACCCCTGATGAGTCAACAGTCGACAGCCCGAAAGTAAAGTCACTGAACCTATTGTATTCGTAGAAAGTAAGTGTAGATAGTGGGACGTTTGCATCGCCAGGGACATTTAAGAAATGCTGATTTATTTTATTTGGGTCATTCAGGTGCGCGGGAAGATCCAGGGGCTTGTGTGGATTCAAATTGGTTTTTATATTTTTCCACAACGTTTTAGGATCCTTGATATTATTATCAATTTGGAGCCTAAAGTAACACCTCTTTTCACTATTCACGGCTATCTCAACTTGTTTCTTCAGCTCTTTATAATAGATTTTATGAGACTCAAGTTTAGATGTCCTAGCTCGTTTCAGTGCTGCATCCCTCAAGCCGATCATAAACCTTACATTGCTAGTGAGCCAAGGGGTTTGTCGATCCTTTATAATTCTTCTTTTCATCGGAGCGTGTAAATCAAATAGATAATTTATCAGTTTGGTGTAGTCTTGCACCATGTCGTCAACATCCTCCAGGCCCACTATATGGTTCCACTTAAAAGAGCCGACGTCCACACTGAACCTATCTATATCAATATCAGATAACGGTCGATAATTTATTACCTTAGGTGGAATTCTTGGCTTGCGGAACAACATCTCACATACTATAAATGCATGTCCGTTTAACTTCCCAACAGAATCAACGGTCGTACTACGCACTCTCGCATTTGTACAGACTACGTCGATCAGCGTCTGACTGTGACTAGTGAAGTGAGTTGCGTCTCGTACATACTGGGTTAACCCCGTGCATTGAAGAAATGTATTAAATTGCTTAACATCTGCCTCTGTAGGCTTAAATAAATCGATATTAAAATCACCCAGCAGAACAATGAAGTCGTAGTCAGAAAAGGAACCTATGGAGTCCGTCATTGCATCCAGAAACTGTCGCACGTTACCCGTAGGAGGATTGTAGCCCGTGCCCACTATAATTTTATTGTGATTTACCTTAACCTTGACCCACATCTGTTCGACTGTCGGGTGCATAGGGTGGACACAGACCTTTACATGCAGGCCGTTCCTGCAATAAAAACCAACCCCCCCACCTTTGCTAGCGATCCCGTCGGGACGTGGGGTATGCCGCAACCGGTATTCCGGCGCGAATGGTGCGCGACCTTCTTCCCCCCGCTTAAGCCATGTCTCATTTATAGCCAGTAGGTCCACCTGATGCCGATCTATTGTCGCCAAAATATTGGTGTGGTTTGTACCCAAAGATCCCGGGTTAAACAATCCGACGCTAAAGAATTTGCTAGTCATTGCGAATTCCACCGTAAAGACTACCTTTAATACCCACATTTATACAGTTCAGATATTCACACATATACTCATAGTTTACGTACATAAAAATGCATAATGTTAATGACACACACACAAATATAACTGATTCTAAATTCGCAGTAAAAAACATACACAAAACCGGTGCCAACGGGAGCCGCGAATACAAACAACACAACGATACATAGATAAGGATAGTATAGCTCGGCTGCCGCACAATATGGCTCATCAATACACACACTCCCCACCGACGACGACGAAGCGGGCTCGCAGGTACATCTCGCACGACTCGAGACCATTTGTTTACGTTATAATTACATTTTAGTAAACGCAACTGCGCGCTACAGATGTTTAACAGACTATGGTTGCCACAGTATATTATATAATTATTAAATGTGATTAATACCAAACAAGAGCGATACACAGTACAAAGTACTATAGGCAGCATTTCAAGTAACACTATAAGCAGTGTCTCAAGTGATACAAAACAACACTGAATTACTATGTCACCCGTTCCACTACCCAGTAAAGCTCGCACAACTAAATACAGATGTACATAAACACAAACAATGCTTCTGAAACCTAACTGGTTGAACTGTGTCCAACGCCAAAAACCCGCCCCGTATCGGCTACACCTTGTATGGCGAGAGTGGGCCTGCCCTCATCCTGCACCACCCGCAACTCTTCAGAAGCCTGATGGGTCAAGCTGACTCCCGCACCAAACACCCGTCCTATGTCGGCTTCACTTTGTATGGTAAAAGTGGGCCTGCCTTCATCCTGCCTCACAAGAATACGCCCATTCCTGATCCAGACAAATTTCCACTTCAGCCTTTTACGCACTTCGCGTACCTTAAACAAAAGCTGCCGGTTGTATCTAGTCAGACGCTCGTTCATGTAGAATGGTACAGGGGTCTCACCTAGTCCGAAGTCCGCAGTATTTGCCCCGCGTCGCACACGCATATTTTTGAGTAGGTCGTCACGCACTGATCGGCGTGTCAGCCTTACCACGAGAGGGCGTGGGCGCCCAGGCGTCACATTCCCGCGACCACTACCTCGCGGTACCTTCGGACCCACCCTCTCAGCGCATACGATATCCCGCTCATCCAAGGCCGCACCCAACTTGGCAGCAATCACGGTGACCACATGCAGCGGGTTCTCACCCCTGCTTTCCGGAAGATTCGCTATCTCCAAATCATTGGCCAGTAACAGCTGATCCCGCTCATTGAGCTCAGACTTAAGCTCCCGCACTACGCATTCAAGACGTCCCGGAGTATCCGTCTCCTTCCCGATCTTGCCCTCCAGTAGGCTCACTCTGTCCTCTAATGTGTCAAGACGTGAGGAATTCCTGATGAGGGTTTCCCGTATCCCCTGTACGTCCTGGCGCAGCAACTCCAGTTCGTTCTGCATGTGGGCCATTTGCTCCCGGAAAAGCCGTATCTCCCTCGCCAAAACGACCAGACCACCGTCACTGTAATCAACATTAGTGGTGGCGTCTAGAGATTCCTTAGGCATCGTGTTCTCAGTCGTACCCGGTGATGGTCCTGTCTCTGAAATATTCTTTACAGGAGTGTCCGAACGGTTGTCCCGTGGTTTATTTTTTAAGCACTCCGGGCACGACCAGTTAGGTTGCCTAGCCGTCCTAGCCCCTCCCACACATTGGTAATGGTATGAATTAGGGCAAGTGGCACAAGCAGCGCCATCCTTATTCATATAACGGCCACAAGCCTTGCAGTTCATAATTATTGTGTTGATCGCGTTGATCGAAGCTCAGTGCCTAGATTAGCAGTACGACCCCAAACAACTAGATGTCGCTACGTCCGTAGATCTCGGCTCAGCTGTTCGCCAGCTGACTACGGGTAGGTGTACTTGAATATGGTACAACAACACCCACACGATCAGTAAATATACACGAGATTTTCTAATTATTGTTTCGTAACACTGCACTATGCTGAATGGATGTCGCACAATGATTTTTCCATACACAAAAACACTGCAAGATCGTAACCAACACAACTGTATAAAGTTTCACACCAAGCTGTAATGTACCTCAACACAAGTCCACAGTAAACGCCTATGTCTATTTTATACTATATAGCAAACACAGCACTTGTAAAACGTTAGTCTATACTGATTATTTGTGTAACTACCTATTTGTACACTTGTTGACTTTAATAAAGTTTATTTCTGATTTTTAAACACTTTTTATTACGGAGCCTATAAAACTTGACCCGTTCGTTACAGCGCCATCTGACGGACATCTAATTGATTGATTGACCGTAAAATGGCGGAAATAGGAACTTTTTTTGTAATACAGCAGCAGCAGTTGGCAGCCAAGCATACGGCCAGCCTGATGGAAAATGGTTGCTGTGGCCTATGAACGTGTGCAACATCAGGGGAGAAACACACGTGACGGCCTACCTTTACTGGTTATGGTTGTCATGATTGTTTCACGATGTTAGCACAGTTTGACATTATTGAAGAGATCTTATCTATAAAGATTTCTGATCTTAATCTATAAAGAAAGGAAGTTTTACTTTAGTAATATCTTTTGGATCATATACATAGATGTAAATATTTGTACCGAGCGGGAATCGAACCTGCGATATCGTTAGTTTTCGTACGATTTTTTTCATACTCGTTGTACATTTAGAGATCACTTAGGAAAATTTCCACGACTCGCAAATCGGTTTATGGCATCTACTTTCCCGAGTCGGTACTTTTTTAATGTTACCGCCACGCCATAGGTACGAGTATATATCTTGTTATAGGGTATAACGATCCTCATGGCTCTTTATTGGATAGTGGGCCTTTATAAATTCCAATAAAAAATGCACGCCCGAGGGTTGTAAGGATGGGATGGAAAATGTACAAATTGAATTCTTGTAAAAATAGAACATTCTAAATTTAGCTTCGGATGTCAGTAATAAGATGTAAATTATTTTATTAAAAGTGAAAGTATTAAAAAGGAAGTACCTATTTTGTTTACAGAAAAAAATACCACATCGACGACACAGTTCAGAAGGGAAGCAACATTCTGGACGGTACTACTGGTAGTTCCTGGTACCTACTACCAGGGACCACCAGTAGTACCGTCCGATCGTCTTTTTTTTTATCCTGCGAAATATCCTCACGGAGGGTCGAGCGTCTAGCTATCTGACGAATTGGTTTGAATGTGTCAATCTCTGAAACTACACAATATGCTAATTGAATACCATGGCTATAATAACTTCATGTTGTGTTCCCGGCGGTGAATAGGGTAGCCAGAGCTTACTGGAGAGTTTTTGTGCTTTTGTGTTCTGCACTGACAGCACAGAAATTTTGTGTTCTTACAGGGTCCGCAGCACGGGTGTGACTCACCTGGTGTTAAACACGTTCATAGGTCACGGTAACCACTTTCCTTCAGGTGGCCCGTGGGCTTGTATGCCACCTCAATTGTATAAAAAAATCAAAAAAATATTTTTACATTTTCACACAAAGTTTTTATGGTATCTTATCAAGGTATTATGGTATTTTTATACTGCCGTACTGTTTATTCTATTGCGATAAAACTTTGTCAATGTATCGTTTACCCTTCCGCAAACGTAACAGGCATAATACAATTACATTAGATCCGGTAGGTTAGGTTGCAATCCGGTTATAGAATTACTTAACAATATATTCACGCGCGAAACCGGGGCTGGTCACTTAGTTAGTTATTAATATTTATCATATACTTGAAGAGCTCACTAAAACCCGAAATCAAACGCTTAAATATTTTACACACAACCGCGATATTTGACATATAACTACTACCTGATTCACTCTTCGAATAATTATGAGGTCCTAGTAGTTTAATCCCCTTATTCATAAATAATTTAAAATGTTCTTTAGCTATTGAATATTTAATATTTCTAGTCTCGAGTCTCGAGAACTTTACAAACTTCAACGATGTAGTTATAGTAAAGTACTGCTTAAAATATTCACAAAGAACGAGAAGTATGTTTCGTTATTTCGGTGTAATATCGGTAAGTTTCTCTACTGTAGGTAATATTAGTAAGTATCTTTGGGACCTATCCAAGAAAATTTTTATTACGGGTGAATTATCCCCACGGATCCGCCGGAGCCGGTGGGAGACATTATGTCGGACTCGAACCGACTAAAACGCACGGCGTCTAAGGGTCGTTCTTGGTTGCCGAAGGTGAGATTGACAGGCATGTCCCTCGCACCCCGGTCGGCACAGATTACACACAAAACTATACACTGAAACACCATTCATTGCAATAAAACAAAATGAAAACAAACAGAAATAAACAATAAAAGGCAAATAAATTATAACAATAAATAAACATGGCAATTACCAGGTACCATGTTTAGTTACCCGACCGTGCCCCACCACAAGATAACCTTATCTGCCAGGGAGTTGGTACACCTGATTGACCGGCAAGGCTCGAGGTTACCATTGCGATATCCGGATTTTAAGATTTATCCGGAGAAAGAATACAAGTATCATCACCACATCTCATCCAACGGGTATTGTAAGAGCCGCGTGGGATATGCCAGCGGCTACCTCACCCCTGATGGCCCAAGACACCCGGTTTTAGTCGGTTCGAGTCCGACATAACCATTCTGCTGGCCTCGGCAGTGGGTATCCGATCAGACACGATAAAAAAAGGGTGTCGTAAGAGGCGACTAACGGGAAATACGCAAAAAATATCACTGCGAGAGAAGGAAAACTGGAACCCTGAAAACCTTGTACCAACGTGAAAACAGTAGGCCAAAACCTGCCAAAGTCTCCCTACACTGGGAGAGGCCTATATCCAGCAGTGGACTGCGATGGTCTTGGTTGAGAGTAGGGCCCCAGGTCAGCTGTCCTAACCCAAGGCTCCCATGTGCAAACTTAGTATGCGCCTGGATTGATCCTCGGATGTTGATGATGAGACAACTACATTATATTCTGCTCAAGAAAAGTTTATCACACCATTCTCACAAATGAAACAACAAGAATCCTTCTGAATCGTATACCAGAACATTGTTATTAGAGCTGTAACCGGATCTGTCCGGATATAAAGTTACTGGCAATAATAATCGGCAGGCAAGCAATCAAATTACAGGCGGAGGGCGCGCCGGCCGGCTACCGGCAATAATCGCCTTTATAAGTGACGGTGGGCACCCGTTGCCGGTGGCTGTGTGCGATTACACCGACCTTCCGCCGGGATACTTTTATCTCTGTTGTAATTTTTAACGGGAGCACTTTAGGGTTAAGTGGGATATTTCCCGGTCATCAGAGAAGTTTCACTAAGGATGATATCGTTAACACTTTGCGGGTCCAACCGAGCCGAAATTTGTGAGTGTTCAGAACATCCTATTTTTTTTTATACCACTTAGGTGGCAGACAAGCACACGGCCCACCTGATGGAATGTGGTTACCGTGGCCTATGGGCGTGTGTAACACCAGAGAAGCCACACTCGCGCTGCCGACCCTGTAAGCACAGAGTCTCTGTGTCGTCAGTGTAGAGGACAAAGCAGGACAAGCCTTTAGTCATCCCACTGATAGCACAAATCCAGGCTCTGGCTACGCTACTCACCGCTGGGAACACAACACAAAGTTATTTTAACCGCGGTATTCTGTAGGGCGGAGGTATTTCCCCAGTCGGACTGCTCAATTGGGCGGAAATACCGCCGTGTCCTACCTCCTTAATATATTTCATATTTGGTGTATTTTCCTAAAATACAATATTTGGTGAATTTTTTTTTTGGATATTTTATCGTACCTTATAATTTGCCCTGCTATTATAAATACCCTACCTGACTATTAATGATTCCACGTAGGGATGAGAGACATGGGATCAAAAATATTTCTGATGAACACACAATCCCCCTCAATTCCTCCGGGAATTTTAAGGTGTGAAAGTGTATATGAAAAGTGATATGATGAATGATAGAGGCGGGGGATGTATATAAGCATGGTTTAAAATGAATGAAGCTCCATTATCTCTGACTATCACCCTGGGAATAGTGGGAATACGTCGTGATGCATGAAGGTCTGACGGGTTTGTATGTTATTCAGTGATACGTCAATCTGTTCTAAAGTCACCAATTCTACTAAAATTAATGATGTATCGTTAACTGGGGTTACTTTGTGACAGTATAAAATGAATGGATTTTATTCAAAAGTACCGAGTAATCGTAAGAAACAGATGATGACAGAAATAGTATTTCCATATCTGAAGATACTGACGTTAATTATTGACAAATAATATTATTGTAAATCAATCAATCAATTAGTCCGTCTCTGTCAAATGCTGGACATAGGCCTCTCCCAATGTATATGAATAGTTTAGTTTGCTTATATTCCTTCTTGCCTTTAATGTTGGGAGACTTTGTCCTAATGTCTCCACGCTGACCAGTCGGGTTGGCACAGGGTTTTGTTTCAAGTTTCCCTTCTCTAGCAGTGATCTCGTCTCCATGTTGTAAATACTCATAGTTAAAAAATCAAATTATCTCAAAGTTACCTTGTTGTCATAAAGAACCCCAGTTTCTGTTTACAGTAGTTAATATAATTTTGCCTACTTGTCCTCTAAATAAAAACAAACATTCGGAGTCATCCTGTCTAACATCCGCAGCCATTTTTCCTAAAATGACGCTATATTAGCTAAGAAAAATAATGTCTCAAAATTATTTCAGTATGGTGAATTTTGTATGAAGATCTCTCTAGGGATGCTTAATCATTAAGAAACCTTTCTGTGCGTATTTACTTAATCCCTCTCTCCCCTCACCCCCTTGTCCATGCCCCCTTACCTCCGACGAGCGCTACCCCGACATATGGTTTTAACGTTAAACTGAATAAAATTACACGATTCCACTAATTCAGTCCGTTTGGATATGAAAATAACGCGGTAAATGTTTCTGCATTTTAAATGCTTGAACCGGAATTCAATTATTGTTTTAAACCAGTGGTTTGCGATCCTTGATAATTAACTGTATTTTACTCTGTGTGGGCTGATGTAGTAATATTCTCTTGTAATGTTATTTTTTCAACGTCAAGTCTTTTTACAATATAGTGGAAGCAACTTTTTAAGAAACAGGTGTTATAGAGACTTATTTTGAAAAGGTCCTTGTGATATGGCGAATGTTAACATTCAACTCATTAAATTCAATCCGTTGTTGCTGAAATTAATCAATATAATAACTAACTAGGTGCCGATTTTGGAACGGCGTCGGTGCGATGGGGGCTCCGTGGTTACCACCCCCGAAGAGGGCCGCCTCAAAAGAGACGGTCTCAGATAATTTCACCGCCGGCAACCTGCGGCCCACGCAGTCGGCGTGCGTTTTAGGCAGTTCAAGTCCAAGATAAACTCCCCCACTGGCTCCGGTGGTGGGAGTATTCGTGAAGAATTTGCGCACAACAAATGTGCTGATTTTAGCCAAACGACATACAAGAAACAATGTCTACTTCCTTATCTCATCCTGCTACCAGAACCGCTTGACACTCATAAAATTCTGAACCCTATTCATTTTAGTTTAATATCAATGTACAAACACACACGAAACTTTTATAAACAAACGCACACACACGTACTTCACCATCCCTAGATCGTAAAATTTCAACCCCGTGGCTTAAAGCACTCTTCTATTTTTATGATCGCCTGGTACCGCAACACCATAGGGGTAAAAAGTCCATTGTTCTGTCCGTGATGTAACTATGGGATGTAAAGTCCCATAACGGTAGAAAGAGCGATCACTGTTAGAATGAAACAACAATATATTAGTAAGTTGTGTGATATTCGACACGCCCTTTATACAATGAAGATGGATAGTTTCTTTTATCTCTAACTTTTTATATCTACAGATTGATAAAGGATAATATAATTACTGAATTAATGTTATATTAGTTAAATCAAAAAGATACACTACTTGGCAATGTGTGCGTGGGCATTATAAGATCGACTCTTGTTAGTTGTTCGCTATTTTTCATGTTCCTTACTGACACCATTGTGAAGCATACAAAAGGCCCCAGTACCAGGCTCACAGAGGCTATACAGAGATTGACCGATCGCACAAATTGAATGTCCGTCGAACACGACGGGGACAACACCCCATTGTTCGCGCGGCTTTTCAAGATACAGCCAATATTTCATTCGGTCACAAAAGTTCTATCGATGACAAAAAGAAGGAAAACTAAAGGACATTACAATGGTTATTTGCGATCACTCAAGCATGCTCACTGCGGGTAACAAATAAATAATAGGGATATTAGTTTCACATCAATATTATGCTGGCAATAAATCGAATAACTTTACGTAATTGCATTTTGAATTTACGGTATGTAATTATGTTACGCAATTAGGCTTATTACGTCAGCATCAAAATCGCATCGAAATTTAGGATTAATTTGATGAATATATTAACATTATCTATATCAATGATAACAATTACATGTTATGGCAACTTATGAATAATATTTTCATTTTTTACAGTTGGTGGGCGGCGAGTTCGATATGGAGCTGAATTTTGTCATCCAAGATGCTCAGAATATTCAACACATGCTGGAGTTGCTAGACCACTGTCCACCCAGCTTACAGGTAACCTCAGTTTTTTTTTCATTAACTTGAATTTATAAGCATGTAACAGATAACGAAGAGCGAGACAAACAACGATACCCATATTAAAAAATCTTTGGTGAGAATGAGATAGAATGCAATCGTTCTCGTTAAAGTTTTAGTGTAGTTGAGCGGTCCTCCCTTTTTTGTATACCTTTTTTATAAGATTTCCTTTGGAGATTAAGCGAACTCTTTTAAACGTATATTCTCCTGGTACAAATTTGTATCAAGTTAAACCCTTTAACTTAGTTTGCACTTTTTAAGCAACGTCCGCTTACCGTTTTTTTCTTGAGTTGCAAGTTTGACCTACTTTTGGATAAATTCATTTGCAAACTAATTGTCTCTTTAAAATGTTTGATATGAATTCTTTTGAATTTTATATTTCTTGAATGTCTTGCTAAACCGCCAACGCATATAGCTTCGAGTCAAAACGGACTCCATTTGCCAGTCATCGTCCCCTCGTCGCGTCTTAACGGGGTTCAATCTCCTCGCCTGCTCTGCGATCCTAGTAATGTGAAATCTTACTGAAAGGGGTAACTTTGATAGCAAGTATTTAATAGCAACATTGCACAGTGTTCCAAGATTATATGAATAAATTTTGCAATATTTCTAATAATAATAATAATATAAATTAGTACACCCGTTTTATTATCTGTTATCTTAGTGAATTTTACTTTCGTTTGCTGATACTAAGGACCTTTTTTTTTTTATATAGGACACGCCAACTTGACCTCACCTCGCCTGATGGTAAGCTAAAGGCAAAGTCTCAGGAAAGAGGGTCACCATTACAGACACTAAGTGCTACAATGGTGGCACTCAGCTTGGCGGCCTCATCAGATGCTTTTTCACGCCCCGCTTAAAGGCCCCGGGACTGTAGGAAGAAGGAAACACGTGTGCTGGTAATGAATTCCAGGTCTTGGTGGTGCGGCAAAGAAAAGAGTCTCCGAACCGCTTGGTTCTTGCTCGTATATTCTGCACAGTGTGAGGGTGACATCTAAGGCCTGCACGTGTTTTCCTATGTAGGAAAGGAGATGGTGGGATTAGTTGGAAGAGCTCGTCAGAACACTCACCGTGGTAGAGACGGTAAAATACAGCCAAGGAAGCAATATCTCTACGCATCTGCAAAGGCTCGAGGGTGTTCGTGACCTCAGGGTTCCCAATAATTTGGACCGCGCGTCGCTGCAACCTGTCGAGAGCATCTAGTAGGTATTTCGCGGAGCCATCCCAGAGATGCGAGCAGTATTCCACGCAGGAGCGAATTTGTGTCTTATAGAGAAGACACCGCTGCTCCGGCGTGAAAAAACGTCTTACTTTTTTTAGGAGTCCGAGTTTCCGCGAGGCTGTTTTGATGATGCTCTCGATGTAATTTCTGTTATTCAGTTTGCAGCGAATAGCGGACCTTAAGTAAATGATATTAATAATAAAACTAGTATTTCTCTGAACAGTAAGTAGACTCGCGAGCTCATTTGGCCACATTTTTTGCTACCGTTATCTGGTAATTAAAAAAAAAGAAAAATGATACTTATCTTCTTATTTTAAACAGCTCTGGATGTTTCACCGAAAGATAATGATGATCCGTTAAAATGCTTACCTCCCCCTTTTTTATCTTCTATTTTCATAACGATTTCACCTTTACGAGACATTTTTTTCACAACAACAAGGAATGTCCAAGAACATGTGTACCAAGTTTGGTGCAAATCAGTTAAGAAATGCGCCCTCTAGACCAGAACAGACATACGGGCAAAAGCAAAATCGGCCACCTTGTCGAAACGGAGACTCGCTCGCTTCGCTCACTCGGTTAATATACAATAATATACAGATAGGCCTCATAAAATATTTTTATTTACAATAATTCATAAATGAAAAGCACAAGGTGCTTAAAGAAAGCTTTATTCATACTTGACTTGTGGGGTGTCTATAATTAACTAGGATGGCAATAAATAATAATGTTTTTTTATTATAAGATTTTATTATAAGACCAACCTCCATTTAAACAGAACCAAATAAGAAAAAATCTTGGATGCCTTTTCCTTTTACTCGATAGTTGTTACATTCTGAAGTCCTTTTTCTTTTTTCTTGCTTTTATTTGCAATGATTAGACTTTCCTTTTATGCTCAGATACCTACTTTAATAAAGCTGATTGAGCAACGCGCTGTTTCTCAATAAAGTAATATCATTAGGATAACTTTGAATGCTTTGAATGTTGTAGTATTTATTTATTTATTTATACCGTGATACTATTACTCATAAAATGGAAGTAAATGTCGATACGTGTAATGAAGGCAGTTGACGTAATTGCAGTTCGCTGCTATAGCGGCTATCATGTATTGGGGTCGCATAAATATGAATCGAGGAACTGAGCTCTAAGCCAACTCATATGATGTGCTGAGGAAACCATTAGCAGACGGCGATGTGCTAGCTTCAATTTCGAAAATACATTTATTTTATCAAAAGAAAATGTGGATACAAAATCCTTATTAAATGACCCTTTCCGCTATGAGCCATTGTACTTAATATTAATTTGTTAATATCTATCCAAAAACATCTCACTTCTATTTTATCGTTTTTAAGATCTCCTTGGCCCTCCTTTGAATTAATTTCATTAAAATCCATATCTTCACCCTTAAAAATTGTACCCGAACATATTAATTCAATTCAAAATTTATCCACAAAAGAATGTCATTACGGAAATGTGTAAAGCTTACCAAGATAAATGATTTTCAATCTCCCCTCTACTTGTTTTTCATCTTACGATGCTTTAAATGGAATACAATATGTCTGTAGTACTCTTAAATTTATTGGAATTCGTAAAGAAAACATGAAAGACATTTTTCTCTATTTACATTTTTTTTCTTCAGTCCATTATGTTTTAAGTGGGTTATTTGTCTGAAGTCGGATGTAATGTGTGATTTAATTTGAATAAATATGTAAGAGAGTGAATATCTTATTTTAAATGTTATACGTCCTTGTTAACTTATTTGCAATGTAATTTGTTCCTCACGACATCAAAAGCGTTTTGTCAAAAGAAGGTTGTGAATGAAATATTTTGATAGACAATGATTCTCCATCTAATGATATTTGTTGTGAATTCTTTTTTAATGGAAATTCCGCATTTATTTTGAAACGCAATTGGTATGGAAAAGCCGTTTATGTAAAAAAGGGTCTAAATAATCTGATTGACATGAAAACTTAATTTGAAATGGCAATTTGGCTTTTTCAGTTGTGGGTTTGGTTGGTTTCATTTCAGGTTCAGAATTTTTATAATTGAGAGCACAATCCACCTTTTCTCTTTTCCAGTGTAGTTGTTATAATTTTAATAAAGTCCTTAAAATGGTTACCCTAAGTACGAGTAATAATGGTGTACAAATTAGTTTCATATTAAAAAATCTTAAAAGTTTTATTTTCCATTCCCAAGCATACCAGGCTCTCAGACATATGAAGGGTTATTTTTTCCACACACAGACTAATTAAGTGATACGTCATAAACACACATACCGCACACCAGGCGCGCAGGATCTCGGCGCACTCCCGAGTCCCAACGCGGCCACTCACGAGTGATGGACGACAACCGAGTGTTTGGAATCCGTCGACTCATCTTATGAGATGTTTTTCTTTGCTGGCATGTGACGACCGCGTCTCGCCCTGACAGCGAATGGTTTTTAGCTCCACTCCTATGGTCTACAACGATTTTATTAGGCTTGTTATTAGACCTTTTTGTACCAGTCACGTTGAAATATTAATAGCTTTCGGCAATATTGTAGTTATCGAGAAAATCTGAAGCTGATATTATACATTCATGACGTTTTCGGTTCGTTTATTAATTCTAAGTGTTCTCGACGGTGTCCTGGCTTGGTTATTTTTTTTGTCTCAGGTTGAATGCTCATTATGAATACGTCGTGGTTGTTAATGAGGCGTGCGAGTTACATGAAGTTATGAACTAGATGGGGTGTTATTACATACATCACTCATTTGAGTGTTGTCACTCATTATGTGAAGTTTGTCGTCTCAAGTGAGTGAAAAGTTTTTGATGTGACTGTTCATTATATCTTACGCGTGTACTTTAGCTTGACAAGTGCTGTAGCCTTCAGACAAATACCTCCTATATTAAATTTAAACAATGTTCATATTTGTCATACACTTGTCTTGTTGTATAAAAATAAGGCATAGCGACAATTTTAGCAATCATAATAAATTAGTATGGGTACAGAAATATCTACAACATACTTGTGCTGGTTAGTATTAGGGCCTCATAAAATTAAGAAGCGTCTTACCACCCATTGCGAACTGTGCTTTTAGTAAACGGCAGATATTGTGGCTCCCACTTCCGATATTTATTGAAAATCAAACTTCATGACGATTTACATAGGTATGCTCTTTACAATTAATTATAAAGGCATAATCATAGTCTTGTAAGAACACGACGCTCCCCATCGAGCAGTCCGACTGGAGAAGTACAGTCAGAGCTCATAAGTGCATTAGCACAACAAGGCTCAAAATGGAGTGGCGTGTGGCTGCCGCGCGCCGGGCGTTTACATATGTGTGTGTGTGTAATGTCTCAATGCAATATGACGCGACGCGTCGTAGCGTAGACTAGAACAACAAAATATGAGTAGTTCGTGCTAGACAAAGATAACGATATATTTTTGTGTTATAGGTGTATGTGTATGTTTTCATAGCTGTATTATTCTTTACAACTGCTGTGAGTCATTAGATAGTATAACAGTAATTCGCCAACCTCAGTAAATTAACTGATAGCTAAGTGGCAGAAGCAAGATACTATTGATTCACTGCGATTAGAGATACTTGTGGTTCGATTCCAGCCTATAACGGTCTTTTTATATTTATGATAAAAATATAATTTTAAATATTGATATAGTAATTTTGCATGAAGTTGGCATTAGTTATTATTTATGTGATTAATTATGGGGTTATGAAAAGAAATGATACAAAATGTTTGATTAAATTAATATATTTCATTTTTACTATCTACCAACCTGCTCATTGTAAATTTTATTGAGGTTTATAGCTTAAGTATTCGTTTTCTCAAGGAAAAGAGGATTGAAACTTAACCTCAAACTTACAATCTTAAACTAACTTGTCCTATAGCCAGCACGTCCCCTTTTCACCAAATTCACAAAAACTACTTCTAACTTAACTGGGCTATTGAATATATTTTTTGTAATAAATGGAAAGATCATTAAGTAAGGTTTACTTACTTGTAAGTTATGTAACAAAAGTAGGTATTCTTTCTTTACAGATTTAATATTTAGAACAACAAGATTACTTTTTTCCAAATACCCAATTAAGTATAATTAGTATTGTAGGCGGACAAAATATTAATAATTAATAATAGTTATTGTGCTAATAATTATTAATATTTTGTATGACCTCCGTTGTTCTCAATACAGCTGAGTAGACGTCGGCGCATGGATCCCACAACATTCTGACAAATATCTGTCCCACGTAAATTGTCCCATATTTGCATGCAATGTTGTTTTAATAATTCAGGACATCTCTCGTCCCGTGAGTCCCATCTTTGGACCATTATACCCCATATATTTTCTATTGGGTTTCAATCAGGGGATCGTGCTGGCCAAGGAATAACGTTGACCTCTGCATGTTCCCTAAGCCATTCGCGAACTATGACGCCACGGTGTATAGGACAACTGTCGTGCACAAAACTAAAGTTATTTAATTCATCTCGGGGAAAAACATTGCGCACTGTAGGTAGCATTATATTATTTAAAACGTCCACATAACTGCTGCTGTTTGCTCGCGGTGGAATAAACTCTAGTTCGCCTGGTCCTTGCGCGCTGATCCATCCCCACATATTAACACTTATTCTACCTGACTCCGTGTTAGCAACAATGTTACTGTCAGACCAGCGTGTATTGTTCCTACGCCACAACTGCATCCTTCCCTTCTGACAGGACTTAAAAGTTTTTTCATCCGAGAATATGGCCGTTTCCCAGTTAAAATCAAGGTATTCCCGGGCAAAACGTAATCGTCTTTATGCCGTTGCGTTAAAAACGGTTTTATTGCCGCGTACTTCGGCATGGAGTACGCGGCGAACGGTCATCAATGAAGTGCCAAACTCATTGGCCCATCGTCGTGTTGGTATGAAACCATTGGTTTCATACTCTGCCACCATATAGCTCCGCTGGTTGTGGTTAATCAACGGTGGCCTTCCACTTCTTGCACGAACCTTCAGGCTACCCTCGTCCCCAAACCTCTTCACCCAACGGCTCACAGTATTCCTCTAAAAATAAGTTTTTACACATTAATGTAAGCAACGGTTTATTAACATATTTAAAACACCAGACCTATTTGAATAATTATCCTACTAATATTATAAATGTGAAAGTTTGTGAATATGGATGTTTGGATGTTTGTTACTATTTTACGCAAAAACTACTGAATAGATTTTAATGAAACTTTACAATAAAATAGCTTATACCACAGAGTAACACATAGGCTGCGAGGGGGGGGTGCGTTTTAGTCGGTTCGAGTCCGAAATAACCTCCTCCACCAGCTCCGGTGGGGAGGTATCCGAAGGGATATTGCGCACGTAAAAAAAAAAAAGAGTAACACATAGGCTATGTTTGGTCGCGATAACCGATATCCACGCGGGCGGAGCCGCGGGCGACAGCTAGTATAATATAAAAATTAAATGCTATAATAATATACTTACGGATAAGCCAGTTTCATTTGCTATTTCACTTATATTTAACCCATTCATATGTAAAGCCACAATATTGGCTTTGACTTCCATACTAATATTACTTGTAGACATGTTGAAATTAATATTTAATTGAATCACGGGAATAACAAGACTCGTAACTAAGTGCACCAACCAACAACGTTATTTTATTTTCTCTAAGCCAGTAATTATTCCATTTGATTTCAAATCTACCTTCATACTTTTTATATTTTATGCTGATCTTTGCCAAAGTTTAACAAATAATAAATTCTACTTAAGAAACATAGTTTACTCATCAACCAGATATTAATTTAAATAAATGAAACACAAAAAGTGTTACTATACCCAGATCGTAGGATTTGAACCGTCAACCTATGAAATGCCGTAGACCTCATCCTAGGACCACTCGGCCACGGGTTACTTAAGAAATATAAACGAAATGATCGATAATATTACTACGGAAGAACAATTTATGCGTGTGTGTAAATTGTCTTAAAAGAAAAAGGTCACAAGTAGCGCTAGAATGTTGACGCTATAATTACGTAGGATTGCTACTGCACTTTTGAGTTCTACTGTACCTCCGCCCTACAAAATACCACGGCCATAATAACCTCGTGTTGTGTTTCGGTGAGTAGGGTAGCCAGAGCTCACTGAAGAGTTTTTGTGCTGTCAGTGGGAAGACCAAGGGCTCTTACCCTGCTTGTCTTCTGCACTGACGGTACAGATACTCTCTGTTCTTACTGAGTCGGCAGCACGGATGTGACTCCTATGATATTGTGCACGCCCATATGCCATGGTAACCACTTGCCATCAGCTTAGCTGTGTGCTTGTCTGCCATCTATGTTGTACAAAAAAAATGTTTCTAAAAATATTTAATATACCTAATTAATTTTAATGTAACTTATTATTTATAAAAGTCTAGCTAAAATTACTTATATTTTACGTATATAGTATGTACTTTAGTAACGTAACTTGGTAATTATAACTTAAATCTACTTAACTCTACAAGTTGACATGTTCGTAGTCTTGAAGAAGAAATACAAAAAGGAGGAAGCGGTTCCTGAACTTGTAAAAATAATAATGCCTCTGCCTTCAACCCGACTCGCGGCACAGAATTCCACAATTCGGGTGAATTGCGGAATTCACAGTGAACTTGTAATTTAGCCGAGATTGTTCTGCTAACGGCAGAAGAATGTTATATAATTACAACCGGTCTCGTTAGAGCTGCTACGAGAGCTTTTGTGTATAAAGTACGAGTACTCCACAAGTTTTTTGATGTCCTAGTACTCTAGCATTGTTGGTAGTGTTTGCTTAATTTGCTGCGAATCAATGCAATGGAAAATGAAATGAAATCTACTTTTAATCATATTTATGTTTATACAACCTATACTGTACACGTACACATTTTACTTTACTAGTGTCTGCCAATAAATTCGATTGAATAATGTATCTTTACACAAACATGTATGGGAGAGTCGGTTATATTGGACCCCTTTTGACTTGGACTCGGTTTTAAAATTTATAAGGATTTATAAAGATAAATATGCACGTAAAATAATAGTTAATGTCTTGATTGTCAAATGAAAAAAGAACAATATCTTGTCTCCACGTTAGGTTAGATAAAAATTAGTTTTTGCGGAGGTCACCACCGGTATAATTAATCAGACTAGTCGTTTATAAAAGCTTATTTCGTATAAGTCTTTCGCGCGTAGTTTCTGTTGCCTTTTCTCTAGTAAAGCAAACATATAGCATATACATATATAATACTGATGCTTGCAAATCCCTGAAGGAGTAGGCGAGGCGTATTAACACCCACATTTCACCAGCACCTATGATTTTTGGTCCCACGTAATAAGGGGTGAGCCTATGCCGTCAAGCGGGTGCAAAACAATTATTTATATACAACATAACATAAACTCAAACCTATATCCTTGAAGGGGTAGGCAGAGGTGCTAGCACCCACATTTCGCCAGTTTATGTTTTGGTCCCAAAATAGGTGGCGAGGCACTTATAAACCTGCGATAAATACACACACACTTATTTATATATTAATAATAAAATTGTATGTATTTGTATGAAAAATGTCGGGTAACTATGGGTACGATTTAACGAACCAGGTATATTTTGAATTAAACAAACATAACTTCCAAACCTAGTCACACCACGCACATGCACAAAAATTTAGTTAAATTTGTATTCAGATAACGTAGACTGCGTAGTTTTAGTTTACCTAGCCAGATGGCCGGACGACCTGAAAAAGGTGGCTGGGACAGACTGGATGCGGAAAGCGGAGAATCGGAGAAAATGACGTCCATTGGGAGAGGCCTATGTCTAGCAGTGGACTGCGGTGGGCTAGTTGATTAATTGATTGATATATCAAATGTTCCAAACCCGTATGAAAAATAACATCAAATTCCATCGAAATCTGTTTTTTCGCTCCCATATACAATTCTCGTTACATGTAAACTTAAGCATAGTTTGGTGTTGCCACTGTAGAAAAAATGTGTCTTTTAGTGAGAAATCTAGAGGTGGTACAATTTAGAAGGCGGTACTATTTATTTGACTTTCCCTTATGTACTATTGTGAACACTATTTATTCGCACGATTTGATTTATTTTCTATTCGAAAAAGTTCACTAGTGCAACTGCTAGGAAGTGAACCTTGAACAAAAATATGTAAATCTGTACAAAAATACACAAATAAGTTTGCTAAACATTACTAGTATTACATATGTATTTAAGTGTCTCTTTATTTGTTTAGAAGTAAAAACTCCAGCTAGCGTTTCATAGCCCGAGCAAACCCTTGTGCGTAATATTTTAACGATTATCTTCACCACTGTTATGATACTCGGGTACAGCTGGGAATAATGTGCGTGTGAGCTTTATTCACAGCTTCAAGTACATTATTTGAAACACATCTCACATGCTCATAAATGCCTGGTACCGATGAGAATTAAACGCAACCCTTTGGTCCGATTTGTGGGTGCGGTGCGCTTGAGGAATGCTATTGATTGAACCCTCCTGTTTTTAAAATGATTTTTTGCCGATATGTGCTTTAATTAAATTTTGCAATCCTGTATTAGAAGTAAAACGTTAGGGTAGTTGAAAATGTTACTAACTAAGAGTAAACTATGGTTCAATAACTATTAAAGTAAATTAGATCGAATTAAGCTGCGAGCACAGTGTTGTGTAAAATTGAAATTACTAGCAATGTAGTGCAGGGCAAATTTTAATAGAAAAGAATTTTATTAAAAATATTTTGCATGCTGCCGCTGCGTCGCTACAGTGGAGCCCTAGAAAGCTTTGGAATTGAAAATTTCTGCTTTGATGCGCGCCTAGCATGGACGAATAAACGCGCCAAGTGGATTATGTTATAAAGCGTAGCGTCTGTTGGCTTATTCTAACTTTTTGGATCTCTAGCCCTTTTATATTATTAACGACAATGGCTATTATCGATTCTTATAGATCAAGGTTAAGTTCTAAGCAAATTTTTGCTGTTAAACTCAGTCAATAACCGACTTAAAAGTACCTTTTTATTTCATAGGATAATACTCACAGTTTGTTTCGCTTTTTAACAAATTCCTAAATTTATATTTAAAAAGTTTCTATTAAATCCATAAAAATAAGCAGAACAACAGCTGCACATATATATTATATATATATATATATATATATTTATATTTATCAACATTACCTTTACTGAGATTTATATAATTTCTCGTTAACTATCTATTGTCTCATAGTACCATTTGCTATAAACACTATAACTAATAATGAGTTGGTTTTCCAGGCAGAAATATGGTCAGTGTTCATCGCCATCCTGCGCAAGAGTGTTCGCAACCTGCAGGCGTGCACAGACGTTGGTCTAATACACCATGTTCTGCAGAGGCTGCCCCGCGCAGAAACTGTCGTCGCCGGTAAGTACACTATATCTTATGTTTTCCTAGTATTTACCTACTAGAAAACATGTTATTTCAAAACAAAGTGTCATTTCTCTGAGGGCTTAATTTACACCAAACGAGCGAATGCCCATTCTATTCTCTACGTCAAATTCCACTAGTGTAAACAGAAACATAAATTGCTCTTGTTCTATCTAGCTTTTCTAGTGCTTGATCTAAATCCATATATCATTGTTAAAAAATCTAATTTCTATGAATTACTAGATGAGGAAGAAAAAGACTGGATGATGAACGATAAGTGAACGATGATTTGAATATTGAATTCTAATGCGGGTTCATTCGTAAACAAGATAATTATGTTGCCCTGGTACACGTAAAATCCAACCCTCCGTTCGTCGTTGAAAGGGGTGGATAAAATAATCAATATGCCATCCTTCTTTTGAGGTAGCTGCACCTTTTTAAAATGAACACCTCTTGCTTTATTATTATATCCTAGTACTGAAGAAACTTACAAGAAGATATTGAGACAAATTACATCTTGAGGATAAAAAAACTTATCTCTTTTTAGAGTCTCTGTGGAAATTGAAACACCAGTGAAATGATGTAGGGATGTGATTATAATGTAAACTGTGTCAAGACTTCAAGCGATAAATCTGACGTAATTTAATCGGTGACTTATTTTTTCTCATGAATATTTCCCCTCAGTAAAAACCTCGTTATTCTCAACAATATCCGTTATGGTAAACTCTTGAAGACTCGCGACGCATAATATCGTACTATCATACCCTCTTGTGTTGTTAAGAGGCTCGTCTGATACGTCGTGGACTGTTTTTATTTTCATATATGCGTATCTTGGTTCTATTTTGTTACCCCATTTTTTAATAATTCTTTTGACACTCTTTTCCGTGCGTGTCAAATAAAAAATAATGTCTTTTGAGGTGAGTTTGTATACCCTATTGAACTTGAATAAAGAACGCTTTATAACACAGCTAACGTGCATGCGATGAAAGAAAAAGTTATAAAGTATTATTATCCTTTTACTAGTGGCATTCTAAGTTTTCACTTGAGAACTTGGGATCCCCCGCTTACTTTTTTGACTGGCATGTTGGTTTCGCCAGATGCGACTGCTAATCCCAAGAGCTTCTAGCTTGCTCTAGTGCCTCTTTCATCAATGTCAGGTATCATGGATCACAGCCGTTGTTAGAAAAGCATCCTATCTGCAGAATTTTTAGTCTTAAGATTTTTATGGCTGACAAAACACAGAATATGACGCGCCTTTTCCTCGTATCTTGTTCAATGTGCGCTACCTATTGTGTTATTATGCTGCCCTGGTACCTCGCGCTCTTGATTTCGCACGCGACTTTTTTCCGTCACCCTCGGCACGAAAACGGGGTCACCTTACCCCGCTAAGAAACAGAGTATGTAAATGTTACACTAGTTTAGTCACGAGAACAGAATAAGTTCGAAATAGCAGACGCGAACAACACGTTAAATGTTCATATGATAAATAATTGTACTTAATTAATCAACTTTAATAACGAATATCAATTCAGTTCGAAAGATAATCCACACATCAAGAATAGAGAGAATAGACTGATTGAAATTCATACAGTCCAACCACATCTTTTCACTGGCTACGATCCTGGTATACGCCTTTACTTCACTTCTTACACTTTACACAACTTATTGTTTTATTATTATTATATGTAAGTAGTCTTTCAGTACTGCTTATCCATATTACTATTTTTATTTAAATAAAGATTTTATATAAATACATTTGTATTTTACATTAAATTTACCCTGTAACCCCAAATGGGGTTTCGGTGGAATACGGTTGATGCTGGTTATATGAATGAGATGCTAGTAATCGGATTTAATATCAAAGATTTTAACATCCTCGTCGTACATGCCTATTGATAAGCAGAAACCTTTGAGATCCTTTAATTCGACACAAAATCCTTACGACGACGCTCCCGTGAGACGCTCCTTGTGAGCGTGAAGTGTGGTTAAATCCTAATCATGTATTTTTTTCGAATCTTAATTGAATTAAACCTCTTTATGTAATTAGAGCCGAGTCTATTGCCATCTTAAGGCACTTCTAATTTTTTAATGTCTAAAATTCTTGGAGGCACTATTATTCTAAGATTTTGGGATCTGTGTTTTTAATGTACCTGAAACTTGACCGCCAGGTCAAACTAGCAGATAGGCTTGCGATCATTGTACATACTAACACTACTCAATCGCACACGTCGCTAGAATATTTTCCGTGATGCCTGGGATCTTGGAATATACAGAATCACAGATTGTATAGTGACAGCCTCCATGTTGTGGCGGTAGTGAACGCACCCGCTACACAGGAGGCGCGGTTTCGATCCCCGCTGAGTGTAAATATTTGTAGGCATGAATATAGCTATGAATAGAGTACTTTAAGCCATCGGTCCCGGTTGCCATACCAACATCTATGGCAATCGTTACGAATTTTTGCATAAGATTCATATTTGGTCTACGCAAGTATGATCACGTGTCTGATTTCCGTAAACAACTCAAGTGGCTCCCAATTCGACTTCGCAGGAATGCCCATATTCTAATATTGTTATATAATGTATTGTTTAATCCCAACACTCCCTTTTATCTCAAAGAACGATTCCAGTTCCTCTATGACACACATGCGAAATGCCTGAGGTCGTCCGAGAATTTGAGGCTGAGTATGCCAATACATTCTACTGACTTTGCTGACAAGTCTTTCACTGTCAGGGCGGTGCGCTTATGGAACGCGTTGCCACTGAACATCAGACGGGCAAAGTCAGTGAATGTATTTAAATTAATGGTCAAGAACCACTACCTATCATGTTGTGCACAGTAGGTAATAGCTCACAATTATGTTCTCACTCACTATTCGTATTAGTATGAACTATCTACTTTATGTATATATTTATTTAATACATGTATATGTATTTGTATATCAGAATTTATGTTTATATTTTTTGTGTAAAGCTGTATATTAATTTTATTTTACTTACTTTTCTCTCTTTCTTTTGTTTTAATACACTCGGCTCGTCACACTCCCAAAAGCTTGCTATTTGAGGTGGAGTCCACTAACATCTGTGGGCTCCATGCAAACCTCAACGCCGTCCACCAACACCTAGAGACGGCGAAACCTGCCATGTTTTTTCTAACGGAGACGCAAATACACCGCCCTGACGACACGACCTACTTGCTCTACCCTGGCTATGTTCTTGAGGAAAGTTTTCGTGCAAAAGCCGGGGTGTGCGTGTTTGTTAGGGCGGATGTTTGCTGTCGCCGTTTGCGCTGCCTAGAGGACCCATCCTTCTCCGTCCTTTGGGTACACGTAGACCATGGCCCTACGAGTCAGATCTATGTGTGCCTCTACCGTTCCCATACAGGAGATGCTGAGACAACTCGACTCTTTGAATATCTGAGTCAGGCGGCAGATGATGCGCAGGAGCGATTTCCGAATGCCGAAATGGTATTTTTGGGGGATTTTAACGCCCACCACGAGATCTGGTTGGGCTCCTCCAAAACAGACCATGCGGGAAGAGCCGCCCACGCATTTGCTCTGGCGCACGGCCTGACCCAATTGGTGCACGAGGTCACTAGGATACCAAGAAGGTCGGGCCAAGCACCTTCTCTGCTAGACCTTCTGCTGACGAGTGATCCGGACCGGTACAGTGTATCGGTGCGAGCCGCGTTAGGCAACTCTGACCACTGCCTGGTCTGTTCCACGGTGCCTATTATGGCGCCCCCACGACCCGTGCAGGGGAAGCGGCGTCTCTGGCACTACTCGTCAGCGGACTGGGATGGACTTCGTGACTATTTTGCGTCCATCCCGTGGGTTGAGCGCTGCTTTGAAGGTAAGAACCCATCGGATTGTGCTACTGCTGTCGCCGGTGAGATCGGTCTGGGTATGGAATACTATATCTCATACACCGATGTCACCGGTGACCGCGGGGTGCGCCCTTGGTTCGGGCGCGAGTGCGCGGAAGCTGTTGAACAAAAACAGTCTGCGTACCGCGCTTGGGTAAGGGCGCGCGCCACGCGCCATCCCAATCTGGGCCACTTCAAGGCAGCGTACAACAGAGCCACAAAGGTCTGTAGAAGGGCCTATGTCAGAGCGGATGCCCTGCGCATAGCGCGGCTTGGTCAAGAGCTAGTGATGCATCCCACGGGAAGCCGTGGCTACTGGCGACTGGCTAAAGCCGTGCAAGCCAACTTCTGTCAGCCTTCGCTGCCTCCGCTGCGTAACCCTGATGGATCCCTGGCCCATGAGCCGCAAGAGAAGGCAAATCTGCTGGCTAATCTCTTTGCGGCCAACTCCCGAATCGATGATTGTGGTACGCAGCCACCAACACTACCCGACAGTGACCACGCGATGCCTGATATCCATATCAGGCAACGCGATGTCCGTGCAGTGCTGCAATCACTCGATGTCCGGAAAGCCAGTGGTCCGGATGGTATTCCAGCGGTAGTTTTGAAAAAATGTGCAGCGGAGTTGTCTCCAATGCTTACGCGCCTGTACCGGCTATCCTACAGTTCGGGTACAGTGCCTTTGCCTTGGAAAGAGGCGAATGTTCAGCCGATTCCCAAGAAGGGGGATCGCTCGGAGCCAGCCAACTATCGACCCATAGCCGTCACCTCAGTGCTGTGCAAAGTGTTTGAGCACATAATTAACAAACAGCTCATGCGGCACCTAGAGGATCACTCCTTAATTAATGACCGGCAATATGGCTTCAGACCGAAACGGTCAACGGGTGATCTTCTAGCATACGTTACCCATCTTTGGGGTGAGGCTATGGACAAGCACGGCGAGTCACTGGCAATTAGTCTTGACATCGCCAAAGCTTTCGATAGAGTCTGGCACAAATCGCTTCTTTCTAAGCTACCTGCCTTTGGTCTGCCTTCTAGGCTGTGCAACTGGGTTGCTAGCTTCCTGCAGGGGCGCCGTATTCGCGTCCTTTGTGACGGACGAGCTTCGGAGTTTCTGCAGGTTAATGCTGGCGTGCCCCAGGGGTCCGTCTTATCACCCACTCTCTTTCTTCTGCATATCAACGACATGCTGTCTACCGGCAATGTTCATTGTTATGCAGACGATAGCACTTTACATGGGAGTTATCATGGACATCCAGCGGCCAAGCAGTCAGATATCGCAGAGAAAAGGCAGCTTCTTGTCACTGAGCTTGACGGGGTCCTGAATCACATTTCTCAATGGGGCTCTGAGAACCTGGTTGAGTTCAATGCCAAGAAGACGCAGGCATGTGCGTTTACAGCAAAAGTATCTTCTTTCCTTCCCCTCCCCACTCTTCAGAGCACGCCACTGCCGCTGCAGGACAATCTCAATATCCTAGGTATGGATGTTCGCTGCAACCTAAATAACAAAAACTACATCGAAAGCATCATCAAAACAGCCTCACGAAAACTCGGAGTCCTGAACAGAGTGAGACGATTTTTCACGCCGGAGCAGCGGTGTCTTCTATACAAGACACAAATTCGCTCCTGTGTGGAGTACTGCTCGCATCTCTGGGATGGTTCAGCAAAGTACTTACTAGATGCTCTCGACAGGTTGCAGCGACGTGCGATCCGCATCATTGGGAATCCCGAGATCACGAACACCCTAGAACCTTTACAGCTGCGTAGAGATGTTGCGTCCATGGCTGTATTTTACCGTCTGTACCATGGGGAGTGTTCTGATGAGCTCTTCCAATTAGTCCCACCCTCCCCTTTCCTACACAGGACAACGCGTGCAGGTCTTAGATGTCATCCGCACACGGTGCAAAACATCCGATCAAGAACCAAGCGGTTCGGAGACTCTTTCCTCTGTCGCACCATTAAGGCCTGGAATTCATTACCAGCTCACGTGTTTCCTTCTTCCTACAGTCCCGGGTCCTTTAAGCGGGGCGTGAAAAAGCATATGATAAGGCCGTCAAGCTGAGTGTCACCATTGTCACACGGTATGTGTAAGTAATGGTGACCCTCTTTTCTGGGATTTTGCCTTCAGCTTACCATCAGGCAAGGCGAAGTCCAATTGACGTGTCCTATATAAAAAAAAAAAAAAAAAAAAAAAATATTTAAGTTTAGTCGATAACTACACCATATCTTTTATTTTCATAACATTACTGTCCATCCCAAGGTTGCCTGGAAGAAATCGCTGCAGCGATAAGGCCGCCCATTGTACATTGAACTGTATAGATGCTACCTACTTGTCCTACTGTAAATCTGTTGGTGTACAATAAAGAATTATCTATCTATCTATCTATCTAATAGTTGGAGCCTTAAAAATTGCAAGAACTGGTCTAGCTGCAATGCCTTGATATTGCCTTTGGGTTGTGGAAGTCAAATGGCATTCGCTTCACGGAAAAAATATCGAAGCTTAGCCAAATTCGCAGGAAACTGGTAAAGCGGACCACAGAATCCGAGGTGGAAGCTTCAAATGCGACTGGGATTAACGCTAAGACTAAGAAAAGAGAAGAGAAGAGATTGTATAGTACCTACTTATGTTATGATGATATCACAGTATAACGAGTTCGTTAGACTGTGGTAATAAATACTTAACAGATTTCGTACCAATGTATGTCAAAGGTTAGATCAGTTTCTACCTGCTCGCTCTTTCTGTTATCCCAATAAAATGTGACTAAATAATAAGTACCTTCTCTATTCAACGAAACTGGTGTTCCTAAGAAATATTTGAACACTTTTGGTAAGTTTTCGAATAAACTGGTTCAGATAAATTTTTCAGAGGGTTAGGACGTGACGTAAGTAATGGTGACCCTCTTTTCTTCCAATGTTTACATATTTTTAAATTACTTCCAATTTTCAATGTTTATTTATTTTAACAATATTAATATTTATTTACATAATGTACACGGAAGTTATCTAAATTAAAGTAATTAAAAAAAGAAAGAAACAAAAATTTCTTCCTGTTGTATTTTATCTCATTTGGGTTCTATTCGATAACTTTGCTACTTCTGGTATCCTGGTGGGCATGGGAATAAAATCGCTTTGATGTGATTCTCCTAGTAGGCAAGCTTAAAGCTCTTCAATAAATAAATATACATCGGGACACATATCTTGGACCTTGGTCGCAAGACGAACGAGACCATGACGAGCGCGGGTTGTTTTATAATAATAAGCTTGGTGAATTTAAGCTCGTCCACCACCGCAGCACGTCTACTGCGCGTATAGAACTCAGAGATTTATATGTCCATAACATTATATAAAAAGAAATCATAGCATGAAGAGATTATACTGTTCTGCTTCCTTGCACCCTGAGACCCTTTACCTGAAGGTTAATGTGATACATAAAAAACGCCATCTTTTTATTGTTGACACATAATGAAGCTCTTCAACTTCCTTGCTACCCTAGTACCCGTGAGAAAAATTTAACCCTTTCTGCCTTATGTGTAGGGGCAGGCGGTCTGTGAATTATCATAATTTATTTGTCATTTTTTACCCTTTTTACTTTCAGTTAGTTTTTTTACCTCTGCACTCATTTCTAAATTTCTACTGGCAGAATTCCTGAGCTATATTTTCGCTTCTTCAAAATTTCAGTAGGTATACAGTTTACTAGTGCTAAGAAGTCTTTAATTATACTTCAAAATTGCTGTTATTAACAAAGTAAGAGCTTAAACATGTGAGAAAAGATAAAAGCTATTATTTGAATTTTTAACATACATACATATCATAGTCACGCCTTTTTCCCAGTGAGGTAGGCAGAGACTACTGTTTTCTACTTGCCAAGATCCTGGCATGCCTCTTTCGCTTCTTCCACTTTCATATTTAAAATAAATTTGCACAAGTAGCAAAAATACCCAACGAATTAAATAATATTATTCTAAATTCGGTAAAAAAGTAGTTGTGAGCATTTTGTCAAACGACACTGTGTGGTAATTATCATTGTTATTATAAATAGTTTTGAGTAAAGAAAGATCGTCTTTGTAATGGAAGTTCACGGCCCTTATTAAACTTGACCAATCGTAAGGCAACTACGCACGTTCAAATTAACCAACACATTTATGTTGACTTAGGTTTACGCCCGTTCTATCTTCTACGTCAACCAATTGAAATCCGCTGACCATTCACGTTACGACTTGCGTTTGAACTTCATTGTCAAGTAGAATAATACGCCTGGATAAGATCATGGAAGTGGTTATGACAGCAGAGGCCCATTTACTTATCTCGGATGATGTCAATAACAGCTAGGTTTCACTAGCGGAGAGATATTAACTGCGTTTTTGTTGGTACTATGATGTGTTTAGTCGTTAGCGAATTATGTTATGTAACTGTAGCTAATTTATTAAATCACGCAATAAGAATGCAAAGCTACCCTTTATATATTTTTGCTACCCTGGTAAATGTACACTAATTACTGTAACTAGAGACCTTCTTTCACCAACTACGAGTAAAGTGACAAGTAAGACATCTAACCGCACCGCACCCGCGGCTCTGTAATAACTATAATCAGATAACTTACCTGTTAAAAAGATGAGAATGATCATTATAATTCTATGTATTTTTAGAAGACTTTGATAAATGCTAAACAAGAATAATCCTCGTTAAAAGTACGCCTCTTGGTAATGTCTGAAATCCTAGTAGCGTGCGTATTTATTTGAGTAAAAGTAATTACTTAAGACACGAGTTATGGCCATGCTTTAGAACTTGATTATTTTTTAACTAAGTAATAGCACAGATTAATTAATAAGTAATAGTCACCAAGTCCTTCTTAAAATTAAACATCAAGAATAATTTGATTACAAAAAAGAAGTCTGCCAAATAACTTATTTTAGTAAAGTATTAATATTTAACTAGTCTAATATAATCGTCAAATCTACGTGTGAAAGAAATCGTACAAGTCATTTCTTAACCATCGCTACCCTCTCATTGTGCCCAATACTACGTTTTATACCTTTTTGCTACCCTGGTATTCGTGAAATCAATGTAACCCTTTTCGCTTCCAATGCCGTTACTTGTGAGCAGGGAAAACGCCGTCATTGGCCCGACGGGTGATCTGCTCTTCGGTGCGGGCCATTTCACTCGTAAATGCCGCTGTCCAATGCCGTTAAATAATATCATTATATCAGTTATCACTTACATTTATAGGATTTTTTAAATACGAAGTGTTGTGATTACTTTAATAATTCACGCAACAGGAATAGATATATTCCTTTTACGTGAATGATTCGACTGTATTTTAAAAGCTACCCCTTATATATTTTTGCTACCCTGGTAACTGTAAGATAAATAATATTACTCGAGGGCTCATTTCACGAGCTATGTATAAAGTTACAAGTAAGCAACATAAAGTCACCACTAACAACAGACATATTTGTATTATAACTGACTTTATACTTCTTTTAACGAATTTAACTGACGAATAAAATTGGTGCCAGTACTACTCTGTACATGTCACAGCGTTTCTGAATACAAACTTAACCAAGGTTTATAATAATGTAACAAATGGTTAACTTTCACATTTTTGTGCTACCCTGGTATTCGTTAGTTAATTATATCAAGAGTTATTATACAAAGAGTTTCTACCAGAAGCATAAAAATGTCAGAGAACTGTCAAAATTACCATCTGTTGTGTCATTTGTGTATTTCTTTTCTCTACCGCTAGATTTTGGTCGGTTGTCTACTTTACATTCCGTTGAAATGAAATGCTTTTTAAACCCTTTTATTTACGGATGGATAGCATTTGAACACTAACGATTCATTGGTTAACCCGGCATAACTCACAAATATTACGTTTACATCTATCTGGTAGAAACTGTTCATTAGTGAAACGAGTCGTTTCTCAAAATGGGAACTGTGTCAGTGATAGTGATATAATTTAACTCACGAATACTAGGGTAGCACAAATATATAATGGTTAACACTATTTGTTACATTATTATAACCAGTTGGTGAAATTTGTATTCAAGAACGCTGTGACAGTGTTAACTGACATTTAAATTAACCCACAAATACCAGGGTAGCATGAAGATGTGAAACATAACCATTTATTATATTTTTTTAAATATTGGTTTCCTTAACTAGTATTTTAAAAAACCGGTCCTTAGTGATAAATGGCCCTTAGTTAAGTGACGTCTCTGCACTGCTCGTCACTTAACTCGTAGTTGGTAACCAGGGTAGCAAAAATGTATTAAGGGTACAAAAAATTATTTCATTTTGCTACCCTTCATTCATTTTTGCTACCCTGGTTACCAACCACAAGTTAAGTGATGAGTAAGCTACCACAGCGCTCACGCTTATCATTAAGAGCTTTTTAATGCTCGTTAAGGAAACCAATATTTAAAATATTATAACAAATGGTTACGCTTCGCAACTTCATGCTACCCTGGTATTTGTGAGTTAATTTAAATCTCAGTTAACTGTCACACCGATTCTGAATACAAACTTAACTAAAGGTTATAATATTGTAACAAATGCTTAGCTTACTCGTCACTTAACTAATGGCTGCTAACCAGGATAGCAAGAATTAAGAGAGGATAGCATTGCAATCGCGTTGCGTAGATATTTAAATAAAAAAGACACCACAATAAATAGGTAACTGTGACTATATTCATAAACATCTATATTGATGTGTAGAGAAACACAACTGGCACCAGCTTTAACCGTCAATTAAATTCGTTAATTAATAGAAGGAGTATGAAGGGTCCAAGTTACCAACCACGAGTTAAGTGACGAGTAAGCTAAATCGAAGCGCCAAGAACGACCATTATAAAGGGCCTGTTTTTTAATACGTAGTTATGGAAACCAATGGTTAAACTATTGTAATAAATGATTATCCTTCGCATCTTCATGATACCCTGGTATTCGTGAGTTAAGTTAAACGTCAGCTAACTTTCAGTGCGTTTCTGAATAATACATAACCAATGGTTACAATAATATAACAAGTGCACCTTCATATCTTTTTGTTACCCTGGTATTTGCGAGTTAAACTGTGTCACTAATGCCCAGTCCCTATTATTTGTGAAACGACTTGTTCACTATTAACGAACAAGTTATATTTTCTACCAGGCGTAAGCATAAAATGTTCCTATAAAATACGGCTCGTAAGACAAATTACCGAAGGTTTGTTACTAACACAGGAGTGTTACCAAATCAATTACGATCCGTAAGCAATTTTTATGGAAATTACGAATATTGTGTCTGTAATAAAAATTAAATGTCAGAGAATTGTCAAAATATACATTAAAATTACCATGTGTATTTCGTTTCGCTGCCGCTAGATTTTGGTCGATTTCATACGTAACATTCCATTAAAATTAAATGCACTACATTTTATTAGTGAATGGTTGAGTGAATGGACAATTTATTTTATATTCTCGAAAAAAAATCGCTCTATAATTATTATAGAGCGATTATTTTTCGAGAATATAAAAGAAATTAATGAATGATGTAACAATGAACTAACTACTCAAGGGAAATATTCTTACGAGAAATAGTTTTACAGACATTTGATTTTGAATTTGTCGCGCCGCCACTCGAAAACGATTCATATAAAATCGTTGCCTGTGGCGTCACACGCCAGTCGCGCGTAGTGCAAATGTATGGAGTGCAAGATAATATAGCATTTATCTCGGTCTATGTTGCGTATACATGCATATTGTTAGTAATAAAACTAATTTACAATTTAATGACGCCATTTTATCCCATCCTCTGCCTTCCGCATCCGATCTGTCCCAGCCACCATTTTCTAATTTTAAGAATACAACAAAAGCAACTAATTTACACATTGACAATAGGTAGAAAGATACCAACATTAAATTGCATTTATCACTTTACTGACATGAGTAATGAGATACAGTTTCAATATATATAGCTATGCATTCACATTATCGGCAACATTCATCTGACTGTACACGCGAGAGCAAAGTGTATTAATATCAATTACGGCCGTCATTACTTTAATGAAACAATCCCAATTTATATAAAAATAATATTGTTCGTCAGAAATTAAAAAATATATTTACAGTTTTTAATGGAGGCGCCGGGTATCGATCCCGGTACCTCTCGCATGCTAAGCGAGCGCTCTACCATCTGAGCTACGCCCCCTGTGAAATGTAATAGCAAAACTTCTGTTCAATTGAATAAATATGTAACACTGTACTTACGTAAAACCAGACATGATGAAACAAAACTGGTAGTAAGTAATTTGTATTAAAATAATTACATCATGTCTCTGTCATCATCAGCCTTATAACGAGTTGCGCCTCGAGTTATGATTGGTAAGACGGCTTTTCCAGCAGCGACTGCCATCTGACCTCCCAACTTTAAGAAAAAAGCCTAACGACAAAGACTAAAACTATTTAGTAAGTGCACCAACTAGCAGTTCCCAATTTCATGTACCAGGTATTATATATAAAAGTATCACTCTCTTATCAACCTTTTAACTTACAAAGTTATAACAGATTGTTAAGACTCCTGCTGCCTTAGTATTTATGATAGTCTCGAGTGCCGGCTTAAATTTTAATTCCACTAAACACTTCCAGGTCCTGCCGTTTGTCGTCTCACTTTCAGCCAACACTTAGCAATCAACGTGAGTTTTGAAAGCTCTTACGTTTTAAGGTTACTAAATGGATACTTGTATACAGTCTAATTTAGTATTCCGTATACATCTGACGGACTTACTAATTAGTTGCTCAGCAAATATGTGTTAATTAATCTGCAAATCTTTAGAATAAACCAATTAATACTTATGAATTTGTAATGTTTTGATTACACATGTTTTACGTTTTTGTAATGAAATAAATAATAAATAAATATTCCACAACATTCCACACAAGGGTAGCTTAACTAGCTTGTGTTATGGAATCTAGAATGTGGATATATACACATCATACATAAAACACCCAGACCAATGCAAATATTTTAAAACCGAGAAGATACGAAATATTCAAGTATGCTACAATTCTAAAGTTTTATTTTAAACCTATAGGAGATCACAATTGATTAACACTTAAGTGTTGAGTGTGATATACGGGGATAAATATACGGGTTTTCCCTCTGGGGTAAGTAGAGACAACAGCCTGTCATCTAATTCTGTCTTTATACACTTCACGAGCTATTTACACGTTCATAGGTCACGGTAACCATTTTCCATTAGACAGGCCGTGGGCTTGTCTGTCAAAAAAAAAACCATACAGGTTTTATATCTTTTCGATAAAAAGTATTTAGTTTAATGCAGAAAAATCGTTCAATTTTTATTTTGAAAATCAGAATTCAATAATTGTGAGAACTGCTAATTACGAGCCGACAATGGCACGTTAGAGTTGCACTTTCGGAATCAATATTATTCGTTAGGTACTTGATTAATCGTTTGCATGTTTGAGTAACGAGTTTTGTTGAATAAAACTCAAATAAGTCACAACTAAATCAATCATACAGAAATGAGAGCTGTTGATACTTCAGAGAATTAACAAAGTGGATCAATGTAAACCTAAAATGAAAAACATTCAGATTTTTTTTTGTATTTATCGAAGTCCTTTTGTCGACTCCGCCCTCGTTCAATTGTGAATAACAATCATTCCTTCTCATTAAGTTTATGCTAACATCATCTGCCCATGTTCCCATTAATTTGTGATTGGCCGCAACATGTCATTCTCCCCCATAACTTTCCTGTCAGATGTCATCTCGTCAGTGACTCCCTTCCTTACCATATCATCTTTCACCTCATCTTTCTTTTTTAGGTCTACCTCTGCTACTAAAACATTCTAGATTCGTACATACTTTGAAGTTTTTATACCATTACTTTCAGTTCAGCACTCTTCATAATGACCATACTACGACAGTCACTCGCTTCTCAAATTTTCATTCACTGGTACAACTTTCCAATTTTCTTTAATATTCGTAAACTTTCATAAATATTTCAAAGTACAGCATCAACATGATGTGTTTTATGGATTTTGCCTTGAGCGTATACGATCAAAAAGAGGTAATATTTCACAGCCTTCCCAGACTTTGGACTTACCATCTTAAAAGTGCTACTCTCCTGGTGATAATGGTAGTCTAAAGTGGCAGTTAAATATTAGTTAATCTTATTTTAATGTTCATTCATTGTTCAAATTTTACGGTTGATTTATATTTGTGGTTTTTAGTTCACACCTTTACTAGGATAGCAAGACCTTCTTGAAGCATCTAACCAACCGGGAATCTGAATAGAAGTAACAAAGAATTAATGTTCAACCTCACGTGTTTTTGTCCCTTTCTATCGTATTCCAATACATCTTAACAAGAAGAGGCGGGTCAACTTTTTATAAGATGTGTTTCAACTGCGAAGATCCTTGCATCTTATGTTCGCCTTGTAGACGTGTGCATTCATCCATATCGATTAGTATCGATTAGTGCAACAAAATGCAATAAATAAAATATTCATTTATTCCTCGAAACATGTTTATTTATATTTGTGGTTTTTAGTTCACACCTTTACTAGGATAGCAAGACCTTCTTGAAGCATCTAAGCAACCGAGAAACCGAAATAAAAGTAACAAAGAATTAATGTTCAACCCCACGTGTTTTTGTCCCTTTCTATCGTGTTCCAATAGATCTTAACAAGAAGGAGTGGGTCAACTTTTTATAAGATGTGTTTCAACTGCGAAGACCCTTGCATCTTATGTTCGCCTTGTAGACGTGTGCATTCACCCATATCGATTAGTATCGATTAATGCAATAAATAAAATATTCATTTAATCCTCGAAACATGTTTATTTGGTTCATAAGAAATGAAAAGATTCGTGACGTTGTGGATCATAGTAATGTTTTAGAACCTCAAAACTTATGATATCCTAGTCAAGGTGTGAAATCGAGTGTCCTTAAAATCGTTAGGCGAAGAATTAGAATGAAAAATCTTTCTACCATTATGTTGAATAAGTAGTTCATACAAATATCTGTGGCGCCGTGTCCGTTGGTTCGAAGCAAAATGAGTTCCACAGAACTAAATATATCCCCTTCCTTGTCTCACCTACTGTAAAAAAAGAGATCCGGTACGTTGTAATCCTTGCTGCGATTATATACCCTTATAACTTATGATACCCTAGTCTAGGTGTGAACCAAATTATGAACTTGTGTTCTTGAAATCGTTGGGCAAAGAAGGTGCTATCAGGTGCTTTTGATAAAAAGGTTATGTGATAAAAGACTCATATGGTACTTGTAATTATTACAAGTAGAAAAACCTATTATTATTTAATGTTCTACTGAACTGAAATAAGGCATGGTTTTTAAAAAATCTTAGAGAATAAGGAATGAATATATTAGAGGAAGTTTTGAAGTGACACCAATGGAAAAAAAACCGGGGCACATAGTTTTCGACTTAGAACCGTTTCGAGTAAAACCATGAGAAATTGGTGATAAAATTGGAGCCTTAAACAAATGATTATACAAATTAAATTGCATTATTAATTTTTCTTCTCAAAAATTTTTACTTTTTGGTCATAGCAAATCGTTTGACCAAACTTTTATTGTCTAAAGATTGTTTGCTGTAATAAATCATTTGATTTAAGATTAAATACCATAGTGATTAATTATTTCTTTTCTTTCTTTCTAATGATATTATTATCTCTGATAACATTCTGCCAAATAAAATGAAAAACTTCGTACTAAAATTATTTCAAACATTGCATTAATATAAAAAAGGTAGCCAAACTTTATTTAGGTAGTGAAAATTTGGCAAAATTTTTTCGGCAAAATGGCAGACTCCCGGCACCACTATTGTTGTAAGTATTAATGTAAAGGACTTTAGGAGCAGGGGTAACCCAAGATTTATAGAAAAAATGTTTATAAACAAATTTTTCTTCACATAATACATATATACTGTTAACACGTACAAATTCACCTACGTAACATGTCTAAGACTGAATTACCCATTCATTTCTGATTGGTATAATGGTCTCACGTTAATATTATTAGGAATTATTTGACACCTTCTTTTAAATTTTTATCTCTTGGCCACAGCATAGTAGGTTTTTAGGCAGCTCTTGAAGATTTTTTGTGTTGTCAGTAGGAAATTAAAGGAAAAAAATTAATCTTTGCTGCTTTGTCTTCTGCACTGATGGAACAGAATCTCTCTGTTCTTACAGGGTCGGCACGGGTGTGGCTCCTCTGATATTGCACATGTTTACAAGTCACGGTAACTACTTTCAATTAGTTGGGCCGTGTGCTTGACCACCACTTAAGTTGTATATTAAAAAACTCAAAGTGTTTACGAATGAGCAACATTGTAAACAAGCGTCAATGTAAACATGTTGGTATTGGTACCCACAGGACAGGCATGCCTAGTGTGGGGCCAACGGATAACTTCAACTGTTTTGCTTTTGGTAATAAATGTTAATTTTTTATTTTTTATTCTTACCTCTCGTTTTCAACTAAGTATAAAACACATATTTGACAAGATGCAACATGTCACAGGCTTCAGTATTAACGCAAATGTGTTTTAAACTTGTTTACAACTTGTTGGCTATACATCTATGTGAATGAAAACGTATCTGAGACAATCTAAATACATGAATAAAACAAGTATTGTGTTTTAACTAGTCTTCTACAAGTTTTGTGTCAAACAAGTTTACAACTTGTTTCTTGGTGAAAACGAGGGGTTAGGCAAAGTGAGCAGTAACAACTGTGTAAGATTGGATTAAAAGTAGTATATTTTCTACTCTAGATAAAAATTCCTCCGTGTCAATTTTATCCGCTTAGCCATTCTGACTACAATTCCTCCACATCCTTAAAAACTTACGCCTTAATAGTTGTTTGTTGTGAGTGCTTCTTTGTTGAAACAAGGAAAATGCAAACAGCGTGTAACCAATTTAGCGATATCCAACTCACAATATTCAAGTATGTGTGTGATATCCAATGGAGCATGGACAGAGATATTTATATTTAGTTACTTTTTACGATCCAATGGATACCCCTGTAGTTATATATTGCCCAGATTTTCTGAAACAAAGCTGTTGTTAATAAAATTCTGAGAATAGAATTGTTTAATTCGTTACAGAATTAGAAATTAATTATTGTACAACTCAAAAATCATCATCTTTGCGTTTTTTTTATATACGACACGTCAATTAGACTTCACCTTGCCTAAAGGTAATTAGTACATATGATATGTATGGAATGATTTATTAGTACATATACCATGAAACAATGGTGTATCCTGATCGCATCCGAGGTTTTCACCTCAAAGTCCACGGTTCGTTTAAATAACTCATACATGCAATCGCTCCCATAAAAGCCGTAGAAACTAGACCAAAAGAACGTGAAACATGGTGAACAGCTTACGCTAAGATGACGATGATTGTTATCATCTTCCGAGGACCTCTGTTCATACATTGTCGGCGACCATAGGTCACGGTAACCACTTTCCTATCAGGTGGACCGTGTTCTTGTCTGCCACCTGAGTTGTATAAAAAATACCAAACAGAAATTTTAAAGACCAGGGTCTACTCTGTCGGCGGTCTACCTTAGTAAATCAGGGCATCAGAGCCTGTACCGCCCATTAGCAGGTGTATTGACTTGCAGGTGCGGCTGACATGGGCCTAAAAGACCTTGATAGGGCCCCATATACCTCAAGAAAAATGAAGACGCATATATATTGTATTATCAATTGATAATAATGAAAGAGTAATGTGATCATAAATCAAACCCTGAAGGGTATACCCGCCATTTATATAACAGCGATTGATAAAGTGTTTTATAGCTTGATATTAGACTTCTATTAGATATCTAACTTATTTATAGCAGGCTTGATAAAATACAATTTTGTGATCAAGTGAAAATGGCCTCTATAACAAAGTGAAAGGTATAGAGTACACATTCATAATTGCTTATAACGTCCTTGTCTTAAAAAAGTCAGTATTTAATTTGATTGTAATATAAAATTTTGTTAAAATGCTCGACGGGGGCGTAGCTCAGATGGTAGAGCGCTCGCTTAGCATGCGAGAGGTACCGGGATCGATACCCGGCGCCTCCAGTTTTATGCTGAAAATCAGTTTGTATTTTCTGTTTGAAATTTTCATAATGTTTATTTTAGAAAGTGGTTTGTGTTTATGTAGACGTCGTATTAATGTCTGAATATTCTGAATAAGTTAGTTATGAGTTTATACAGCTGTTAGACGATCTATATTATTTATTCTCTTATAGACAATAATTTGAAAGGCCTTTTAATTTTCTATTCATGGGTTGTAAAACAATTGAATGAAATTTTAAAGCATTTTGTATGCTAACTATTCAAATAGATTAAGATAGAAAAAATTTAAACAGTCCAGGCGAGATTCGAACCCGTGATCTTTCCCTTACAGGAGAATCGCTCTGACCAATAAGCCACCAAATGTAGAAGAATTTGGATGGTTTCAGGCGAAAGTTCGGTGGCTTAGTAGTCAGAACGTTTTCTCTGTAAGGGAAAGATCGCGGGTTCCCGACTGGACCCTTTCAATGTTTTCTATGTTTATCGATTTGTCAAATAATGTTACTAAAGAATCCCCCTTTTCTTGATGCCTATGTAAATTGACGTCCCCATGAAAAAGTGCCAATTATCTATAATAGTCACCCTAATTACATGGGATTGAATACCATAATTGGTAAAGTTTAGGTATGAAAAGACCATACTACTTTTCCATTTTCCAAACATTTCGTGATATCCAATTTGTACTCTGTTTCATATATTTGCTCTTGCTTTGCCGTACCTCCTATTTTTTTTAACACTACACATAAGTGGCAGACAAGTACACGGTCCACTTGATGGGTAGTGGATATAGACGTAGCCTATGAACGTGTGCTATCAAGGCGTCGTACTCGTGCTACCAACACTTAGAGAATCTTCTAATGCTCTTCTTGAAGAACTCCATATTATAGTAGAATCGAAGCCACAGCAGAGAGATCATTACACGTTTGTGGACTGAAGTTCATTTCATACTGTACGCACAGTTTTCAGTCGTGCGTCGAATGCCTTGCATCAGATGTTACACAACGCTGTGATGATAGTGCCCCAGGCCAAAGTGCAAGCTAACCAAAATGATGATGATGACGTCACATTCGGTGTAAAATTAAACTGTCAGCAAGTAGTTATCGTAGGAATGTTTTGACTTATCAGCTATGCGTGGCCGTTGATCTACATTTGCGCAATATACAGCCTTGGGCAATGCGTTATTATTGCAGTCGCTGTCAATATAGACGTAAGATTGGTTTGTAATACCAACAGGGGGCGTAGCTCAGATGGTAGAGCGCTCGCTTAGCATGCGAGAGGTACCGGGATCGATACCCGGCGCCTCCAAGTCCTTTTTAACCCGTTTTTTATTTTTATTTTTACCATATGTTTCTCATGTAGAATTCTATTTAACTTTTGGCGGAAACAGCTAGTAAAAATCAAACCTTTAGAGTTCTTACTTTGCACACCCAAATTTTCTCGATATGTGTCCGGGTAGTATTGAGTCGGTCAGATTGATTGGTTTTCGTCAGCAGGTGGTCTCGCCGTAAATTGCAAGAGTGGCTTCAGCGCCTTGTGCATGCAATGCGGGGTGCATGAATATATACTGACCCTTTTGTCCCATAGATACCCTCTTTCACGTGTATTCACAAAATATAAAACTACCCCTCAATTACCGCTAGTGTACAATTAATATTTACTAGTAAAGTACTCAAAATAATCTTAATGCTAAAGTTCTAATTTTAAATTAACCATCACAAAGCTCAAGCATCCCAAGTGGTCAAAACATCTTAATAATAAATTTTCCAAAATAATGTAGCAGATAGTAGTGTCAATATTGATATGTGCTAGCAGGTCGCTCAATGGCGTCTAAGCTAGCAGAGTCTAAGCTTTACATAATGTCATTTAATCACATTTTGTATCCAGTTTGTGTCAAAATCGATCTAATGCTGTGAAGTGTTCTTTCTATATAATTCGCGACAAGATTGGCTACTTACTTACTACAACTTGTAGGCTTATGCTCTGTTTAAACAATAACCTCATTCTTTTATTCACGATTGTGCGTACAATCAATCAATTCACTTCTCGCAGGCCACTGCTGGATACAGATCTCTCCCAGCTCTGGGATGCTTTGGCCTAATGTTTCCACGCTGCCGCGCTGGTTATACGTATTGGTACAGGATTTTACTTCGAGTTTTCCTTCTCTCACACTGAAATCGTCTGCGTATTTTTCCATTAGTAGCCTCTTACGATACCCTCCGAATGAGATGGGTGGTGATGATTGTATTCTTCTCCGTCACGTCCTTACGTACATCAAACGTCATCTGGCAGATCAAAACTGCAAAAATCTACACGCACACACACCCTTTACTCCATGGTAGAAATGATAAGCTTCCTATACCAACGAGAATCATGCTGAATCTGCTATTTCCTCCGAAAGATAGCCGTTTTGAAATATAGAATACGGTATAAACTGAACTGAAGTTATTTATAATAGAGCACATTATAGGTATTTAAACTATCATGGTCACTCACATCAGTATCAAAATAATCTGGATATTTACCATGTTGCATTGTTTTGAGTTTCCTCATAATCATTATTGAACATGGTAAATATCCCGATTATTTTGATACTGATGAACAGAGCACATGCTTTACGCCCCAATCCTAACGTCATCCACTCTAATTTAAAAACATATAATTTATGCCGTTTCTTAAGTAATTGAACTGGTATGATTTATTATATAAGCATTAATATGCTTGATTCATAGAAGCGTACTTGACAATAATTATATTTGTTCACTCGTACTGTATCTATTTTGTAATCTCAATCTAATGGCAAAAATACATCCAGGACAGGACTAGAATCCGCGTTCAGTCACTTTCTAGACGGAATACTCTGACTTACTGAGCTACCTATTTAAATATTAATTTTCACAATCAAGGCACTCTGTTTATTGTTAAAAAATGCAAATTGTTTAGTTTGCATGAACTTGATATCTGCTCTCCAAGTGAAAGGTGCGTGCGCGCAAGTACTTGTTTTGTATTACGAAATGTCACATCGTAAAACTAGTTCAACTTACCTTGGACAACATACGTAACTTAAACATATATTATACGTCTTATTCGATTTAGATATTAACAGGGGGCGTAGCTCAGATGGTAGAGCGCTCGCTTAGCATGCGAGAGGTACCGGGATCGATACCCGGCGCCTCCAAGATTTTTTAGATTACGTTTTGTTAGAAATTTTAAAAATGTTTTTAGTGATTTTCAAATATTCTGTGAGTTGAACTACAGATTCACTTTTTGTTTTTTGTAATACTAAGATGGCAAACATCTGTCGGGAGGTGAGGGAAGAAGTTTGGTAGATGACAAATGGAACTACTGATGGTAGTAGTGGTATCTTTTTCCTGCTGGCTTTTGACCGTCTTTTCCTTATTGCCAAGAGTCATACACATTAATAGATAGGTACATCCTTAAATCGGTATACGTGTTCTGAACCGATAAACTATTCTAAATATCTTATGTTGTGAACTAAGAACACATCAGTAACGTGCTCAGCAATTGCTCCCGCCAGAAATACAACACAACCACTGAGTATATTCCAGAGGAATAGTCTGTAAGTTCAGCTGTCTGGACACGTCCTGTATTGTTGCATCTTGTTTTTTTTTTTATACCACTTAGGTGGCAGTCAAGCGCACGGCCCACCTGATGGAAACTGGTTACCGTGGCCTATGGACGTGTGTAACACCAGAGAAGCCACACTCGCGCTGCCGACCCTGTAAGCACAGAGTTTCAGTGCCGTCAGTGACAAAACAGGACAATCTTTTAGTCATCCCACTGACAGCACAAATTCTCCAGTGAGCTCTGGCTACCCTACTCGCCGCTGGGAACACAACATAAAGTTATTATAACCGCGGTATTCTGTAGGGCGGAGGTACTTCCCCAGTCGGACTGCTCAATTGGGTGGGAATACCGCCGTGTCCTACCTCCTCATGTATGTGTCTTAGAGCAACGTGGGAAATCATTTACACATTTTGCATCGTTAACACATCACGGTATCTAAGATATACAATAATGTTGACGGGAATTAACACGGTCATAGTATAGTATACCTACATGCCTGACACTTCCTGGATAAGTAACCTTGTCGAAACTTCAGGCAATTCATACATACATACATATAATCACGCCTTTATCCCCGAAGGGTTAGGCAGAGGTGAATTAACACCCACATTTCACCAATAATTGTTTTCGGCCCCACGTAATAGGGGGTGAGCCTATTGCCGTCTTCTGGGCACTATTGTTGATTCGAGCTTCGTATCTGTGCCTGAGTCTGAGCTGTATATATCTGTCTGATGCTAAACAGCCTTATCCCATAGTCGCCTTGTACGACACCGCATGGGAAGAGATGGGGTGGCCCAAGTTCTACTCTGCCGAGAACCACGCGGCATCAGGCAATTCAAATGTTTGTATATTCCTATACCATAATCGCGTTAGTTCTCATTAATATTACTGTACATCACATTATCACATAAAATACCTACAAGTACGAATAACACAAAGACTCTCGGAAACTGTGCATAAAAATAACATAAACCACAGTTTTCCCGGTACAGGGCATCAACGCGAAAAATTCTCATTAATATTTTTAAAACATAATCGCGAGAAGCATTTAATATCCCGGGGATAGCATTAACCGGAGCGGGAGCTGCGAGAATCCCGGACACGGAATTACGGGTGGATTAGTCTGGACGCGACGCCCGGGATTAACTGGGGTACAATGTGCCGACCATTCCGTGACAGATGGACTTCGAGCATTGTTGTTTTGTTGGTGAATTTTTAAAGGGTCACACGTGGAGCAGCTGAATAATGGAGCGCGGATCCGATGCGAACGTGATTGATAAAAGGGGAAAGGACTCATTTAGATCGACGCGCTTGATACATACGGTCGGCTTATGTCTTGTGGCCTTTCACGCATTTTCATACATACATATAATCACGCCTTTATCCCTGGAGGGTTAGGCAGAGGTGAATTAACACCCACATTTCACCAATAATTGTATTCGATCCCACGTAATAGGGGGTGAACCGATTGCCGTATTCCGGGCACTATTGTTGACTCGAGCTATGCATCTGAGGCTGAGTCTGGGCTGTATATTTCTGTCGGATGTTAAACAGCCCTTTCCCTCAGTCGCCTTGTACGATACCACATGGGAAGAGATGGGGTGGCCCTAATTCTACTCAGCCGGGAACCACGCGGTAAATTTTCAATGCTCTTTTATATAGTCACACCCATACTGGTCACACCTATACTTATTCCTGATAGCACATAGCCCATGTATTAACACTCACATTTTGCTATCGTAGAAGTATGTTGGACAAAGTTGTAGATCATGTAAAAACCTACAGAATTGGTCACATCATTTTTTTTGAACGGATCACCATTTTGGAGATATTGCGATTCTAGAATCAGAAAAAGTCAAATCTACAATATACTCGTACAAAGTTACTTGTTCTCATAGTATGATGCATCAACGCAGAGCCTAAACCGCTGCTCCTATAAACTTGGCAGCAAAAAACGCACATATATCTTTTGTAAAGGCGTATTTAAGAAACAAAACAAATTTTCAGCTCTATGCGAATTTATGGAAGCTTACGATTTTATTTTTTCTTTTTTGTTTGGATTATTAGCATTTAAACTGAATCAACTCGTTAAATGCGCCTAATTACAGCAGTTACGCCTCCACGTAATCAAACTTACTTGTGGTATAGCTTTTATTAAAAATTATTGCGTAATTAACTTTTTACTCCCCCAAATTTCTTATTCCTTTAGTTTTCGGTACCAAGGCATAATAAAATGTTGCAGCTCGTTGTATGAGTTGAATTGTTCATAATATATGTTGTAGTAATTTACTAGTTACAGGTATTGGCGAGTTAATTACATCAACAGGTAACTGATTTAAACTAAAGTTTGCCCTCAAGGGGCTGTAGTATCGCAAATTTCCTTGTTAATTAATATTCAATAGTTACCAGGCACTTAGAAGTTATAAGTAGTGTAGGTGACGTACCAATTGAACGCGACGCAGAGTTAATTTGAACGTTTAGAACAATACCTACTTTCATCTTGAAATATAAACGTGATATCCCTTATTCAGGTACAGATCTATAGGGCATTGTTCGATGGAGTCGAAGGTTGAAGTTAGTACAAATTAAAACATCAAAACTAACTAAAAAAAATGTAATACAGCATATGTTGAAAAGAACATTTAATAATAATAGAAAAGTATATAATAATTATCCGCTCATGCTATGACGATTAAATATGAGACCATGATAACCCACTCGCTCTCCTCAAATCCCCGCCATGTTAAAATCTATATGACTCTGAATACATCGATTAGAAACATTTTACTATTGACATACTATTGACACACTATTGTGATAGTCAAATTTTAATCTTTTAATGAAACATGAATAAAACAAAACGTTGGAGGCATATTCAGTGGGCATGCGTTAACTAGAGAATTTATCGAAAACCGATCATGAATGTGGTGTTACTGGTGTTCGATTCACAATCCATTTGCTTAATAATGGCTGGCAGGGTCTGTGTGTGGCCCAAATTTCAATTAGTCATTCATTGTTCGCGTTGTGTTATGATACGTTATTCAGTAACGTAACCACTTCGCCCCTATGCCAGAATATGATCGTTGATATAACGTCACATTACGTATTAGAAATTAATGACTACCACATAGGGTCGGCGCAATACGTCATTTCATGTAATTTTCACTCAGATGTCATTTCTTCAGACACTCTCTTCCTAGCCATATCTTTTTTCAAACATTGTTTCTAGAAAGGTATATAAACATGAAAATCTTCAGATCTCTAGTGAGTTTAATTCACAATCGGTTTTTATCTAGTAATTTCAATAGCCATTTTTTATTTTGTCCTTATAAGTCAGTCTTTGAATTTAGCTTATAGGAAACTGCAATGTAATAATTGAAAAGTGGTGTACTATGCCTCAGTAAATAAGCTAAATACTGTGTTATCTAAATAGGAATAGTATTGCATTATTGCTTTACTGTGCTAGGGTTGATATTTATGATCAGATTTAATCATTTATTTCTATTTCATTCTGCCAAATAAACTTCATTCTGTGCATATTTTAGTTTTCAACGGCATTTTGGACGTCATTATTAGGTATTTTTTATAAACTGTTTAAGTTATAGTAGTATAATTTTAAAAAAATGCCCGTGTTTGTTCTATACTTAAGATCAGATTGCCGGCTCGAAGGACCATGAATCAAACACTGTATTTAATAATAAATTCACATATTGTTGCAGACTTACTCATCGAGATGTTGGGCGTGCTGGCCAGCTACAGCGTTACGGTCAAAGAGCTTAAACAACTATTTGGTGCCATGAAAGCTGTAAATGGAAAATGGGTAAGGAATACTTTACTACCTATATCTGGTTTCTGTCCTCCTGGTAGATGCATCGAATATGTTAATAACCTACGTTGATAACGTTTTAGTGAAAATGCTATGAATCATTTTATCTGTATACTTAAGTTTCTCTCCCTCCACATTTCGCTTTTAAGCTAAACTACAATATATTTTCCAAACAAGACTCATACGTGTTTATATAACTACTCTATTCGTGGTAGAGGAGACCATCTCGATTCTATTTCAATAAAACCTTGAATGGTCGAACTTATGTTACGACATGTGTCCAGTTTGCTTCACGACTCTTCACGATGGTTCCTTTTCAAATGTGTTTTGTTTTACTGACGTTGTTAACAGTGAACACAGATAAAAAAGCAAGACTGAAGTTACTTTGTGTAAAGTGTAGAAGCAAGGTAATGTAATGTAATTACACCACCTACATGTTTAAGAGCTAGGATAAAAATGGTTTGCTTCAAGTATAATGTTATCCTATGCGCAAACTACTACACAAAAAGAATATGATATTTTTAGGGTTCCTATATGTCAGTAAGTCTGTAGGTATATGTATATACAGGATGTATTTTTGTAACGGGGCAGTAAGGGCAAGTACCTTACCCGTTGCAGTTACAGCAAAACGTTCTTAAAAGACCTTCCCTAACTTTTTGGGACATTTTGAACTGCATTCACAGATTTTGTAAAAAACTTACAGTTAGCAAAAAACATGCAAAAAGTTCAAAAAATTTTTTTTTATGCCAATCGATTCTATTTCATGTGGGGATCAAAAAACTCTATGGGACGATTTTAGCTTTCAGTACTAGAAAAGACAAATCGCCAAAAACGTTTCCCATACATTTCGTACGGAAATAAGAAAGAAAGGAAGAAAGAAATTTTTTATTTTGCTTCTCACAGTTACTTAAATACACAAAATATGTTACAAAATATGATAAATCAACTCGAAACTCATAGGTCAAGTAAAATTTTGAAATTTTTTAAATAAAAAAAATCATTTAAACATTTAAGAAATTGGTTTATGAAATAAATTGCTCAAAATGATTTCCATTTTCACGAATACATAAGTCTATCCTTTTTTGCACTGAACGAATGGCGGCTAATAATGTTCTGGGATGAATATTACGTAAAATGGTCATTAATGCATCCTTGAGCTCTTGAACACTGGCGTACGTCGTCTTATACACCTCGTTTTTCACGAAGCCCCATAAAAAAAATCAAGTGGTGTTAGATCGGGGCTACAAGGTGGCCACTGTGTTGGACCATGTGTACCTATCCACTATGTACCGTATAGGCGGCTCAAATTGGAACGTGAAAGGTGACTGTTATGTGGCGGAGCACCATCTTGTTGAAAATGAACTTTTCGCAATTCCGACAGGGGCCATTCGTCCATCTCGTTTTCAAGATGGTGTAAAATGACTTCATTATACATGGCAGAATTCAGTTTCCCTTCATAAAATTCCACCATTATGACTCGATTGGACATTATACCACACCAACAGTTGAATGAGAAGCGAACCTGATTATGACTTGCCGTAACTCTTAGTGGATTTTCTTTGGACCAATAGTGGTGATTTTTTCTGTTGTACATACCGTTATTGGAAAAATTCGTTTCGTCTGACCACAGTATGTAATTTAAAAATTCATGATCTCTGCTCTTCCTCTTAGCCATCTGCAAAAAGTAAGCCTTCGAACATCATCACCCGGATGTAAAACTTGAACTATGCGCCCATATCGATAGCACTTGTAGCCGTATTTCTTCCATATCTTTATCACAAGGGAGTGGGATACACCTACTTCAAGGGCGACTTGCCTGGACGATACCTCTGGATATGCTTCGACATAAGTCAGAACCGCAATCTCCGTGTCCATGTCCACACGAGGCTGCCGCTTTCTTTTGAAAGAACCCTGCAATTGCAGGTTTTTCAAAAGATTTGTAATAACCTTTCTTGTTGGCACATGCCGCAACGGATACTTATTGCGGTTCCACATTAATGCAGCTCCCGCATTTCGATTATTGACAAAATATGCTACTAATTTCACGATTAGAAGACATTTTAGCGAAAATCCTTAATTAATAACTCATACGAAGTTTCTCAGCTGAAACTAAGTATAACACACAGATTTTCGAATCAAATTCGAAATTTGAGGGTAAAAATTCTTTTTATTTACTTTACAGTCAATTCTACCCACTTCCTGGCCATAACAAAAAGTTAGACCATCGTAGAAATTTGTTTCTGTTGCCGAAATGTATGGGCAACGTTTTTGGCGATTTCTGTCTTTCCTAGTACTGAAAGCTAAAATGGTCTAATAGAGTTTTTTGATCCCCACATGAAATAGAATCGATTGGCATAAAAAATATTTTTGGACTTTTTGCATTTTTTTTGCCAACTGTAAGTTTTTTACAAAATCTGTGAATGCAGTTCAAAATATGTCAAAAAGTTAGGAAAGGTCTTCTAAGAACGTTTTGCTGTAACTGCAACGGTTAAGGTACTTGCCCTTACTGCCCCGTTTCAAAAATACACCCTGTATATGGATTTAAGTTGATTTTTTACATCATCGTTTTCAAATACCTGAATTTGTTTTCAAAAATGATTTGTTACAAATTCTTAATAATTTGGAGTAAAATATTTAATAGAATTTTTTATACTGTATTTATATTAAAATAATTATCGGCTACTATTAATAAGAAACTATATTGTTATGTTTTGTTTCGTACTAAAAGAAAGTCGGTAATTTAATAGTTCCCGGCCAGTGTAGTATAAGTGATGTTCAAGAGTTCTTGAGCCATATAACCTCTTCAACAGTGCTCGAGTACGAAACAAACCTTTTTTTATTGCTCCTAAAACTTAGTTCTAGAACGATCGTTAAGTTCCAACTGTTGGTGAATAAAAGAAATGTTTTATATTGTGCTGTAACATGTTTTGAAGTTTATTTAATTTAGGTTAAAGTATAACGTCATTAACAATAGTTAATACCTCCGGACACGTATCAATTTATAACCATAGTATTGAAATTATAAGAAAATCGTTCACAATGCAAAATGCGGATGCCACCCTCGCAAAAACCATCTAATTCGACCAGGCCAGCATAAACTAACGAGGGAAATGAGAAGGATAAATGCGGGAACTACGACACACGTGCTATTAGCCCCACCACGAATGCTTTTCAAATTTGCATCGTTTCACAGACAGTGCGCGGCGTTCTAATTAGCCGGCAGAAGCGGTAGTCACTTTGTGTTTATGTTCGCCTGGTAGCGGGAACCGTCTGTTCCTTTCAGTTAACATTTAAATGTCACTATAGAAGTAGTCTTTAGTTGAAAGAAGGCAAAAAAATCTATCTCTATATTTTTTTAAATGAGGCTCTTCATAAAATATAATTTTTGCTCTCTTTTATTTCTGAGTTGGCAAAGGGGCTTTCTTTATCGGAGCCGTAACTGCCAATATCGAGAGGGGTTTATGTCGCAGTATTTTAAAACTTTCAACTTGGAAAGTATTTTTTCCCTTTTGTTATCTATAAGATTGAAAAATGTTCAGAGTCGGCTTACTGAGGCAATTACGTCACAAGGGGAATTTGTTGCTTCTCGGAGGTCTTCTTATTATTTTCTAATATTAAAAATACTTTATTAAAAATCAACTATGAAGAAATAATCTTGTTCTTAAAAAGCGCCAATAAAGGTATGATTTGTATTACCTTAATTAATCAACTAACTCTGGGAGAGGCCATTGTTATATATTAGTGAGTGAATACTATGGTCATTATTTTAAGTAAAATATAAACTGCAATCATACTAGAAATACCTTAAACACCAAACGTGTATTTTCAACATTTTACATCCAAAACCCCAGACCTTATTGAAAACCGTCTAAGTTATATGTATTCCTGGTAGCTATTGTTATGTGAATCAATAAATTGGTTTCCTTTTGCAGCCTCGGCATTCTGCTAAGCTGCTGAACGTGCTCAGGCAGATGCCTCACAGGAACGGACCGGACGTGTTCTTCAGTTTCCCCGGACGGAAAGGATCGGTACGTAGTAGCCATTGTTATTTATAGTAAGAATCGTTCCTGGGACCGAGCACGACTCGCCTCGACCTATTGAATGGCCGGCTCGATATCAACACAATGAGGAGCGCACAAATGTAAGGAGGTTTACTTTTGTATTGAACATGAATACCGCGATCGGATTGAAACTTCACCCTATTTTAAAAAGACATTATATTATGTTATCATTGCTATATCATTGAGTTTACTAAATTGACAACCATTCTTTATTTCTGCTAGTAGGCAATTAAACTGTCGTTATCGATAGACAGAGAGTGAAATTATCTTGTGCTTTTCATTTATAAAGGAAATAATGTGCTTCACTGACTTCGGTGCATGAAAAAACATGGTTGTGTGTGAAAAAATGATTTGCAAACACAATTTGAATTAACAGAAAATACTACCTAATTTATCGTTTACATATTCTATTCGAAAGCGACTGTTCTATTCGAGTAAAGTTTTTTTTATACACGTCGATTAGACTTGGTTTTGCCTGATGGTAAGCTGAAGGCAAGATAATCACCATTACTTACATACACCATGTGACAATGGTGACACTCAGCTTGAAGGCCACTACATGTGCTTTTTCACGCTCCGCTTAAAGGACCCGGGACTGTAGGAAGTAGGAAACACGCGAGCTGGTAATGAATTCCAATCCTTGGTAGTGCAACATAGAAAAGAGTCATCGAAGCGCTTGGTTCTTGATCGTATATTCTTTGGAAGCGCGAAATTTGGAAATAATCGCTCCAAATAATGTTAATTTGGAGCGATTATGAAATTTTCTTGGCCAAACTTTTTCATTCATAAAAGTAATAAGTAATATGATTTAATATCATTTATCGCGAGGAATTCAAAATCAGTTCAAAAATTTCAAAGTAAAATGTTATATGTATCCACATTTTTTAGGTTTCAGGATGCCGCTCGAAGCTTCATTACGTAGATGATGTAATTAATGTTTCTTAAAAGAACCTCCGAGTCTGTTGTTCAAATAATTACCAGGTCAAAGGACCAATTTAATTTGTTCCCTACAAAAATGAAGTACTTCCAGACCAAATTTTGTAAATATTAAAATGTCCTTTATTTCATCGGTGGATGGATGAGAATCCCGTCAAACGCATTAAGCTGCGCAAAATAATGGACAAATCAGGTTCAGTCCCGCTCCCGCAGCTGGGGAGGACCCTTTGAAATATGAGGACTGTTTATAAATAAAAGCGGATGGTAATAGCCGGTCGTTTCTCTTCATTTTGCCTGTAATATATTGTTGGTTCGGAAAAATGGTTTTCAGGATTCAGGTGCAGTCGCCCCACACTTTTTCAAATATTTTAGCTAATATGATTACTATGTACCCTCTTACGGGTAATCATAGGCGTTTATACTGTTATTTCACATAATCTTTTGGTTTCTTTTTTTTTTTTTTTTTTTTTTATATAGGACACCTCAATTGGACTTCGCCTTGCCTGATGGTAAGCTGAAGGCAAAATCCCAGAAAAGAGGGTCACCATTACTTACACATACCGTGTGACATATAACTGGGAAGCGATTTATCTACCAGTCTACCAGTACTCAGGTCGGCCGCTGTAGGGCCAACCGCGTAAAATGGCGTTACCTAGACTTGAGGGGTGGTGGCTGTGATTTAGTTGCACCTCTGCAGTCAATAGACCACCTGCTGTCGTGCCCACTGTGCCCCTGTACAATTGCCGACCTGAATGAAGCGAAGTTGCGGTCAATGTCGCTGAATTTTTGGACTAGACGCATTAGCTTCTTTTAATTGTTGCCATTGACACGAATAAGAAGACCAGTCTACCATTTTTAATAAAAAGAATGAATGCTATCCAAGTTTCGCTAACATTGACATTTCTTACTGAGTAAAAGTTTAAAACTGGCACATGGCAAAGTTTAGACGTACATGATTACGGGAGCATGTGTCGCTGTCATAATATTATTGGCAATGAAAATTTGCGTTACCGTGTTGTACGACAGGCAAAATAACACCTTCAATCTCAACCAGCCCCAGGGTAAACCACATTTTTAGCCAACTGATTAGAACTAGAACGATCTTGATCAACAAAGTCATCAAAATGCCTTGGTTATCCCCCCTTTCTGATGACTTATTTTTCTGATCTTTGGAATGAGTTACCTTTAGTTCGGCAAATAATTAAAATCAATTTAAAAAGAAAATCAATGAAACAGTTTGATACATACATACATATAATCATGCTTTAGGCAGATAAAGCATATATTTATATTTGGTACAAATTCTAAAAGGGAATTCTGATACCCTCGTGTTTATCGAGACATGTCTGTGTGATAAATGACGAAAGATTGTATGGACTACGGCCGCAAACTATGTTCTTAATACTTACAAATGTCTATACTCAAATGTACATCTATACACATACTTACAATAACGCCTTTATCCCCGGCGGGTTAGCAGAGGTGAATGAGCACCCACATTTCATCAATAATTGTATTCGGTCCCACGTAATAGGGGGTGAGCCTATTGCCGTTTTCCGGACACTATTGTTGACTCGAGTCATGCATCTGACGCTGAGTCTGGACTATATGTGTCTGTCTGATGTTAAACAGCCCTATCCTGTAGTTGCTTTATAAGACACCGCATGGGAAGAGTCCCGGGTCTTTTAAGCGAGACGTAAAAAAGCATATGATGAGGCCGTCAAGCTGAGTGTCGCCATTGTAACATGGTACATGTATACATATAATGGTGAACTAAGACTTTGCCTTCAGCTTACCATCAGGCGAGGCAAAGTATAATTGACGTGTCCTATATAAAAAAAGTATGAAGATCATTTAGATGAAAATCAATTAAAATAGGAAAAAAATTGAACCTGTTCAGGCGGGATTCAAAACCATTCAAATCTTCCTATATATATATCTGTCTTATGGCAACGGTGGTCGAATACCGCCTGAACTCATTTGATTTTTCTCCTATTTTAATCAATTTGAATAGTTAGCATACTAAATAGTAATAATAATAATAATAATAATCATCCATAGTCTAAAATTAATAGATTTGCCAGAATCTCTATACATCAATCTACAGAAAGCTGCCATATTAAACACATGTAGAAAAGTCAGAAAGTTCATGCAGTTGGACGAAAACACACCCACATAATACACATCACACTCTGCATTTACTTGGTTTAAGCCCGTAAATGCAGTTAAAACCAGCCAAAAAGCTGAGAAAAAATAAAAACAAAATAATAATAATAACTTTATTACCATTAACAAATTTTGCATTACAGTTACAGTGTACACAGGTATAATAAATATCTTATAGTGCAAATGTAAAAATTGTTTTAAGTGATTTATTAGTTGAATCTCTGCCATCCAAGCTAAGATTTAACTTGTGTAAAATCTTAGCTTAGATGAAAAATTGACTTACTACCAATGAAGGAGAAGACTTTCTATTCGGAGTAGGCAAAGTACTTCACAAGTTTCTTATTAACCGCACCCGACGGGTTTAGGTGCTTGTGACCTTCAATATCTCGTAAATTTGGTCCAATTACGAAACTTATCCAGATTAGTGGTTCTCAGTGAAGGACCCCAGTCCCAAAGGGTGTCGTGTAAGGTAACTATATGGTCCTCCATTTGACGGTAACGGCAAAAGGTTTGACTCATGTTAAGTGGAATTGAACTGAGTGTGGCTCCTCTTGTGTTACACACGTCCATAGACCACGGTAATCAATTTCCACCAGGTGGGCCGTGTGCTTGTCTGCCACCTAAGTGGTATATAAAAAAAAACGTGGCGGATGGAATATGGATTTTAACCACCTTTTTTTTTTAATGCGCGCCTGTTCCCCACGGATACCCCCACCACCGAGGTCGGTGGAGGAGGTTATGTCGGACGGACTTGAACCGACTAAAACGCACGCCGACTGTGAGGGCCACTGGTTGCCGGTTGTTTATCTCTGCGACATATCTCTCGCACCCCGTCTGGCCCAGGCCCTCTTCGGGTGTGGGGAACCACTGAGACCCCACCTCATCCCCGGGTATGGTGAGGCGCACATTGCCAGGGTGACAGGCGGCTCCACCCATCACCCCCATGCCCGCGCTTATGGGGAACGGAGGTCATTTTGCGACCTCTGACGACTGAGCCACCTCCGCTATTTTAACCACCTCTATCTATACCTTCGAGAATGTACATTGTATTAGAATACTGATATTATACCTTCACAATAAATAATACCGAACTAAAAACTCAGTACAAATTAGTATGACGTAAGTGAAAGGTAGATAATATATTATTGCGTAAAGGTCCGAGTTTGCTATGAAACACGTTCAATAGGACCAGTTATTTGAATACTATACTCAACAGGGGGCGTAGCTCAGATGGTAGAGCGCTCGCTTAGCATGCGAGAGGTACCGGGATCGATACCCGGCGCCTCCAGATTTCTTTTTTACGTACCAAGCTAGTGAAAATGCATAGTCCAATTACATTTCACTTTATTAATAATAATTGATCGCAAATTGACAGCGAATAAATGAATAGTTTATATTTTAGTTCACTTTAGCTAATTGAATTCTGTAAATGACATTTTACGTAAACGAGAAGTGAGTTTTCTTTTTTCATTTTTTTTCAAGAGATTCCTCATAAGTTTTCACTTTGATCAACTTAAATGTCCTGCTTTGTTACGTGGTGTAAGATTGTGTGTTATTTATTAAGAAGATTTTTTTGTGTACGATTCCTGGGTGTAGCTGAAATTCTGTAATAATTTCTCAGTGCTGCTCTCAAACACATGATTTAAACAAACTTTTGGTCTTCTACACTCGGCGGTAGAAGGCTCCACTTCAGTAGATACTCACGCACCTACATCCAGGAACTGTCACTTGCAAGTCGTTGTCCAGGTCAGACGACAGTTGCTTCCAGAAAAGCCGATATACCAATAAAAATCAATAATATATAATATTATTCATTATATTATATATTATTCAATATATTCATTAATAATCATCACCATATATTGTTTGTTTAATGTACATCCAAATCTGTTCAGACATACAAAAGTTATTGTAGAATACAAAATACATTTCCACAAATAACCCTAAAAACATAATACTCCTTTTTTAAAACACTCACGTAAAACAGTGTTACCAAGATTTAAAATTCAGTCTCCATCGCAACAATGGAATTGGAGCATTCAATTCGGGGAGAAAAAGAGACGCATAGCCCATCGATCGATCTTCTCGCCACATTAGAGGGATGGTTCGACTCGACCCGGCCTCAGCCTCACCACAAGCTTTAATGGCGTTTGAGTGAGCATGACGACCCTCGCACGAGTACATGACACTCTCGGAAAGATACATTGGCGCTATTCACAGATATAGAAATAGTTTAGATACAGGATGTGCATTAAATATTATGAAATTCAATGGTGTTTTTTGCCTGTCATACATGACGTCATTTGGGTTGTTCAGTGCTACGCTCACTGTAAAAAAGATAGAGGAAGCGTCAGTAGCTTAACAGTTAAAGCGTTGGTCTTCTGTCTTCTACGCTACCGACGTGAATACCACATTTTTGTTTGTTTTTTTTTAGCTAGGGCAACAGGCGAGTTTACCCGTTAACCTCAGGCCTGCGCTCATTAATTCTGTGATTCCGATGCTCAAGTTGCCTCAGTACCCGGGCAACGCCGTTTGCGATTCTCCTACACTGACGCTGACGCTCCCGCTCCGCCTCTTCCTTCACATTAATTCAGTTGCTAGTAGGCACATACTCTTTTAAATAGGAAATGAAATTCAGTATTTGCTATTTGCTTGGTATATATCAGGTTACTAGTCTCGCACTTCGTCCTCTGTTTTTTAGCTCCTCGTAACAAGAGGCCTATTGCCGCCAATTTTCTTGAACAGAATTACAGTCGATATGTCAATGTCATATACTCCTTACAGCTATAATAAAGAAACTAGCGTGACTTTTAGTTGCGGATTTTTTCTAAGATCATTTAGGTAACCCATTTGTAAGTTGAAAACAAAATTGCGTAGGCACGTTTTTCTTTCGTTATTCCTCAACACCGTCTTTTGAATCTTTTGAAAACTCGTGTCAAGAGTAAGACGGGAGTTTGGAAGTACTCGCATTATACAAAACATATTTGAGTTTACGAACTCTTCTGAGATTCGCCCCCAGTCACGACTCGAACTCAACTACAACAAAGGTTGTACGAATTGTGTAAGGTACGGATTTCGAGTTAGTATGTGAATATAAAACTTATTGTTTGCGAAATTCGGTATAATAAATTACGAAGGGATGAGTCTTTTCATTAAGTATTTATTTGCGAAACAGGTTCTACAAGTGGGCCTTTTGAATACGTATTTACGTTTTAGCCAGTTTAAGTCTCTGCGTAGTCTATACCAAAGGATTCAAATTCTATAAATATAATTGAAATCTTTTAAGCTCTTAGCACTTTAAAAGATCAATCTAGTTTAACCACTAACGTTGAAATCTAATTTAATCCCTGTAAGTCCAGTTGATGAATGTTCTGCCTGCTAGGCTGAAAACCCTGTTTACCTACACGCTGAGCCTAAACGAATATTTTAATACCCACATAATTAAAATTATATTAATAAAAATATTTTTTCAGTTTTCTGTTGCCATGTTCTAAAAACTTCAGCGCAGATCTATACTAGGCCAGCAGGACACTATAGAAGCAGTGTTTAAGCGCCCCTTTCCCTCCTTATTGGCAATTATTATTCAAATACGGGCCGCCGGGTAATCCTCGTGACATACTGGGCCATCTCACTGTCCGTTTTTTCCTTATTTATCGCCGTCCGCCTGGGGCTGGTCCATTTCTCTCTGTCGTACTTATCCCGCGATCTGACGGCGAACTGACGCTTCTTCGCCGGTTCTGCAGCCCTGGTAGTTTAATACTGTATAAGTGTGTGGTAACAAAGATTTATTTTGTCAATTTAAAGAAGCCAACAACAATTTCGCGTCTTGGTCTCACTGAACGTCTCTAGTCACTTAAAATATACTTTTGTTTATATACGGCAAGCATTACTAAGATAAGATAAAATGAGATAAGATAAATTTTATAATATATTATAGTACGTGTACGAACATTATAAAAAATTTAAAAATGGCGGCTTTATCGCTACAAGCGATCTCTTTCAGGCAACCTTTGGATGGAAATATTTTGTCTTAACAATAATAACTTTGGGTAAACTACAAATAAATATACATATATACTTACTGAATTTATGCTTAATATTTGCTCAAATTTTGAAGAGAAAACTCCTTTAGGCGCGTTGGGTAAACAGAAATCTTGGAACTCACGTCATCATCACCTAACGCCTGGACCGTTACCGAACGCGTCACGTTACATCAGAATAGGCGAACTTCCCCATTCTGAATTCACGACGATACAATTTACAAGTTACTTAGCCTCGCAGGTTTTTTTCTCTTACAGGCTTTCAGGCCTTGCGAAACTGGCAGTAAAGTAATTATACCCAAATATAGAAACAATAATTTTGTCGTTCATAAGTGTTATTTTGAGACTGATATGAATAATGATATTTCATTATGGATAAATTGTTTGTACATTGATACAATGTCAAAACATTTTGAACTAAGTTTATAAGATCACACCTGGTCACCAGAAGTTGCTTGCAGCCAAGCGTAAAGAACATCTCAAGTCACATGGCAACTGAGTATATCAAATTCAGTGAAATATTTTTGATTAAGGTGCGCTTACAGCTCATATGTATCGCAACAAAACATTGAAAAAATTACATCTATGGTTTGTTCATTTTTTTAAGATATTTGGCTCTTAAGAGAATAAATGCTTCCTCTAAGGCGCTTGTTTTAAAAAAAATTACACCTTAAGTTCCAATATCATAAAAAAAATTGAAATACCACAGACAGGTAAATCTCTACAGTGTTTTGTTGCGAAAAATATAAGCTGTAGCCGCACCTTAATGAATTCACAACAGATTTTCTGTATTTCTTAGAACAAAGTTCACAAGTTACAACAGTGAAGGGAAGCCAAATAAAACAAACAAGAGCCGCACTGACTTCCGTCTCGGAACACACTAGAAGCCGCTTAAAAGTTAGGTAACAATGTCAACCGACTGGGAAATATTTTTCTTGGATCTTACGTTAAATCTTCGGTATGCTGAGAAGAACACCACTTACACTGGTAATGAAGTCCTCTGTGGACTTCCCTTTTTCAATAGCTCAGAAAACGACGTGTTTATGTTTGAGCTTATTTGGAGGGCTATTGAACAAAAATAATAAAATGTCATCATCGTCGTTAGGGAGTACATCTAAAGCAATTCTTTCTCTTGCATAAGTTGGCCTTTGCAGGAGCGACTAATGTCTGTCCTCTTGAGGTATGGGGGTCTCCTAGAGTAGTCAAAGCTGAGGAGCTTTTACTGAAGTGAGGTGGACTCGAAGCCAGAAAATGTACACCCAACCAATGTAACTCAATAAACTTATACCCTCGAGAATCATTTTCATAGAATATACGCTAAGAGACGAAAGAAAAGGTGTCGAAATCCAGGTGTCAAAAACATAGATATATACATTATACAGGTGAAAAATAACAATATTAAAAAGAGTTGAAAATTAGAGTCTGTCTAGGTCCGCGCCGCCTCCTTAGAATTTCCGTAAAAACCGTACAGATTATCGCTCAGCAATGTTTTTTTTGTCGATAGTGCAGAAACATTGCTATTCCCTTTTTGTGCTAGTTCAATACCTGCGCTGCTTTCCTTCTATAATTGGTTTTTTGACAAATTTCGGAAACCTATCTTTAAATACATAGAAATTTATTTAATACCTGTTGCAATTCATAATTTTCCCATAAAACCTTATTAATTAGAAAAAAAACACATTTTCATTTTGTTAGCTTCAAAAAGTGCGCAAAAAACGGTCGGTCACGTGACATTCTAGGCGTGACGTTATTAAATAATATCTACGAAGAGACCAACCAACGAAAGTTTCCGTTACGCTAAGTATTTTTTTATAGTTACGTCACGCGAACCGTCGTCAAATTTTTTACATTTTACTTTATGTGAAATACATATTATTATTAAAAATCTGAATTTTATTTTGTAAAATTAAAATATTTAAAATTCATATTTTTGTGAAATACATTTTGAATACTTATTATTTACGTATACGACTTTCGTAACAAACCTTTTTTAAATGTTCAATTTAATATCACTATTCTTTAATCTTACTTAACGTCCCACAATATAGCTTGGTTCGGTCGGTCTGTATGTGGCATAATAATTACTTATATGCATAAGGGGCGAAACAGATCTGTATGTTTGTCGTACAACATTTGTTTTGTCTGCAAACCTTGCCACACTTACCAGGGAATTAGCGTTGGGAACAGTTAGAGAGTTCGTTAGTTGCAGAAGTTAGCTAGGATGTATATTTGGTTGTGATAAATACATATCTCAAGGACCTGGGACAAATTACATAGTGCTATCTAGACCACAAAATAAACATAGCATATTGGTTCTAAAATGCGGATAAACGTTCTTCTGTGCAGTTGTAAATATAGATATACTACGTATAGAGAGAACCAGACCCAATGCTTAGTACATAAAAGAAATTATTTGCTTTGGGTGGGAATCAAACCCGTGACCTCTGAAGTAGCATTTGCAGACTCTGCCACCAAACCACGTCAGAATAGTCTTAGTGACCTGTGAATTTCATTATGAATGGCAACATTTAATAGGTAAAATACAAAATAAGTGTTTACATTTATAATAACTTCGCGTGGTTCCCAGCAGAGTAGAATTTGGGCCACCCCACCTCTTTCCATGCGGTGTCGTACAAGGCGACTAAGGGATAGGGCTCTTTAACATCAGACAGATTTATACAGCCCAGACTCAGCCTCAGTCAACAATAGTGTCCGGAATAGGCTCACCCCCTATAACGTAGGACCCGAATACATAATTGTATTGTGGTGAAATGTTGATGTTACTTCACCTCTGCCTAACCCTCCAGTGACAAAGGCGTGATTCTATGCATATACGTTTTAGTATAGATATTTATAAGTATTATGAACATTGTTTGCGGCCGTAGTCCATACAATATGTCGTCATTTATCACACAGACATGTCTCGATAAACACGAGGGTATCAGAATACCCTTTTAGAATTTGTACCAAATATAAATATATGCTACAGGAAGAGGCCCGCGCCCGGAGGCCCGGAGGCGACGAAACTATATTATTCGTGCAAGATTAATGTCATTTGCTGTCAAAAAAATTGCGCTCACTTCCTCTCGCTTATACAATCCTAGTACTGTCACCCTTAAAAGCTACTCAAAGTAAGTTACTGATCTTTTCATAAAATAATATACAAAATGTTACCTATATAAAAAATGCGTGAAAAAGTGTAATATGTGGAGGCCATCAAAGTAGGGAACAATATTTTAGGGTGGTTAGTATTCTTTAATGGAGGCTTGTATCATCTGGGCTTCACTCTATTTAGTTCCTTCAAGCGGGGTGTATTCAATTCACAGATTGAATATGAAATAAGTTGTCCTCCGATTACAATAAGTCTATATATTAGTTTTGAGGCGGTAGGACCCGTGTCTTTCCGCCCAATTGAGCAGTCCGACTGGGGAAGTACCTCCGCCCTACAGAATACCGCGGTTATAATAACTTCGTGTTGTGTTCCCGGCGGTGAGTAGGGTAGCCAGAGCTCACTGGAGAGTTTTTGTTCTGTCAGTGGGATGACCAAAGGCTTGTCCTGCTTTGTCCTCTACACTGACGGCACAAAATCTCTGTTCTTACAGGGTCGGCAGCACGGATGTGACTCCACTGGTGTTACACACGTTCATATAGGTCATGGTAACCACTTTCCATCAGGTGGGCCGTGTGCTTGTCTGCCACCTAAGTTGTATATTAAAAAAAAAAGAAAAAAAGATGTATTTCAAATAAATATCTTTTGTAAATATAGTGTTCAGCAACTTTTGTCAAGAGAGATAATATAAAATAATCAGGGCGTGGAAAAGCATCTGATGAGTCCGCCAAGCTGAGTGCCACCATTGTAACATTACTTAGTGTCTGTAATGGTGACCTTTTTCCTGAGAATTTAGCTTACCATCAGGCGAAGTGAAGTCAAGTTGGTGTGTCCTAGATAAAAAAGGTGATTAATACTAATAAACCCAATTAATTCATAACTTTTTAAATTTTTATTCGCATAAAGTTAACACTAATTATAGGATTCAAACCCTAGACTTAACTTCTATAACAAACACATTTTCAATTAATACTTCAAGAATAATAATAACATCTGTTTGACAATGTTGGACAAATTAACAATTATTTCAATAGCATTACAAAATTTATATTGGCATTAGCGTTTAATTTAATAAAATTACAAAATACATTATTGAATTAATTAGGACCAAACCATAGCCCTAATACTCCTTTTAATAAAAATTCAGATATTCAAAATTCAGCAGCGAAATTACGTTTTAATAATTTCAAACCTTCTAAAAATGTTATTGAAAACGAAGCAAACTGTGAGTGAATAAGTTTTGTTTTTACAGTTTGTACGATATATCTTCTTTTTGTTAATAAGAATATCAGAACCGAAATTACTAATATTCGCTTTAACCCAGTTAAGCTAAATTGCTTGTGTTAGGTATGGGTTCACGTCCGTAGTGTAATGACCAGGATTCGACCCCGGGACCTCTCGATCGTAAGGCCGCCTAACTACTAAGCTATCGTCGCTTCATCTAAGACCTTTCTTTACAGTCGAATTGAAATTATGCGTTTTGTAAACGTGTTACGTTTTGAAAACGTGTTACCGGATCTGGCTCCTGTATAGCAAAAATTCTTGTCTACATATTAATTTATGCTAGACAACCTCTCTCTCCGTTTAGAAATTCTTCTTAAAATTACCTATAGGCGGCTTTTAAAACAAACATATACAATACAATTAAAAGCAGTATATTATTTGGATCAGGGGCCTTACCACCAACTTTTAAAAGTAATATGATTTTAATCTTACTTCACTTTCATTGTGTCTGATCTACCTATCTTTTAAAACTGTGCGGTGACAGAGAAAGAATACAAGTATCACCACCCCATCTCATCTGAAGGGTGTCGTAAGAGACAACCAACGGAAAAATACACAGACTATATCACTGCGAGAGAAGGAAAACTTGAAATTAAACCCTGTACCATCCCATCTGGCCAGTGTTGAAACAGTAGGCCAAAGTGCTGTGGACTGCGATGGGTTAGTTGATTGATTGTTTGCATCTTCTAAAATAGGTTTAAAGTATAACAAGTTAAACAAATAAATATATCCATTACAATAATAGATACTATCAGACAGCCTCCGTGCCGTAAGTAGAAAACGCGGCCGTTACGCAGGAGGCGTGGGTTCCATCCCCGTTCAATGCAAATATTTGTTTGCAAGAATATAAGTATTTGCATTAGTCTAGTCGTGCCTTAGAGAGCACGTTAAGCCTTCAGTCCCGGTTGCCATACATCTATGGCAGTCGTTACTGGTCGTTGGGGCCCTAAAGAGTCCAGCAAGTAAGTAGTAAAGGGTCTAGCAGCAATGCTTAGATATTGCCTTTGGGTTGTAGTTGCTTCACGGAATACTGCTCGCATCTCTGGGATGGTTCAGCAAAGTACTTATTAGGTGCTCACGACAGGTTGCAGCGACGTGCGGTCCGCATCATTGGGAATCCCAAGGTCACGAACACCCTAGAACCTTTACAGATGCGTAGAGATGTTGCGTCTATGGCTGTATTTTACCGACTGTACCATGGGGAGTGTTCTGATGAGCTCTTCGAATTAGTCCCACCCTCCCCTTTCCTACACAGGACAACACGTGCAGGTCTTAGATGTAATCCGCACACGGTGCAAAACATCCGATCAAGAACCTAGCGGTTCGGAGACTCTTTCCTCTGTCGCACCATTAAGGCCTGGAATTCATTACCAGCTCACGTGTTTTCTTCTTCCTACAGTCCCGGGTCCTTTAAGCGGGGCGTGAAAAAGCATATGATGAGGCCGTCAAGCTGAGTGTCACCATTATCACACGGTGCCTTCAGCTTACCATCAGGCAAGGCGAAGTCCAATTGATGTGTCCTATATAAAAAAAAATCGCCGTTAGACTGGTAAAGGAACCCTAGACTTCGATGTGAAAGCTTGCGATGAGACTGGGATTAATGCTAAGAGGAAGATACTGTTAGACCCAGTTTGACCGTTTAACATGAGATTACTGACGAACGTTGGCGGTCTGGTTCACACAATAGTTTACAAAGTTAGATTGAAATGTTACTGTTAGAGATGGTAGTAGCCCTGCAATGTACATCAATCATAAAAATAATGTACCTAGCATTATCATCAACTTAGCATTGTACCCAAGTGCAACTGAGCTTCTGCTATTTTAGAAAAAAGATACTTGCATTAAGTACACAAAAATTAAACAAAATCCTTAATCTTTATCCAATAGTGCCAACTACATTCAAGTGTTTACGTCAAACTACTTAGAAATTCAACATAAACATAACATAAACTCACGCCTATATCCCCGAAGGTGTAGGCAGAGGTGCTAGCACCCACATTTCGCCAGTATATGTTTAGGTCCCAGTGTAATTGGTGGCGAGCCTATTGCCATTAACCGGGCACTTATAAACTTTTTTTTTTTTACGTGCGCAAAATCCTCACGGATGCCTCCCCACCGGAGACGGCGAAGGAGGTTATGTCGGACTCGAACCGACTAAAACGCACGCCGCCTGTGGGTCGCTTTGGTTGCCGAAGGTGAGGTTGACAGGCATATCCCTCGCACCCCGGCCGACCCAGGGCCATCTCTCACGATCTGGCCCTCTTCTCGGGTGTGGGGACTACAGAGTCCCCAACTCGTCCCCGGAAACCGCCACCGGGCACTTATAAACCTGCGATAAATACACACATGACTTCGAAAAAAAACAAAAAGTCATTGGTGTGACTAACTAGGGAAAAACTACTTAGGAAAAACTTAGGAAAAAGTGAAAAACTAGGGATCGAACCCGAGTCCTTGTCTCAGCAGTCCATACCGCGGTTCAAATCAGAAATTCAAACTACAAGGAGGAAATCTGATTCTTAAAACAATTTTTCACAATCAAATCGTAATTTACTGAATATCATTATATTATATGTTAGTATGTTGGGTATGGGTGATATCTCAGTGGTATTGTTTACGAATATTACCAGCTGTTCAAATGTTATGTTTTCGCACCCAACATAACAAAACTATACGTCTGTAGCCTCGCTCAGAAGAAAAAAGGAATCATTTACTTCTAGTCCTTTGAGATCAGCTACTACTTAAAGCAGTTAACTTCATATACAAGCTGGTACAATAGCCATATTGATGGACGAGGACTGCAGCTTTCCTCTTGAGGTTCAGAGGTCAGACGGTAGTCGCTCCCATAAAATTGTATAAGCCAAACCAAGAGGAGGTGGATTAAGCGGACCACAGTCTCCGCATGTAACCGGGAAACACGCTAAGATAATAATTTGTTCCGAACCACACACCCAAAATATGTCAATTTTTTTGCTCGTCTAGTAATATCATAATGTAGGTACACATATTCTTGAAGTATTGTAAGGTATTTGATACAAGGACAGACTGTACTTAAAATAATACTTTATTCTAATCTAACAATCAATCATACATTAATGTTGGCGGGAATTAATGCGATCATGGTATAGGCACACACATACCTTTGGTTTGCCTGACATTTCGACCAGGTTACACCGGCCGTGGTCGCAGACCGACTGACCTGGTCGAAACGTCAGGCAAACCAAAGGTATGTATGTATGTCATGAACGCGATAGTTTAAAAGTTATTAAAACAATCAATCAATTAGCTAACCGCTTTAGGGTGCTTTTACATAAAGAAACAAGTTGCCGGTATCGGCGGCGGCGGTGAGCCGGCGTGATCAGTCCTTTTTTAAACGGAGACAGTCTTGTTGGTTTCTGTTATTTTTTAAATGTATACCTACAATTAATATGTTGTAAATATTAATATAGTGCTGAAGAGTTTGTTTGGTTGGTTGGACGCGCTAATCTCAGTACAAGAACAGTAGTATTTAATTGAAAAAATATTTTTCTGTTGAATAGTCCGTTCATTGGGAAAGATAATAGGTTAAATATCATCTCAATAAACGGATTACTTAACACAATTTCCTTTTTTTTTCAATTAAGACGTTCATACAAACAAATTCTATAGCTTTATGATAATAATACATAATATAGATTTGAACAAGAAATAGTATCAACATACATAGGTACCTTAAAGAAATATAAAAACTGTCCATTAATCGTTGTTCTATGATATTTGCTGGAATTGTGAGGGCTGAATAATAAATATAGACACTGCTAAATATATTTATTATTCGGTTCTCACATAATGACAATGATTGATATGTTGAATGTTATTATAACGTTGTTACTAACATTAGAGATAAGAAAACAATTGTTACTAACAAATTAGGCCAAGTTGCCATCAAATAAAAAATATTAATATTATAAAAACTCATTTACACACTCCAGATAGGTGTATAAGTTCTAGCCGGTTACGCCAAGTTTAAACTCGCACAGCATCGACGCCGGCTCGCCGAAACCGGCAACGTGTTTCTTTGTGTAAGCAACCTTATTCTATACTTATGCCGAAAACGTTCAATGTCATTATATTGTTCAGTAAACCTAACTGAAATTTGGTCTAACGTCACTTAACACAATCAATGTCACACACAGCCACAACACAATGTTTTCACATTTATTTAGTTATCGTACAATATGTAATCATTGTCAGTTTGCGATGAACCTGGTATCTCAGTGGTAATATCGTCTATTAGTATTAAAACTCGTCTTTTGAAACATTTGAATTGAGCTGAATTCATTTCTTTCAGTTCAGGCATGAGACTATTGACGAATGACGTCACAGGATCGTTGATTTCGGCAGGCGCTGCCGAAGTTGGCCGTTTTTTAACGACTGTGTACTGTTCTTCGGTATCTAGAGGACGTTTTCTTGTGTTCTGGTTTTCGATGCTCCAGTCGTGGCTGTGCGCCGTGTCATCATCATCGACAGTCTCAATTTTTATGTCCCCTACTTCTATTTCTACTGATGGAATATGTCCTTCTTCTTTATTTCTGGCGTTTTCTGCTCTAGATAATTCCATGCCTATAACTTTCTGTTTCTCTGCTTCTGTCATGGTTGTGGGCCTCAGGAATGGCACTATGAACTGCATCACGTCTGCTAGGTAGTATGGTTTCTTCTTCGTGCCGTTGCCCGTAGCTTTGATGGTTCTCATGAAGACTGCTCGTAGGTTTCTCCATCTTTCTCTGCATGAGGACGCTGAAAAAGATTTTTTTTTATGTTAGTAATTGTTATGTTATTGAAATATGACTGTATGTATGTTAATTGTGTTGAAATATTACAGAGTGATACATAGTGGACACACACACACAGTCTCTGTGCTTACAGGGTCGGCAGCGCGAGAGTGGCTTCTCTGGTATTACACACGTCCGTAGGCTACGGTAACCACTTTCCATCAAGTGGGCCGTGTGCTTGTCTGCCACCTAAGTGGTATAAAAAAACCGTAGAGATAATCACATATAAAAAAAAACATGACCGGATATTCGAAAGGCGACTCTGTGTCTATAGTACCTACTTAATTTTCAATAACAGGTGGAAAGGGGTCTAATTGTTGGCAGTGATCTTATTCTACTTATATCTTATAAAAAAATTACAAATAAATATAGTTGACGAAATGTGGGTGTATTGGATATCTGTCTTATTTACTATGCCATAGCCTTCGGATATATTTAAATGGGAGTAGGTATATATAAATGTAAGCCACCAATAGAAAGTAGGTACCTATGTACCCCACATAGAAATTTAAAAAAAACTCATAACAAAAATAATGTTACTTGTTGAATGCACAGTTTCTTTCTAGAATCAGTAATTATTATCTTAAAGCGAATTATTCAAATTGTTGACAAAAGAATTACAACCTTTTTACCTGTGCATTATTCATATCTCAACATTTGTCAAACCAATATGGCGAGGCGAGTCCAATGCCTTAGTAACAGATTATTTCTCAAAAAAAAATACCACGGTTTGTTGTTATTATTATTACAAGTAGTTCCGTAGCCATTCAATTCGTGTGAATAGCCCAGACGGGTCCGATACAAGAAACAGCTGTACAACATTGTATTATCGCCGAGCTATTGGCTGCGAGTCCGCGACGCGTCTCGCCGGCCTCATTCACCAATCCAGTACACACTGTACAACCGTTCTGTATGCGACACCAAGAATAATAACCTTTGCTGATAATACAATCACTTATCAGCGAGCGCAACGCAACCTAACGTGTATATGACTCACGCCTACTAATGTAGTTAAACCGCCTCGTTTTAGCGTCACAAAATTGATATAAATCCTAGTAAGTACGGCGTACCTATCTAAAAGAACATATTTTACTATTATACTACGCAAAAAGGTCAGGTTTGTGACAAATATTTGTTAAATAAAAAGTGTTTGAATGAATATCAGCCATTAGGGCGAGCGCTAGCGAGACGCACGGGGTACGAACGCGCGCTCTCCAAACAACCGCCATATTGGAAACAAACTCACGTGTCATATTCATCGCGTCGGCCACCTCCTCCCAAGCTTTGTCGCTAATATCCTTCCTCGTATACGACGGCAACTCAAAGTTATACAAACAAGGAAATTTTTGTACGTTCTTCACGAATTCTATATTACACTGTTGTTCGCTTTGGACGTCGCGAGGCATCGTGACGGGTCGGTTCGTAACGGACATGCGACGGTTACGGAGCGCCGCGCGCAACTGATTCGAAACTGGTCAGTGACGCTTATTGAACCGGTATGGCGGTGTCGTCGTTTGACGTCATCGGGTTGCTCGCTCGCTCACGTAGTGATAGATAGGATAGGCACGATGGGTCGTCTCTAATAAAGAATAAGTAGTTTCAACCTGCTGCGTTTCGATTTTTCGTAGCCTACGCGTACGAAATAAATTGGTGTAATTATTTGACATTGACATTCAAATGTCAGTATTGATTGAAGAGGTGTGTCTAGTTTTGCGTAATAAAAACTGAATGCTTTATAGGTAGGCATAAAAAGTTTGCTTATACTTGTAACAATAGCAATTACAATCTATATAGCTATTTTCGCAATCCTGTCAATATTTTGGTAGGATATTGATATTATTGATGTGTAAACACTACGTACCATGTTTTATAAGTAGGATACTACCCATGTGATATTGGATCACGATATTTTTGATTGGCTTACAGATTTTTCCAAAAAATGTACTAAATTTAAAAAAAAACACAATCTGTACTGTTTAACCTACAAAGTTAATTGTTATTGTACCATGCAGATGACAGCAGTTGTTATTTTCTACAAACAATATTGAAAGTTATTTGCTTGTATTTTATTCTAAAAGACAATCTATATTGCTGGAATGATAAAGAGAAATGGAGCTAGTTGCTTGCATTTTATACTGGAGCTATTAAGGATATACAGTTGTCGTACATTATTACATAGTTGACTCAATTTTGATTTATTTGTCGAATTCGACATGAAACTCAACAAAATTGATTTAGCAGTTGAACCATTAGCATTTTACATAATGCCACAACATGGCTCCTACCAATTTAGTACCAAAAAGAATATAAATATAAATTCAAAAACCCTTATAAATGAAGATGAACTATGTATAGAGCAAATAAAAAGTACTCAACAAGTTTAGCGGGACTTTTACTATTCTGGTGAATGGACTTGGTCCACTGATTTCTCTTAGAATACCTCATAAAAATGTCGAATCAAAAGAGGCAAACTTGGCAAGTGGTGCGGCAGTAAAAACTTATTTTATGCTCCGAAGGCCAACACTACGGACGGAGGCAACACATAGGGATTCCTTGTAAAGGATCCTATCGAAACATCGCATCAATAAAATCTACATAGGACCTCCTTTTATCGCTTACCCCAATCTTATATTGCGAATGTATCTTTTACACACAATATACAAAAGAAACAAGATTCACCTTAACATCATTCTGAAAGGTATCAATATTTATATTTAGGTTTAGACGTGATTTAGGAAGTGATGCTCGAAAAGGAGGCCGGGGAAGGGGCCGGAAGATACTTAGGTCCTTCCTTTTCCGAATTGCCCACAATGTGTGTGACTCGTGCGTCCTACATGAGCACAGGCCTGGGGATGACAGGTGGAGCTGACTGTTACCCTAGCAGTAGCAAGCCGAGATGGTGGTGCGATGTGCGCCACCCTACCCCCCTTTTTTCTGGGTAAAGATGAGGACGCTGTAGTCTCTGTGCTGCTGTGGTCAGTCGGGGTGCGCGAGGTAACTGATGGCCTAAGGCGGCCGTGCGGCTTTAGTCGGTCCGAGTCCAACATAACCATCCCCACTGGGCCTGGCGGGGTGGCATCCGAAGGGATTTTCGCACGTTAAAAAAAAGGGGCGATTTCGACAGTAAAAATCTTGATGTTACACATGTTATTTTTATATTTCCATCATTGATGATAGCAGTTCTTAGAAAGGAACTAGTAGCAAGATAGAACACCAAACTTACTGAATTCATTTGTTTTTGTTTCAGGCTGTAGTGCTACCCCCATTGGCGAGGTGGCCTTACGAGAACGGATTCACCTTCACAACTTGGTTCCGGCTAGACCCCATCAACTCAGTCAATATTGAGCGGGAGAAACCCTATTTATACTGGTATGACCACTCTATTTCTTTTATTTTCTACAAAATTTCAAAATTCAATGAATGCTAGACGTAGTGAACAAAACTGGAATCTAAAATCAAAAAACTAAACGTGTTAATTACGAGATATTCGTTTTGAAACATAAACTATGAGTACCAGGATATTATAACACTGTAAAATGTTCGCTGTAAATCGCATGTGGACGGCAAAGTGCGGTTGCACCTGCGTTTCAAACTTTTCATTTGATTTGAGTGGAGCTCGGACGTTTCAAGTGTAGTTTCGTCTGTGGCCTGCTACCCTGGTACTGAAGCTGAATCAGTTTACGTTGGGGTTCGGATAATTGAATTGCCAGTTTGCTACCCGCACTCCACTTAAATAAACCACTAGTATGTTTGGTTTTATGGATAAGTTTATGTTATGTGTGTTATGTATGGTCAGTTATTTGACCATTATCTAAACTCAATAATTATCATGATTATAATTTCTACAGCTCTCGATAATGGGCTCAGTGCTCCCCTACTGTGTCAACTGTTAGTTCGTAATAAGTTCATGGAAAATAATAATGAAATTATATTATGAATTCTAGAATGCGGATAGTATTTTTTGTTAAGGCAATAACACCTACATAGAAATACCTCAAATAACACAAATTCATACATACAAAAATTTCTGCTAAACAGAAATTGAACGCACGAATTTTGACATAGAAATTGAATACACTCCACTACGGAGGTGGAAAAAGATAAAATACTTCAACAAAGTCTCTTACAACAATGCATATATTGTTCCTTTTTTGTCCACAGTTTTAAAACAAGTAAAGGCGTAGGCTACACGGCTCACTTCGTGGGCAATTGCCTGGTGCTGACATCAATGAAAGTGCGCGGCAAGGGTTTCCAGCATTGTGTGAAATACGAGTTCCAACCGAGACGGTACGTTATCTTTCAGAATAACTCCTACCTACGCTGCTAGCCTGGTAGTACGAAAACTAAAATTAGTAAATTGAGATCATTACATGATCCATTACGCCACTTTTTATTGCTCTCTCATACAGATTATGAAAAGGCAGCTACGGAGCCTATCATACACCCCTGTACGACCTTATTTTAAAACCTATTTACAGATGAAGGGAAAACTTTGAGATCGTACGAGTACGTACGAAAAGGCGATGATAATTATCAAAATTAATTAATTTACTCATCTATCTAGGTTATTTGCAAACCATTTACCGGTACAAAACAAATAATCTAAAATAATAGCGGAGCCCAGATTTTGCTATTACATATTTAAATTAGTTTATTGGCTTTTATTAGAGCGAATAACGTCTGACCTGACTAACCCTGAAAGGAAAGAAGCTCATCCTCCAATTCAAGAGCCTCATCCGTTGTTTTTGTGTCTCATTCTAAATTCGTAATTTATTCCCGCTATACCCTGTGCACACACTGTGCAGAATATACGAGCAAGAACCAAGCGGTTCGGAGACTCTTTTTTTGCCGCACCACCAAGACTTGTGACCTTACCAGCACACGTGTTTCCTTCTTCCTACAGTCCAGGGTCCTTAAGCGGGGCGTGAAAAAGCAGCTGATGAGGCCACCAAGCTGAGTGCCATCATTGTAACATTACCTAGTGTCTGTAATGGTGACCCTCTTTCCTGAGACTTTACCTTTAGCTTACCATCAGGCGAGGTGAAGTCAAGTTGGCGTGTCCTATATACAATTCTGCTACAATAGAGTAACTTTATGAAATGCCTGCAAATCTTAATAGATTCCAATAAAATTCAATTATGAGCAAGAATCACAACAATTCATGTACTAAGCAGATTCTAATTTCGTGTCCGCATGAAAAAATATTATCGTAATAGGATTCCAATAAAGTGGCCTATTTAGACCTGTAGGAACCGCGTCTTTTTTCTAAACAACTTATCTATTGGTCATACAAGTCATTGCTTATTGCGAAAGTTTTTTCAAACTATTTCAATTATATTAACCCTTTCTAGGTGAGGTTTAACTAACTACCAACAAAAAATAAAAGCTACCAAAACGAAAACATTTTTCAACTCTTAAATTTACCTCTGGGAACACTAAATCAGGGTAGTAAAAAGTTGGTGCAGTAAATAAACTTTTCAGTTTAGTCAGTTCATGGTTCACAGGGCGGCGTGCCAAAAGTTATGCTTGAAGTTTATTTAATATCTACCGTATTTTTTTATTATTTATTGCGTTTTGTTTTCGGTAAATAAAAACGAAGTTGAAGTTGATTAACAAATAGCGAAAATTGAATCAGTTCGCACGAATATCGGTAGATGGCTCATACTGTCGCCGTAAGACGCATATATGTATAGAAAAATGATGGGTGGGGTGGGATGGTTTCAGGCGAAGGTTCTGTGGCTTAGTGGTCAAAGCGTTCCCCCTGTAAGGTAGGTGTAAGATCGCGGGCTCGAATCCCGCCTGACCTGATCCAATTTTATCTATTTCTTAAGCGATTTGAATAGTTAGCGTACTAAATTTCATTCAAGAAGTTTAAGTTTTCAAAATCATGTGTTAGTTTTGTTCACCGTCCGGTCAATCCCTGTTGTATTCAAAAGGGGGATGACCACTTTCCATAGACACTTTGGCCATGTGGTGCCCACAGCAAAAAGTGTATGCAAATGGTAGTATACCATACCACCATTAAAATACAATTGTAATATTTTAAATAAAACTTCGAGTTTAGAAAATAAATCAAGTTTTTATTTCACAGAAAAACACGTATACAATCGATTTTAACAGCTGCTGAACATGATTTTAAAACTCAAACTACATACTCAACTACATATTGTTGTATTGATGGTACCAAATATGATACTTAAGTTCTCTTTATGACTATTTCTATGCTATAGCATAGAAAATGAGAATAAAAAGAGAAATATAAAGAAAAAAAAAGCAAAATAAAAAGAAAAAAAAGAGGAAAAAAAAGAAAATAAAAATTAATATATTAATTATTCATAGATAATTAAAATATCATCTAAACATCCTGCAGGGGAGATATATTAACTTCATGCTGTGCCCACCCTAAATACCATTTAACAGTCATGCACAGCTTCCCACTGTTCGACGACCAACAATGCAGTTGCAATGATACTGTTGGATAGCAGTATAACCAGTCATACTTACTAATATGTAAACAAAATATATTTTACTGCTTACATGCAATTCTTGCTCTAATTAATAAGCAGTTAGGACCAAAGCGTAAACCTTCCATTATGCATCTTCAATTTGTTCAGCGCTGAATATTCTTATTGGAGTACCTTGCTCCAAGATTAAGTCCCAGTTGTTGGTACGTATATGACTGGCAAACCCTACAATTTGGTGGTATGTAATAATTACAGTTGCAAAACAAATCTACTCACAACGCAGTTGGAACAGAGAGCCGATTAGGTTCATGACAACTGGGTACAAAACATTGATTTTGTATTATTGCTGCTCTTGAGTAATTAGGTAGCAAAATACCATTAGTGGTAACACCATCTGCAGGTCTTTCTTGTAGAGAAATATGGGAATATTCTGATTGCACCGGCTCACTTACTGAGATCTCTCAGTATAATCTGATGTTGCTTGGTCAGGCCTTCGCCAGCAATCGAGACTAAGGTGAGCCGTTGGTGGGAGCTATAACAATAAGCAAAGGTTAAGTTGTGGTTTAATATGCTTTTGGCAAATTAGAATATAGTTGTAACATCAGTATGAAGTGTGTGGGTGTATGAGGCCAGCCAGTCTAAGCCAGTAGGATTGATGGTTGAGACTCTAGTGTGGGCTTTCATCTTAAGGTTGGGATATCGGAGGGCATTTGCAGACATAAAAACCATTTAATTTAAACCAAAAGGAGGTGAAAAACCACCATAGAAATTGTAATATAGTGTTACCTCAAGTGGACGGATTTGATGGGTTACAGCATCTCTTATCCGGTTAACGTGTGGTGTCTGATCTGTCACAGCTGATGCATACATGCCCATGACCAATTATAGGTATATCATGACTGATTGGATGACGTATATGATTCCATGCGACGGTCAACTGGCCGTCGCTTGATACCTGTATCTGAAATAAAAAAGAAATATGTCATTAGTTACTTACCAATTGAGATCACATTTCTTTTAGACTGAAGCTCAAATACAATAAAACATGAACATAAACGCCTACCTGTTGCCGCTGTCGCTGTAAGAGATGTCGAACTTCTGCTATTTCCAAAACATGTTTACGAAGCCGGTTAATGTTTAAACCACAATTAATGCACCGTAAATGCCCTCTTGGCACTGTAGCTCCAGAAGATTGTGAAGAACTGGAGCCTGGGTTATTATTAGAGTATGCAGATGCGAGTTCACGTTCAAAGCAGATTATGTCGTGCCGAAATACTCCAAATTAGCCGTTAATTAAAGCCGTATCGTCGTGGTCCATTTATGATGCTTATTCGTTAATAAAAGATTTTCAAAAGCGAAACGCTTAGCGTATTCAAAGGAAAGAGAATAATATTATAAATACGAAGTTTGAAAATCTTCTGACAGTTTATTTTCTAACTTACATGACATGTCGATGTTGCAACATGAATGAAATAAAACATTTGGCAAATCGATATCACACACATAATTAATCGATTCATGAATAATATTTTACATTTTTATTGTGTACAACTTTTTGCAGTTATATTTTTTTTATTTTTATTTCTTATTTTATTTATTGATTTTTTAATTGATAGTGCAAAATACAAATACAAAAAAATGAATTGTTCACATCCAATGTACTTTTCTAACTTTTTACTGCCTCACGACTGATAAAATAAAATAATCGATGTCATCTACTTTTCCCAGTTAATCAAATGATTAAAAATGGTACTCAATATTAAAATCATTTTCATTTTCCTATTTTGTTTATCGATTTATAATCAATAATGCTAAATAAAAATATATTATAATAATAATCGATATGTAGTTTATTACCGATTTTAGAACTGGGTAACATTACGCCCATGCCATTATGCTTTGCAAAAAGTAAACAGGAAATCATGACGGTACTTTACTATTTTAGAACATTGCTCCTAAGTTATACTGATATACGAATATCTTGATACGTAATTAAAAATAACGGCGGTTTTTTTGCTATATAGCATATTTTTGGGCACTCGGTAATTTAGTATGGCCATAATTGGACATCCCCCTTTACACTTTGAATTTCAGAGTATGTTCAAATTTAAATTCTAATTTAAATCTATTTATTTTCTTGGTCCAATGTCATGGTATCTATGGCTACTAGCTACTTAAAACATTAAAATTAACAATGTCATAATGTATTATCTTATTGTATTAAGTATTAGGTACCTCTTTCTGCTCCTTTCCATAATTCCATTTGCTAGGTTTTTGTGAGAACAACTGACATATGAATACTCAACTCCTAGAGAAACTTCTGCGCCAGAAATAGTCAGTCCTATAAAAACAGTATAAGCCTAACCGGGACACCAGACTTTGAAGTGAAAGTATCATATGCACCTGGGATCCTACGTAATTTTTAATGCAATTAGTACCTATGTAAATTTTAACAGCAATCGTATCGCCCCAAGGCGCATTAACACGGCACCTGGCTTTCCAAACGTAACTAAAAAAAATCTCAAATAAATTCGAAGCTCACGCCAAACGTGCAATGGTCACAGTGTTGTGGATGCTACTAGTCTCGAAGGACGAAAGCGGGGCTTCGGGGATGCGAGAGGAGGAGCCAGCTACCATGTTAATTCGCACGAGTTGTATGTGTCCTGGTCAGAGTATTCCCTCCGTAAGGAATTGATTGCGACTTCTAATCCTGTCCTAGAAGTTGACTGTTTCCGTTCTTTTGACTAATCCTACTTATTTTGTTGGCAGGTGGTACGCGATAGCGGTAGTGTACATATACAATAGGTGGACGAAGAGTGAGATCAAATGCCTGGTGAACGGCCAGCTCGCCTCCAGCACAGAGATGGCGTGGTTCGTCTCCACCAATGACGTAAGTTCCCTTCATTTAACATAGACATACTTACAGTCTATACTCACCATACCATTTATACCCATCCATAACTGGATCCAGTGTTCCTGCATCACTGGACGCATTTTTATCCACGAGGTGCAAATTTTTTTTTGCATAAGGTTTGAACTGATGCGCTGTGTTTACATTTTATATCCTCCTAATGGTATCCTTGGGTGAAATCCAATAAATGTAAGCTAATTGTAAAATCTTCTATTTGACGTCCTTTGAACGCTTTACTTAAAGAATCCAATAGTATCGTTTTGAAGAGAAAAAAAAGACGATGAAAACTCGCCGCGTGGTTCCCGGCAGAGAAGAATTTGGGCCACCCCTTCCCTTGCGGCGTCGTACAAGGCGACTAAGTGATAGGGCTGTTTAATATCAGACAGATATATACAGCCCAGACTCAGCCTCAGATGCGGGGCTCGAGTCAACTATAGTGTCCGATATATGGCAATAGGCTCACCGCCTATTACGTGGGAACGAATACAGTTATTGGTGAAATGTGGGTGTTAATTCACCTCTGCCTAACACTCCGGGGATAAAGGCGTAATTTTATGTATGTATGTAACGTCTATAATTGGGTATTTTCCTGTAATATTAGTAACTATATTTATATAAGTTTCCTTGTAACTTGCCGTTTTGACATTCAGTAAAAGTAACTAATTTGACTATGTCTATCAAATACCCAATATAACATTTCAGTCCCACTAACATACATTTCCAAGACTGCGAACCTGTCGTTTATCAAGAAGTTAAACTGTAAATTGTATCCGTAATCCAGGCCGGAGTACCCGGAGCTCATAACTCCATGGGAGCTTAGCATAATACATTCGGTTATCTGCGGCGAACAAGCTGCGCCGATACTCGCGACGAGTTGCGCGCTCGAGTCGTCACGTTTGTGTCGTTAGCGACAATTTATTACAAGTGATGGCACTTATGCAAATTGCACACGAGACACGCGGACGTCATGAAGATGTAGTAAGGACAATGGCTTTAATGCAAGTTTTTGTCGTTTCCTGAAGTTTATGTAAATATTAAATATAACATATTAACACAAGTCCATAGGCCACGGTAGCCACTTTCCGTCAGGTGGGCCGTGCGCTTGTCTGCCACCTAAGTGGTATAAAAAACATAACATAACATAAACTCACGCCTATAACCCCGAAGGGGTAGACAGACCTGCGATAAATACACACATAACTTACACGAATTATCTGAAAATATCCTGAGGATTTTCTGTGTTTTGATTTGCTTTGGTTAAGGTAACTAACGACACTGACAACCCGGAATAATAATGTTATATGGTATTTTTTTTTAAAGAATATTAGTACCGAAATTATTAATATTCCCCTCAAACCTCTCCAGCCAAGATAAATCGCTGGTGTTAGGAATGGATTCACGTCAGTAATGTAATGGCCAGAATTCGAACCCGGAGACCTCTTGATCGCAAGGTCTCCTTAACCACTGAGCTACCGACAGAATCAATTACAGTAAGCAATAAAAAATATAGATAATAAGTACCTAGTTACAATTACAACAGCTAAAGCTTGCATGCTTATGTGCATGTTTACACTTTCATGTTAATGTTAGTTCAGTTAATGATATTTTTGATCGGATTTGTTTTGGGATTGAACGAAAATTCAATATATTAATTAACGCTGTAAAACGATTTATGAATGATGCTGCAATAATCTCCGTATTTCATTTACACTTTAATGATTTTGAGCCCCTACGGCTAGCATCAATACGTCGGAGCGGAAGCGAAGAGGAGACTTGCAAAGAGCGCAGGCCATGAGCGGAGGCGGCTCGGGCGTCGGAGGTCGCAAAATGACTACCATCCCACATGAGCGCGGGCCTGGGGGTGACGGGTGGAGCCGCCTGTTACCCTAGCTGAAGCAGGTCGTGGCGGTAGTCCGCGATGCTCGCCTCCTCATACCCGGAAACGAGATGGGAACTCCGTGGTCCCCACACTCGAAGAGGGCCGTCTCATCAGAGACAGTTTTGGGCCAGCCGGGGTGTGAGGAATATGACTCAGATAATCTCACCTCTGACAGCCTGCGACTCGCACATTTGGCGTGCGTTTTAGTCGGTTCAAGTCCGACATAACCTCCATCACCGGCGGGGGGATTTCACACACAGTAAAAATAAAAGCACCAATACGCAGATATTCCCAGAATCCCTACGTTATTTTTCTTTAGAGGTGGTTCCATATTACCATTAGGTATATTTGTTCACCTCGTCATATTTTATTTTAGAACAACAAATTGAATTTTCAGAAAAAAATCCCAATCCATCTGTAAATGGTAGATCATCTACCATGTTCCACTACCAAACTATTGGTCATTCGATAAAATACAGTCACTAATCAAATTTGTCTAATGCGACCGTGTCCTTATCAAGCTTGTCTCTCTCCTGACAGGATTAAGTCTGTATTAGCCGCGTTAGTTGGATCGTTCACCAATATGAATATTCACGTGCTCGGACGTGGTCACGCATAGCTGATGCTAAATGAGCTCGCTATTATGAACTAGCGAAGTCATTATTTTGATGCAGAGACTTGCTCTATGTTTGCTACTAAAACTCGTATACATTCAAAATTAAAATGTAGTTTAAGTATTATCTTACCGTTGTTCCCGATAGCATCCGTGGTTTTCACCTCGATGTCCGGGAACCACTTACTCCTCAAATATTTTTCATTTCGATTATCTAACTTTTATGGAAGCGTCCAAAGTCCCAACCTCGAGAGGAAAGCCTGCGCCGATAAACTTATTAAAAGTCCAACGGTCTTATTACAAAAAACGGAATTAAGTCTGTTTTAAACCCGAACTATAAAGTTTAGGCTTAATCTCAAGACCATGGTTTAAACTTCTTTCTTATTACAAAAGCTGAATAATCCGTAGACTACTTAGTACCATAATTTAAACCTTGGCTTAAATAAAACCACATATTACTTAAACTATTGTTCGTTCATTATGATACCATTCACTCGTAACGTTCTGTTTCCTCCGAAAACAAAAATTATCTGAAATCATTAATAAATAAAATTTACTAAAAATGGTGAAAAAGAGATTGAGAACATACATTTTCATTAAATTCAATTTTATGAATAATAGTTATACTTTATTTTATAATAAAATATCATAACCATGCCTTTATTTAGCAATCATTGTTATGATATTGGAAGATGGACGTTAAATGGAACGAACTTTTCCGTTCGCGGTGACTAGGTATCAAATTTTTCCCAATTTTTATACCTACTTTAAATTAATTTATTGCAAGTTATTTAAGACGTTTAGTAAATCTATACTTTTCCCTAAAAAGCTTCTTCAGATAGTTCCATAAAGGGGTTTACTCAAATACGATGTCTGTTAGGTAAGCGTAGCGTGCGATATCCATCAGATCAACTGCGTCAATGTCCATTACGAGCATATAAGAAACTAAACGAATTTATCTGACGCTAACCGGCTAACTTCAAAATGGCAAGTTTGACATATTATTATTGTGATTTACACTTTAGACCAACGTTAAACTAGGGGTCATGCAGGTTTATCTTTAGACCAGAGATAGTCCATGGTCATAATAAAACCCTTTTTGTAATAAAAATTTCTTTAGACCATGGTCTAAAGACGATTTAAACCTGGTTTTAGAGTTAGTTCGTGTTTTGTAATAAGACTACAAATGTTTATATTCTGATGGTGAAATCTCTAGCAAGTGTTTGAATACGGAAAGCACTAGGTATGCTTTTAGATAACTTCTAGTTGATATTAATCAAATGCCGCAAGGAATGCTATAAATTTTCTACAGCAAGATGTAATATGATCTATTCTAATGACAATTTTAATAAACTCATAAAATCTACCAAAATGGCGTGCGTCTAACATTCTTGTGTATTTAATGTTACTAAACGTTCTCAACTGTAAGTTTAGAATCGGCAAAGTTAGTAACAGAAGTTGGGCTATGCGGCGTACTGGAACTACCAGGAACTCAGCGCGATGCGGCTGTGTTCCTAACATAACTGTACATACATTAAAGACTGTTACAGAGTAAAAGTAAACTATGCTGGAAACAATTGCGTAGAGTAACAAACAGCGTGTAACCGCCATAGCTACGTTATAGCGACTTGATAGCTACATCATAGATGTGTCATAGTCGTCTCATACGGCTATCATTTACCTACGTCATAGCTACTTCATAACTACGTCATAGCTATGTCATAGTTTCGTTATAGCTATGTCATAGCTACATTATAGCTACTTCATAGCGACGTCATAGTTATCTCACAGCTACGTTTTACTTATGTCATAGCTACTTTATACTTTGGCATTGCTAAATCATAGCTATGCCATAGTATCGTCAGCGTAAGTCTCTATTCAGTTAGCACTTTGAAGCCCAGGGTTCGATCTCTTACTCGTTCTCTAGGATTTACTATTTTGACTTTAACGGGGACTACCATTTGATACCTAAAACTAGAGGTTATATCTTCGGAGCCTACGCCATGCATGGTTATATGCGACTAGGGCTAACGCAATGGTGATTTTAAAGTACCTACGCAAATTACTTATAACAAACATTGCTATGAAAAATATTTCAGGCGCTTCGCGAACATCTATAAAGTAATTAGTTGGAAAAATAATCGTCTTTCGATGCTAATTCGTCTCCGTCGTAGTCTTCAGCGTTTATTAATGTCGTTTAACTTAATTATGGTATTTAACTGATGCTTAAACTGATGAATACAATGTTGGTATATTTTATTAATTACCTGGGGCATCTGTCGTTTATTACATTTAGGACAGATCCGCGTTGACCAGCCACAGCACGCCCACAGCTACATGCTATTACTTATCGCACCGCTCGCCACAAGCAGGGAATTCATCCTCACACATTGCGACCTGAGATGGTACGGACTGTGCGGTATGAGAGAAACTTCATCCCACGCACACTCAAGTTGTAGAATGACCTCCCTGCTGCGGTTTTCCCAAGCACCTACAATATGGGGTTCTTCAAGACGGGCATCAGAAAGTTTCAGGCATACGTCCATAGGCCACGGCAACCACTTCCCATTAAGTGGACCGTGTGCTTGTCTGCCACCCAAGTGTTATAATTATTTTAACTCGACTGCTTAAAGGAGTTAACTGCGGTTGATAATATTCTTAAAAAAATATATATACATCCTCATATAAAAAACTTCCACCGTACCATGCCATGCCGCCAGTCAGCACCGGCCCTTATATTAATTAACGGGCCGCTGGCGAGCCCTGTTCATTTTATTGCAGTGAAACTACGTTATTAGGTATATACCTATCCTGTATTTGAATATTTAAATATCTACATTTCGCCAACTATGTTTTGGTACATAGGGGCCAGTCTATTGCGAACGTTGCAAAATACAAGTGTCATCTCCCATTTCTTCCTGTGGGTGTAAAAACGAAGTTAACAAATTATATATCATGACATTTAAGGTTGGCAGCGCGAGTGTGACTCCCTTGGTGTTGCACACGTCCATAGGCCACGGTAACTACTTTCCATCAGGTGGGACTTGTGCTTGTCTGCCAACCAAGTGGTATAAAAAAAGGACACATGTGCTCAAAACGTGCTCTAAACGAGCGGTACAGGTTTCTTGGGTATCTTTTAAGGAAAGCACGGAGCGCTGCAGTGATAGACTTATTGCTAACATCCACTAAGAAAGATACCACTAATAAAGATAGATGTAAATGAAGAATGTAATGAGAGCGAATGAAGTGAGAGTAGTATGTCAGGATCGTAGCAAATGGAGATCCGTGATCTCTGCCTACCCCTGTACGTGTGTATGTAAGATCCCCACCGATTCTCAACTCTATGCAAATTTATACAAGCTCAAATCTTCATATTGTCTGAATTTAAAAATAAAATTTAGAACTAAAGCCCGACTACTGAAAAATCCCACTAAAAAGTATTAAACAAGGAAAAATCTAGAATAGCCGTGGTCGTGTGCCACTTTTCCATAGAATGTATTGTTTTGTTATACCTATAACCAGCGGACGACTAAGATGCTTCTAATGAAACCTCATTTATTTGTCCAGTTCTAATAAGTGGTTGAGGAGCTATGAGGGAACAGATGAACCTAGATTCGTACATACATACAAAGCCTGTCAAAATCATAACCTTCCTTTTGCTTCGCCGCAGTCGGGTTAAAACAATCCGCGCGCACCAAGACCTCGTTGATCTCGCGACTTTGTGTCCAGATGTTTATCTCGAGGTTTTTTTTTTTTTACCTATAGGACACGTCAATTGGACTTCGCCTTGCCTGATGGTAAGCTGAAGGCAAAGTCCCAGAAAAGAGGGTCACCATTACTTACACATACCGTGTGACAATGGTGACACTCAGCTTGACGGCCTCATCATATGCTTTTTCACGCCCCGCTTAAAGGACCCGGGACTGTAGGAAGAAGGAAACACGTGAGCTGGTAATGAATTCCAGGCCTTAATGGTGCGACAGAGGAAAGAGTCTCCGAACCGCTTGGTTCTTGATCGGATGTTTTGCACCGTGTGCGGATGACATCTAAGACCTGCACGTGTTGTCCTGTGTAGGAAAGGGGAGGGCGGGACTAATTGGAAGAGCTGTATAATCACATTCGATTGTGAGAAAAGGTGATAGGTTAAATTTAGAACTTTAATTCATCTCTGCCTACTACATCCGGTATACATGGGCGTGAGTATAATATCCCCGAAAAGGTCGGTAGTAAGTTGCCGTCGAAATTATTTAATAGTGGGGAGCTTCCCCATAGGTTCCCCGATTGAATTGATCTATTAAATATGTCAAAAGCATAACTCTATGGTCTAATTTGTCTAATCGATTTTATCATTACATAGTTTGGACTGAGGGTTGGTATTTTGCGAAATATTTTGTCACTCACAATTTTACTTCTCCTCCAAAAGAACTCTGGCTAGCCCACACATTTAAAAATACAAGGTTTAACAATAAGTTGAATAAATTAAAGTAAAGGAACTATAAAAGTTAAAAGTTACCTATAGTCTAAGAGCTGATTACGATTTTCTGGAATTATATCGGGTTCGTTTTGGTGTAATTATTTATGAACAGTTACATGCATATGACATACATACATAAACTCATGCCTATATCTCCGAAGGAGTAGGCAGAGGTGCTAGCCACCCAATGTAATAGGTGGACGAGCCTATTGTCATTAATCGGACACTTATAAACTTGCGATAAATACACACATAACTTCGAAAAGCATCAAAAAGTCATTGGTGTGTGCCATGGTAAAACCTGGGATCGAACCCGAGACCTCGTGTCAGCAGTCCATTACCCATACCACTAGGCTACCGCGGTTACATGCATATGAAGTTTATAAATTGTTTATTAAATTAAATCACTCAAATGTAGTACAACAACAACAAGCCCATCCCATCTCTTCCCATGTGGTGTCGTATAAGGCGACATCAGACAGATATATACAGCAGACTCAGCCTAAGATGCATGGCTTGAGTCAACAATAGTGCCCGGAAGACGGCAACAGGCTCACCCCCTATTACGTAGGACCGAATTCAATTATTCGTGAAATGTGGGTGTCAATTCACCTCTGCCTAATCCTCCGGGAATAAAGGCGTGATTATATGTATGTATGTAAATGTAAAATGTAATGTGTAAAAGTGTAGGTATCTTTCTCAGAAATTTATTTTTATTACACTATTTTCAAATATAGAAATTCTTTGACTGAAGTAAATCTTTTTTGCGTGAGTCGGTGTATTCATAACAACTCTTTTGGGCATTTTACTCAAAATAGGCTAAGAATATTATTTAGATATTGAAATATGAAAAATATTTCTATTCGCTTGAAGGTTATTTTTGGCAAATATTGTTAGAGGGGGGGAGGAGGTCCTGGTGCAATGTATTAGCTAGAGACCTAATACCTGATTCCAGGGTAACATTAATCTCACTAATATTTTAAATGTGTAAGTTTGTGAGGATAGGTTTATGGTATTTAAACTCATGGTTTCTCACATTAGTAGTAGCAAGTAATAGCGATATTTACTATACATGATGCTTGCAACAGCGCCGAAATATCGGTATCTCAGAACAATAGACCATTGTAAATATCCCTATAACTTTAATACTTTTTTTTTTACGTGCGCAAAATCTCCATGGATACCCCCCGCCGGAGCCGGTGTAAGAGGTTATGTCGGACTCGATCCGACCAAAACGCACGCCTGTGGGTCGTTTTTGGTTGCCGAAGGTGAAGTTGACAGACATATCCCCCGCACTGGCCCTCTTCTTGGGTGTAATAACTTTAATACAAAGATATTTATGAATCTCCATTACGCTTACCCATATTTGTCGTTTTACAATACACTCCCTAGCGTAAAAATGGGTAATCAGACTTGAACTTATTGTAGTCTAAGGTAGCACATTCATGTACATTATGCTTTAGTTATTTGAAATTCCCAAAAAAGTCTGCTGCAAAAATATTATCGCCTCTCCGACTATATTGTTGTTCGGCCACCTGAAATAATTAGTTTTCGCGTTTTGCAAATTTTATAATAATTCAATTAATTGGTTTAATTGATTTAAACTGTTTGTTTTCATTGGTTCCCGACCTGTCGACACGACAGCGGAGTCAATTAAAGTACTAATGAATAAGATAATTAAATTAAATGGAACGATTTAATCATATGGGTGGCATTGCGAATTACGATAATAAAAAAATCATTCATTTCATTTATTCGTTCAAAATTCATTAGTGAAAGTGTACCACTGTAAAACCTGAACCCGACAGAAATATTTACAGTAGGTACTTTTATACTAGTATTCTAAAGCCAAAGAGTTTCTTTGTTTGTTTGTATGAACGCGCTAGTCTCAGGAACTACTGGTTCGAATCAAAACTATTTTTGTATTGAATAGTCCGTTTATCGAGGAAGGTTAGGCTATATATCATCACGCTAATACTTATGGGAGCGGAGCAGTGATCATAAATTTCAACAAATCTGGCAGATTTCCATACATAATTTGTAGACTAAAAACACATACACACACACACACACGACGAAATTTCCATCTCATTTGAACAGTCCCGACTGCGAAAGTACCTCCACCCTACAGAATACCACGGCTATAATAACCTCGTGTTCTGTTCCCTGCGGTGAGTAGGGTAGCCAAAGCACACTGGATAGTTTTTGTGCTGTCAGTAATAAGACCAAAGGCCTGGTTCTGGTCCTGATTTTGTGGTCTGCACTGAAGACACAGAAAATCTCTGTTCTTACAGGGTTACGTTCATAGGTCACGGTAACCACTTTCCATCAGGTGGGCCGTGTGCTTGTCTGCCATCTAAGTTGTATAAAAAAGAAGGGGTCATATGATGTTTCTAAATATGCAAAGGGCGAAACAGGGGCAGGTCAGCTAGTAATATATTAAATTTGATTTCCTACTATCGTATCACCAATCCCTCAGTTGGTGCAGTCTGATTCTCTAGGTCGAAATTCGTCAAGGACGTATAAAAAAAGGCGAAGAATGGTATCCAGCAAAACTATTAACTGAAGAATCCCTGTAGACACGCTATAGTGCTCCCTGTTTCTTTAGTAAGAGTGCGTCCGTCTTTTTAACACGCTTTTATTAGCATCACCTGTAACTATGTATGTAAAAAATCTTGGAATCTTAATTTGACCTTTCCCGGTCTTCGATTAGGATGGAATTTTGCACACGCTCTGAGTTCTGATGACAATACATGACTAGCAAAGAAACGTCATTACAAATCCAATATGGCGGCCTCCCCAAGATGGCGATGGATTTTTTTGTTTTTTAATTATATGTCCCTGTCACTCCCGTTAGTATTTGAAACACAGTGAAATCATTTACTCGGTTCGTTTCGAAGTTCTTTGTGTAAATTGGCACTTTATGCAAACAAATGCCCATAAAACATTTGGCCCTAGTTTAGGTAAACTTGTTACATTGATCCCAAATTCCTTCGATAAATGCCTCCCGGTGAAGTGATTCTTCATTTTGTATTAAGGAACTTTGTCCACAATGTTTGCTTTGGTTACCTTAATAGGAATTTCTTGGTGAATACACTTTCGATGATTTATAAAGTTCTATATTAGTTTAGTTGGAATTGGTAAAGTGACCGCCAATTTTAGCCATCCTGCGATGATGTCAATAAAAAGAAGGATTATGTGTTAGACCTGCGTTATGTATCTATATATGTATATATTATCCGTGTAGTGACGGAGAAAGAATACAAGTATCACAACCCCATTTCATCCGAAGAGTGTAGTCAAATGCGACTAATAGAAAAATACGCAGACGATATCACTGCGAGAGAACGAAAACTTGAAATAAAACCCTGTGCTAACCTGTCTGGCCAGCATGGAAACAGTAGGCCAAAGCCACTCAACTTTAGGAGAGGCCTAGTCCAGCAGTGGACCGCGGTGCGTTAGTTATTTGATTTGATGTGTATGTGTTCGTCAGTCTGTAAGTTATCTCGGGACTACTGAACGGCCGTTTGTCTTTTATTAAGCAATAATGTTAATGAGGGTATAAGTAAATTATTTTAAATATATAAACGGTGGTTTTTGAAGTCCATTTTTGTAACTTAACTTTGACAGTGTATCGGTATGGGTATGCGGTAATAGGTATTGACGTGAATACATTTAATCCCAATGTGTGAATAAAAACATACACAGTACTCAAATTAATAAGCCGGCTAGCAAAAAATAAACAAGTCCAGCCTCTCTTTTCTGCCACTACCTAGTTTTCTGCTTTTAGTCAGAAACATTAAGAACAGTGAAGAACCTAGGTTCCAACTGAAGGCAGAAGTTGTGGTTTTCATTGTGATCTGCGAATACTGCAAATGCTATTGTTCATGTAAATTTTATAATGGTTAAAGTTTCGCCGGTATACAGTCGTGATTATATTATTCTAAGTAGAGATTTAAAAGTTTCATGGCTATTTCCGTAGTTAATTGTAGTAATGGAACTAATCCTTTATAATAGAGTGTCCGTCCGAATCTCACTGGAGAGTTTTTGTGCTGTCAGTGGAAAGACCAAAAGCTTGTCCTGCTTTGTCTTTTACACTGACGGCACAGAAACTCTTGTGCTTACAGGGTTGGCAGCGCGAGTATGACTCGTGGGCCGAGGGCCGTGTCAACCAAGTGGTATAAAAAAAATCAGGATTATCGCTCAGATGCCGAAGAAGGTCTCAAGTAAACCTAAATATTTATATTTTTTTGTTTTTCGTCTAGAATATTTTCAACGAGATTACAGTTAAGTGTACTTGTAAAGTACAAAAGCAACCAAATCTAATCATACTAATTTCATAGAACTAAAATTGTTCAGACAATTGAATAAGATTACAAAGAAGTTTCATTTGAATAATTTATATCAGTAAGTCTCGACGTCTGACGAGATTCGATTAACGTAATAGAAGTTATTCTATCAGATATTATGAATTTAATCAGTAACAGTCTAGCAAAGTTTTCTAGCAATTTCGTTAGCGTGATTGTAATATTTGTAAAATTTTCTGGAAGGATACTCAGCAGTTTTACATTTGATGCCATTAAAAAATCATGCTATGTTTGAGTGTCACGGTTAGTATTGTAAAATCAAAGGATTTAGTTACCACTCTTATACGACGATGCAATAAAGGCCATCATGAACTAAATGTTTCAGTACTTCCTTTCCTTGATAAAGATATCATAATTATATAAAGGTTCGGGATTTTTCGCGGTTAAATCATGGAACTTACTATTTTTGTCGACGTTTCGGTTGCGTTCTCGTGGTCACAACTTAACTGACTTTCGAGCGTCGATAGGTATACGGAAAACGAAGTGGAAGAAAGAAATAAGAAATTTAAAAAACTGAATTGCTTCAACGCGTTGGTACTTTCTATTAATAATCCTGGATTCTTTAAGCGGAGTTCAAAAGTAGTCCCAGATTGCCCTTACTAAAATAATTATTATTATTTTTGAGGAGTATTTTGGGACCACGAATAAAATCAACAAAGTTATGTCTTATGAAAGTGCGGCTAACAATAAAACTTAGAAGTTTTTACTAATCTGCCGCGGCCGTCAGACTAAAGACCGCCATTTTATGAATAGCTCTGGAATGGTAGACATTACTTCTTGGATTTTACCTTAGTCACAGAACAGATACCTTAGCTTATCGTCAATCAAATCGCTGTGAAATTGCCAAGTTAAACATGATACAAAACTCAATAATGCCTCTTTTCCTACAGCCTTTCGACAAATGCTACATAGGCGCGACGGCAGAGCTAGACGAGGAGCGAGTGTTCTGCGGGCAGATGGCTGCCATTTACCTGTTCGGAGAGGCCCTCACCACGCACCAGATCTGTGCCATGCACAGGCTAGGTCCAGGGTATAAGGTGAGTACCATCTTTAATTCAGATGATAAAACGTGATAAGATTCCAATATCAACTGAAGATGAATTGTCATTGTCAGATGGGGCTGTTGATAAACTCTTGAGACCTTATGACACTTGTGCATATTAATTTAATTTTTCATCATCTATTTGATGTGTTGTCGAATAATAAACTAAATAGATCATACCATTTATTATATAAGTGCTATGTATCTGGAGAATAATTTCATTATTATTCATGATGAATTGTAATATAATCAGAATGGTAAATGAAAGATCTGTCAAGATTTTATACTCTGGGTCTCAAGGGGATGTTATTGATTTATTTGAAATAACTAATAAGGCAGAATTTTATGAATTATATGTTACAGAACTATTTCTTAAAACCATTTTTCAACAGAAAAAACTCAAGTGATTTAATTTACTTATTATGCCAAATTTTAAACATAATTTCTATTTATTTCTTGCTTACCATGGAAACAGAGTCAATTCCGTTTCGACAACGAATGCAACATCAGCTTACCGGAGAATCATAAAAGGGTGAGCGAGGCGACCGCTCCCAAGCTTGAAAATGCTGATGCCCCTAATCCCGATCCCGAAACTCCTCCCCCAACCGTTGAGGTACAGCTGCCTGACGTAGCTTCTGCAGAAGAACATACTGATGCATCAGCAGAGAATACTGAGGCAACAGAAACAGAAGAAGCATGCGTAGTTGTCAAGGAGGACGCTACGCCTCGAGGGCGGCGCATGGCTGACGAGGCGCGCGAAGTGGCCGCCGCGCATGCGTCCATGCTCGTAGATATTGAAGCATGCAAGCGTGTAAGCATGTCGCGCCGCTTGCCTTTATACAGATGTTTGTTTGCCTGCTTCTGTGTTGTTAAACCCTCACGCTTGTACAATGTCACTGTCTAATGTCTCTCTGCTATTTTGTTCACGTGCGGTGCCAGGGTCAGTTTCGTTTCGACGCCGAGTCTCGCACCCCTCTGCCGGAAGGTGAAGTCCGAATGGACCGTTATGGCGACCTCATACACGATCCAACGCAGAATATTCATGATGTAAGACGTTTGAATTTGATGTGTTTTCAAGGGGTTCAGTCTAATTCTTTAGGAGTCTCAACTAACTGCAAGGGTCTTCGGGTGTAGATATTATTTTAACGAGGAATTTTGTGCATGTTTCATATTATCTAACCTTATTTTTGTGGGTAAATAATGAATTTAACATATTTTATCGTAAATAATAATCTTCATTCAGTATCAGATTTAGAAATGGAGATAATTTATAGTACAAAAGGTAACGAAATCAACAAAAGGCGACTTAATTTCTGTGATTGTATAAATTCGCTAAAGCGTTTCGATTTTCTGCAAATTCTGCAAAATCGGACGATTTATCAACAGGTTTATTCAAGCTTGGTATTTTAAAGGATTTTGTGCAAATATTTGACCGGATACTGCTATCATTGGTAACTCGAAATTATGTATTTCTACGTTGATGTTTATCCTGAGCGGGTTAAAATAATTTTATTGAAAGTCTTATCAAAGCTGGACTACGATACTTGCTCTTAGTTTATTTACTCTCTTGTACTCTTTAACAAGACAGGACGAATGCAAAGGAAGTCTTTAATAATGATATTTCGAGCACAAACTTTGGCTACCTTGGGCAGAGTTAACCGGTCAAGTTGCAGACATAACGGCACTATTGCCGGCTCGAGAGCGGGAGCGCGGGCCTTCGCTCAATACTTATTTATTGGTCCCGGTTTGTAAAAGTTTCAGGTAATAGATACAAGGGTCTCATTAATTCTAAATAAATAAGGGTACGAATGTAGTTTATGTAAGACTTACTGGTGGGACCAGATATACACATGTCTCATATGACTTGATGTGCAATGAAATATTATTTCAACCAATTAAATGTAGAATGTATGGGAAATGGGTAGGGTGTGTGAGGTTGTATGGGGACCCACTACACCAAGTTTTTCGGGGCCCAAACTAACCTCATTTACGATGTTCTGATGAATGCAATCCCTTCACCCTTTCTTGCATCTCTTTCCTATATTCGAAATCGGAAAATGCATAATGAATAAAATATTCATTGGAATGCTTCCTGAGCTGTATTTAGTTGGGCAATATTAATTATAAGTTGACTCAAGTGACTGACGAATAAATGAGCAATCCCATCGATGTGAATGGCCGCTAAAGGGTCCAAAACAAACAAACCATTGACCAGCCATTAGGACAAGTTTCCCTTTTAATTCTCGTTTAATACAAGTCGTCAGTAAGTTTTGGGTTTGCTCTTACTCTTCATGAGGTCCTGGTACATCTACCCATGTAATTATCTATCAATGTTGCGGTTTCGGAATAATTCTGGGATTAATTCCGCGCTGTTAGACACAATGTACTATAGAAATTCATACGTATTTCTTTATACATATGTTTAACTAGGTGAGATGATAATGTAATATTTTCAGATAATATGTGATGCAAATTTAATTGCAAAATACTACAAATTACATGCAAATTTTAAACCCAGTTTTGGGTTTGATAAATCGGATAAGCCATACTTAATGCACTTTTGTTGTATAAAATATCATTATCTAACGATTACCCCTATGTAAATGCCAGCTTCGTAGGCAATAGTCAAATTACCACTAACCATCAACGACGCAGGATTTAACTGATATGTGGCCATTGTTGATAACCCTTTTCTGAGACTTTGCTTTCAGCTTACAATCAGGCAAGGCGAAGTCTAATTGACGTGTTCTATATAAAAAAAAATCTTATCAATCATCATCATCTTCATAGCTTCTAAGTTGAGTCCAAACTTTGCTTACTTTTGATTTATATGTTGGCTTTTGCGGGAGCGACTGCCGTTTGGCCTTCTAACCCCGAAAGGAAAGCCAGGTATCAGGTGCACTTGACTTCCAGTGATGTCGACTTAGGCCTTGTTAAATTTATTCTCTCCAAATCATGAATTTGATCGAATCCATTAGTTTACTCACTTAATGTTTTTGTAACAATATGATGCTGTAATAATAATGTGTTTAGAAATCTCTCAGACGATATATATTTTAGATAATGTGGTACTTTGTATGCTTATTGAAGTATCTTCCTTCGTACAAGTACTTTTTAAATAGCATTAAATATTCAGCCGCGTTTCGGAATGTTGCTTCTACTTTTGTTAAAAGGGCTCTTTTGATTCGCTAAGTAAACTCCTTGATAGCGACTTAATTCTGTTAAGTTAATGTCATTCTTATAATGGAATGTCCAATTAACTTAATGATGGGGACATTTCGGGTAATTGCGCTTGACTCGTAATTAATTTTTTTAACCTTGTAATTTCGTAATTATGGCATTAATTCTCTTGTTTAACATGGCGAGAATATGTTTACATTGGGGCGTTATTTGACCCAAGTAGGATAATCCCTGGGACGATTGACCTGTCCTTTGGGAATTTAATTTGCTGATTGTAAATGCTATGGCCGGATAGTTCAGTTTTCTTACATATTTAATTAATATAGTTTGTAATTAAATTTAGTACGTAACTGTGCCAAGTTACTAGGCTTACATGTAACTACAGAGGTGTAGTGACAAAGTACTAGGAGCAAAAAAGTGCAGATTTTGCTATGATGACACAGTACCAGGAGTGTATGCTTACAGTGTAATATACGTTCATATTGCACATGTAACTTATCATTCTGAGGGCCATATGCCAGAACAACGCTCAGGGCTTGTACCATTAATGCTTATAACAGGTCAATAATTAAACTGCTGTCATACTACCAACTGTAAATGTAACTTTGTAATCCCATATATTTATATGGGGATTACAAAGTTATTTATGCATTCAGTAAATGGCAGCCGTTCAATTATTGACCTGTTTTAAGACTTAATGGTAAGTCCACACAATGTGAAGCGACTCTGATATTAGAACTGTCTTCTAGAATATAATACGTCCTCAGATCTAGTTTTAAATCGAGATACTGGACTGAAGGTCTTTCTGAAATGCGGCTCTAAGTGAACCGTGAGCATGATGCCTAGACGAGTCCCATTTCTTCCTTCTTACAGTCCCGAATCCTTTAAACGGGGCGTGAAAAAGCTTATGGTAAGGCCGTCAAGCTGATAGTCACCATTGTCTCATAGTATATGTAAATAATGGTGACCCTCTTTGCTGACACTTGGCCTTAAGCTTACCATCGGACATCGAAGTCTAATTGACGTGTCTTATATTAAAAAGAAAAGTGACTCCAAGTTCAAAATCATTGACAACGAAGTCCTATTTATTAAACCTACTTTTCAACTGCCCACGTGGACTTGAAAGAAGTCATTATAACAAAGTCGTGCGTATTTAAATTGAAAAACAGAAAGTAGCTAGGATGCAATTAAAAGTTTCTTAATTGATTCTTTATTAATTATATCAGAGCAGAGTCATAATGAGTCCATTGAGGTGCCGCGCATCCATTGCCTACATTTTTTTTAAGTCTCAGTACACACTATGTCTTCAGCTGAGTTCTACCGGAGATCTGTGTAAGGCAATGGATAACGGCTCAGCCAAGTATTGGACAAACATAATAATACAACGCACTTGTATATTAATATTAGCCTTTGAACCGAAGAAGATGATCTCATCGCCTCCTTTCTTTAATTTGTAGCATTTAAAGTGAAACATATCAAGGAAACGCATTCAAAATTTTAGAATGTTATTACGAAACAAATACCTACATTTCCTTCCTATATTTTAATATTTTTCTCAGGAATCAAAGGCAAATTCGACCAGAAAAATGCCATAGTATTTGTTTACCGTTTTAATAGTATACATCTGATCTCATAGTAACCCTTCTTTGCGATATAATATTTAAAAAACAAATACTGGACTATTTATACTGTTGATTGATGGCACTTGGTGGAATTTAATGTTACACATTGAGAACACACTTGTACCTTTTTCCACAGTATATTATTGAACCTGACCGGTTTCACATTACGGCATCCTCAAACGTCCACAATGACAGTTCAATAACATTCTACTTAAATAATACGAATACTGGCATAGAATAAAGACTAATAATCCATTTATGTGTAGAATATATTTATATTCCCACGAATTCATCCCTTCATCCCACGCACACTCAAACTGTGGAATGAACTGCCTGCTGCGGTTATCCCATGCGCCTACAATATGGGGTTCTTCAAAAGGGGCATTAGGAGATTTCTTCAAAGCGCAAGTGTGACGCCCCTGGTGTTGCACACGTCCATAGGCCACGGTAAAAACTTCCCATCAGGTGAACCGTGTGCTTGTCAACCACTAAAAAAATATTTCCACGAATTCAGAATATTCACTCGTATACAATGAGTGAAACTAAAGTTGTATTATTTTAAAACCTTCCTATCTTAAACCGTAAGTTTACACGAGCGTTATAGTGTGGACTGACCTTTATGTCGCCCTACTTGTCCGCCCCACTTGAAGTACTAAAGCTTCATGAATATTTTGCGAGCTCTCCTCTCTTATATTTTTACAAAAATTAAAAAGATGATTGTATATAATTTTGTTAGTCAGCCATCAACACAAAGCATCTTTCTTTGTAAATATAGATGCAATACGACTGTTATACAGTTTGTTTGTCACAGCAAATAAAAATAAGGATAATAATATCGTAAAAGCCTTCGTCTTGCGTTAGTATTCAATAAGGAAAATAACCATGTCTTGTTATTGTAATCATTTCGTATTGTAATATTGGTTGTTGGTTCCCGGTGGAGTGGAATATGGCCACCCCATCTCTTGCTATGGGCGTCGTAGAATGCGATTAAGGGATAAGGCTGTTTTTGGGTCCAAAAGAAGACATACAGCCCATGACAAAGTGCCCGCTTGGCGGCAGTTGGCTTGCTCCCTGTTACATGGAACCGATAATCATAGTTGGCGGAATTTGGGTATTAATATATCTCTGCCTACCCTTTCGGAGATTTCATATTTGTATATATATGTCAATAGCGATAAAGAAAAGACTCGATAAATTACACATGTTGATCCCCAATAACTCACAAAAATGTATTTTAGTTTCTAATTCGTATAAAATTGACCAAAAATATGTTTCCGAGTTTGTGCAGTTATTAAATGAATATATATTAAAACGAAAGGAAGCAAACTGGTGTCATATACTTTTAACAAGTAATCGTTTAGTACCTTATTTTTTTTACGTGCGCAAAATCCCCACGGATACCTCCCCACCGGAGCCGGTGGAGGAGGTTATGTCGAACCGACCAAAACGCACGCCGCCTGTGGGTCGTTTTGGTTGCTGAAGGTGAGGTTGACAGGCATATCCCTCGCACTCCGGCCGACCCAGGGCCATCTCTCACGATCTGGCCCTCTTCTCGGGTGTGGGGACTACAGAGTCCCCAAAAAGTTATCCCGTCCCCCAAAAGTCGTCCCCGGAAACGGGGAGGCGCGCCAGATGCGCCACCGCCAAAAAAAAAATCGTTTAGTACCTACAGCCTTCGTGGTGAAACGTTAATGAATGCGGACGCTACGCAGGAGGCGTGGGATCGATCCCCGCTAGGTACAAATATTTGTGTGCATGAATATACTCGTAGGTATTTGCATTGGCCTAGTTGTGACTCAGAGAGTACGGTAAGCTGTCAGTCCCGATTGCCATACTAACATCTATGGCAGTCGTCACGGCTAGTTAGAGCCCTAAAAAGTCCAACAATAACTGGTCTAGCTGCAATGCTTCGACATCGCCTTTGAGTTGTGGAGATCATATGGCAGTCGCTTCACGGAAAATATCAAAGTTTAGCCAGATCCGCAGTTATACTAGTAAATTGGACCGTATACTCTGAGGTGAAAGCTTCGGATGCAACTGGAAAACGCTCAGAGGAAGAAGATATATTTTTAACTAGTCAGTACTTTACAAGCAATTACACGTATCCGTGATTTATTTTAAAGACTCGGCGCGAAAATTAGTGAAATTTGAAGAATAACTTTGGACGTACACAAATAAAGGATTTTCTACAGTTAATAATAGCAAATTTACCGCGATAGCTGCTGCAATTGTATATCTGTTTATTATTTACAATTACAGCGTATACTTTTTTCATTAGAATATAAAAGTATTTACATAATGTACATAAGAATTAAATTAAAATATAAAAACAATTCAGAATTACCTCCATCGATATAAACCGGGAGGGTGGCCAGAAGGCTGGCGGCATTGCCACGTTGAATGGCAATACCAATCCTTTGCGCACCTCTAGTCACGGGTAGCATCTATTAAACGTTTCATAAGAATGTATGTTCTGAAGGATTTTTCTATCATTCTTCATCTAATAATCGAAAATAAATGAATTGAACACATTTATCAACAATGATACCGAATTACTTAATAGCTTCGACTAATCAATATGCATTGACGCTTACTAATAGCCATCTCATATCCCTAATTACTAGGAGCACATAAACTATATGTGATAATGAATATTGCATTGCAGTATTGCAGTGGTGTGGTGCAGTTGAATAAATAATTACTGAGAGTGAATCTTATGTAATGGTTTACAGTATTTTGATCATTGTCACTCATGGTACAAGGGCTGAAAGGATTTTAGTGCATCCTGACATAGAGATACATTTATAGTCGGAAATGACACATAGATTATATAAAACATTATCATTGGCATAGGTTTTTGTGGAGTTCAGAAACAGAGTATATTTTACATACATGAAACATATTTGAACACGTCTAAGAATTACGCCATAACGTTGATTCAATCCTTCGTTCTCAGAATATTAACAGAAAATATGTAAAATAATTATGTCTATTTTTTAATCAATTTGATGAAAAATAAATGCACTTAAAATTAACATAGAAGTCCACATAATGACAACAACAACAACAGCAATAAAAAACATTGACAGTAAAACATTTTAAAACGATACGAACGAATGACGAACACATTTTTCTATAAGTACTCCATTATAGAGATGAAGAGTAGGGTAAGAAAAAAAACTAAAGTCAAAATATGGATGTAAAGACTTCATGTCGTTTGCAGCGTCTCTAGTACCAGAACATTAATATATTGCTCCTGGTTACCTGTATTTAAAATGAGTACAACTCTCTCTATCTCTGGTACCAGGAGATAAGAAGTATGTAAGATTATTCACTCCAATAGTAACTAACGTTTCTTTACAATAGCACGCGCCACATTACAACTTTGAGTGAGGTAGTGAACAAGTTGCATAAAATGCGTAGTGAGGGCGTACTTGGCGCGCACGTGAGTACATAAACTTTACGGGCAGTAAAACGAATTTTACGAGCAAATTTGACGGGACTGTCGATTTGAAAACTTAATTTTCATAGTTATCCTCCTACTTTTGAAGGTCGGACTCTTGAAGTCACGTACGCCCCAATTTCGGTCCGGGATCTTTGTCGGAAAATATACAGAGTTTACGTTTATTTTCAGATACTTATGATACCCTAGTGACGTGCTCTGCGGCTCTGCCCATGTGGAAATTCTATTGCTGGATAATATTATTCTGCTGTTTGTTTATTTTGTCAATCTCCTATTTCAAAAGTTATCTACTCGGGTAAACTGTATCTATAATACAACCATATTTCTAATTAGTATGACTAATATAAAACAGTTCTACAAAATTAAAGCGACAGACAGAGAAGCAACTTTTCATCTTTTTCTGAAAGACAAAAAAACCGGTCTTATCTGAATTTCTAATGAAATGTAACTTAAATTAATGTTTAATTTAGTCGCTGAAATATTTCGCGGCGCGCATTCGGCATTCCTAATTAGGGGAGATATGCGAGCTCTCCCACCATTGTTTTTCTTAATTCACTCAAAGAAAATAATAACTTATTCGGGCACAGTCGACTTACGCGGGGACCTCATTATTATTTTGCACGCTGAACTTCAATTTTGTGTAATTTTGTGCTTATTCTTATATTATTAGCCCCATGAGAAGTGAATGATTTAATTTACTTTGTTACTTTATTTCCTCAGAAACCACTGCTTTGGGTTTCATTAGACTTGCGCTAAATGTAGTTATATGAATCTTTATTATAGTATTACTTGCTATAAGTGTACCCGATGCGCCTGCTGGTAGAGTGACGAGGATCTGGCAGGCTTTCCTCTCTGGATTATGCTAGAAGGCAGTAGATCCTGTAAAAACCTTATATAATAACTCGATGACACGGTGCAATATTTCCGTTAGTACCATGAATTCAATAGCGAAATTAATGGTACCTTTTTTGCGGATATGCCCCTCACACTAAAAGATGCCCTCGGATACTCTCTCTTCCCCCAGATTGGGGCATGTTGATATCTGAATTCCTAATTACAATTGTCTAATCCCAATGATAACGTCAACGATGATCCGTCAACGTCACTCTATTAATTAATCTCTGGAAATTAGCAAATCAATTGGCATTGACATTTAGTAAATTACAACATTGATGTACCAGGCGCACATATCTGCAGTGCAGTAATGAGTTTAGAGCAAGGAAATTTACGACAACAATACATTGGTAATTGCCATTGCATATGATATGTTATGTATTATGAAATAAGGTACTTTGATTGTGTTTGCATGTGTTAAGATGACTAACTTTCATCAAGATAGAAAAACCTTTCTCGCGTTGAGTTTTAACACAATAGTAGCGTTTTTTTGATGGCTTGCACAGCTGTTGTTTTTAGTGGGGCAGCTTAAATTGGAGCAGGAAATCACAAAATGTGTTTGACTTACCTACGAATAGTTCTTTGTGCTTTTCTATAGTTATGTGGAAATCCAAATAATTTGCTGTTCCGAGTATATAAAATTTTAAAAATTATATTGTTTCTTTTTAATATAAATATGTGTTGATTTATTGTTAAAGGTTTTTGTGTCATAGTCTTAAACAAATTATTAGTCATATATAAGTAGGTAATACTTAGCATACGCATTTCAAACTAACAACATGTGTTACCTAATATTCTCTTTTGTTTACCAAACTATATAATTCTCTTTCTCAATGACTTATATTTTAATTAAACTGTTTTTATTCGAACTGGGACATAAAAAGTGTATCCACAACTACACTTTAACTTTTTTACTAAAACATAATTCATGCTTACTAAATCAAGACGCTCTGTTAAATGTAAAACTTTTCTCTCGTTACCATCTACTAGGAGTATTACCATCTACTAGGAGCACATAAATAGGTAGGTAGCGAGATCCAAGGCGTACCGTACACTGCAGCTGCTGCATTGCAATTTACAGTGTTACAGTAGTCGTTGTTTTTCGTGATTGATGACTAGGAGGCTATAAAATAAAAGGATACCTAAGCGACCATGCTTTACTCGGAGAATTGATGGAGTTACTATCTTTTTAGAGGCTATTTTCAAGGCAAGGGGTAAAGTGGACCGCACAATCGAGTTATTTACTTGAAAATAGACCTTCCTGGGTATGTGTTTCAAGTTTTATAGCTTGACATCTTTTCAACCACATAATCATCTTAGCGTTATTTCCTTTCACCTTTCACCTCGGATCCCAGGATCCGCTAAAACTTTTTCATCTATGGCTGATACGGCCTTCATGTAAGTGATTACCGTCCAAACCACAATAAGCAAACCTATTCGGGGCATCCATATTAACATTTTTTGAGTCTTCTAAGTCATAATTCTCATGAGTTATATTGATTAATACTTTTAGTTTTTTTTTTATCTTGATAACATTGTTAACATAAAAAAAATATTCAAATCTTTAAAACTGCTGTCGTACCAAACAAGAGTTACTCGTTTCAGAGTATTACATTTATCTAAGTGACAGGTGTCATCACCTTGCAAAATGTTGCTCCGGGGATCCCCTGGGGATGAATTTAGTTGATAGCGAGCTTCCTGCCGGGTCCCCTGGAGCTAATACTTGATTATTAATATTGATTACGCCTTAGTTGGTACACGAAGGTCTTATTTATAGGGTGCAGTTCGACAAAGTAGATTAGAGGGGTTTCGTGTAATTATATTAACTGTATTATAAGTTCGATGGAGTTTGTGTTTAATTTTAAGGCTTATAATTGAAGCGTGTGTCATGTCATATTTATGAATAGTTGGACTACTCGTGTGCATGAATATGTTTTAATAAGCCTTTTGAATGTTTTATAGTATAATAGGTACTATATATATATATCAAATATTTGATGCTGTAACCCTGATCTAGATTATATATTTCAATGCCAAAAGGACTCAAGTTACACATACACATAATAATCGCATCTCTTTCTTCCAAAATACAAGTTTCAGCTTAGTTTGGGAAACAGTACAACATTTAAAATGTGAACATCAAAATATGCCTTAGTATTAAGAAAATATTTGTGAAACAACAAAAAACCTGGGCTTCCTCTTATGACCAGAAGAAAAAAATTACCAAAATTTTAGGGAAAACTTTTACAAATTTTTAAATCGATTGAGCTAAGAACGATAACAAAAGCTGTAGGTATTTTCTTTTAAAATCGTTTAAATTACCATGGTGCTCTACTACTTCTTTAGAGCATTGTGCAAGTCTCTTTTGTTCTCACAGCACATATAAATCAGAAAACTTCGACCAATCTATATAACTTCCCTAAAAGTTAATGTAATGATTAATAACTGGTTGGTAAATGATTCGTTTACGTGTCTGTACAAATTGTCCTATTCTCCTTTATAGGAATTACTCCTGAACAAATTGGTGAAAATGGTCTTAGTACGTACAATATACATCTTTTCTTCACACGCTAAAATGTAACACAGCTTAAACAAAGCCGAACAAAGAAAACCCAGCGACTTGTTAACACAACACACGTAATCTCATTACGAGTACTAGGAGCCCAGAAAGTAGCGAGCTAAGTGCACTTCCGTCGAGATGGTTCTTAGATTAACCCTCGTAATGCACGCCGGGGCATTGAGCAAACTTGAACCCTGCCTGATTCACTTTTGAACAGTTCGAAGTCGTGAGTTTGGAAATTTAAATTAAAATGATCGTGAATTGCTGTTTTGCAGTATTTGTTGCACTATTTACTATGCTAAGAGTAAAGAGAAAGAAGTCTATAACTTATTAAGTAACTTTTCTTCGGTTTATGCGATTAATTTTTTTTTCAAATTAAAAAAAATCTTGTCTATGACTCAATTCCCTTAAAAATACACACGTAATGCAATGCATCCAAAACTTTACAGCAAACAAAACCAATACCAGTGTATCATGTTGAACAAGGATGCGGTACTCTAATCTCAAAAAATGCCGATATAAGCAAAAACAATCTGTATAGATATTAAAAAGTATTTACTTCACAAATACGTACTCAATTCAAAAAGATTTTATTTTATAAAGGTATCACGTGATCAATTTGTCAAATAGGTACTACCACAGGCCGTATTAAATTAAAAATAAAGCAACGGGCGAGACGCTGCTGCGAGTTCCATGATTTCAGTTCGCCATTTTTTTGCTTCAGAAAATTGCATGATGCGCCTAAAGAAGTTTTCATTTTAAATATTTCAGTAGAAAAGTTCTTCCTCAGTTACAAACTTATACCTCTATTCCTGTTATACTAAAAACAGTTTTCATATACGCCAGATGGCTTACGTTAAAATACTGAAAGTTATTCGAAATCATCCTAAAATCCCAAACATTTTATCTCGCCCCTTAATTAAACTTGTTTGAAATCTGTCGCTCCTTGTCAAACGTTGGTCCTGTAGTGGGGTCACGCTATCAATGGCTTTTCAGTGGTTGGATCATAACGCCCGCCTGCTCCGGTCGACTCTCTACGAGGACATAAAGTCCTCTTGTGGTTAACGTTGATGGTGACACTATAGCGCTCGATGCTTCACATATTTTAAGTACATATAAGCGAGCGTATTTATAAACCTATTGATGTATATGCTATCCTAGTACTTTTTAAGCAAATATTTTGTGTGGTTTCACTGGTTTTCATTGCAAAATAAGTACAATCAGAAGTTTGTATGAATTATAAAAACTACTATACAGAAAAGGAAAAAGACATAATCAAAGTAAAGTACAAAGCTTTTTCTACCGTTTCTGTATAATTGATTGATGTCAGACCTTTAAAAAGCTTGAAATAAAATTTTATAATGATTGATTGATCCAAAAATGTACTTAACAAATAAAAGAAAAACAAAATGAACAACAAGAAATAATCAAATATTTTATCTCAGTTCAATTTTAAGCGTCTACTTTGTCATTGAACGCTGAACTTGCACAGTTCGTGTTACATTATTTATTCCTTTCAATTATGCATAAATATATTACGAACAATACAGGAGAATACAGGCAAAAAGCTTTATTGAGTTACCGAGGCGATACGTTTTATGGGCTCGCAAGGAAAAATAATAAAACCGCCTATAAAACTCACGATTTTTAGGTTCCCGAATTGGTAAGCTTTTCTTAATATCTTTTTTTTTTGTATACCTTTTTTTAATTAACAATTATAGTATTTTAAGAATTATTAAGTATAAGATTATATATATATATATATCTAAGGAAGTTATTACATTAGATATAGCCAGCTACCTATCTTATCTGCTCACCCTTTACGACAAAGTAGCTTTGACCTCGATTTGGGTCTACTTTTCTTTACATTTTGTCTACCCATTCTGCCTTTCATAAACGCTATTTTTAATTCACGTAACATTTACTCTACAGTAGAGTAGATTGCAATTTTACCTGGTACTCAATTTCACTTTCTTTTATAGAAAGCTTTTACAGACGGCTACGGTGCTTTTCCATGTCACAAACGTTCTTGGCCAGTTGTACCTGTAATACGACCTTTATTGTATTTTATGTGCATTATTACGAACCTACATCTTATAATGGCTGTTTTCCTGGTACACGGAAGCAAACGCATTAGCAGTAACGTAACACTGGGTGTATATTGTGTGTAATGTACACATTTTTCCCTGTCTTAACCAATTTTTGTACGTATTTTCACAATATTGGTACTACGTTAACAATAGTGAGAAAACATTGATGGTTCTATTCAATTTTGATGAGGTATTTGTTGAAATGTTTCGTTGTTTATGCGAGCCTGGTAGCGGACTGATAGAACGCTTTGCATGTTTTGTGTATGTGTTTTTATACCTATGTTGTTAATTTATGTTTAACTAACCTAAATACTATTTATGTTTTTAAATTCATAATGTAGTTTAAATGTTATAAAATTATTAAATGTTACAACGTTGCGATAATAAATAATAACAAACCTTTTTGCTAAGCCTAATCATAGTTTTTACTTAGGTAACACCAGTTTCGAATGGCTAAATAGAATCAAACATTTCCCATTTGTAACTTTAATCTGCAACGTTGAACATTTCTTAATTTCTTTTTAATACAATAATAGTAAACTTATTTTTTTTTAATTGTCTTATATTGCTCGGGAAGTGGGGTCATGTATTTTGGACCTAAAATATGCTCGTAAACGTTTCTTGATTGTTTTTGAAGGAAAGCTCCGGTACTACTGTGATAGTCGACCAAACATATATTATAACAAAACGGTCTGCGTGCACTAGGCCGTCATTAATCTCTCAATTTAGGTCCAAGATACGTGTCCAAAGAATATAAGTACTTACTTAATTAATTTGTATATGTTTGTTAATATTCCCCTATGTTTATCAGGTGCTGTACGACGGCAAGTTATCCTCGGCGATAGTGTTCATGTACAACCCGGTGGCGACAGACGGGCAGCTGTGCCTCCAGTCGGCGCCCAAAGGCAACGTGTCGTACTTTGTGCACACGCCACACGCGCTGATGCTGCAGGTTTGTTATCATTTGCTCTCTCATTCATCTTGAATCATTTACGAGTCTCTTCTTGTTGTTCGAAGGCAGAGGATCGGATAAAATGGCGCAAATTGGTAGAGGCCTATATCCAGCAGTGAATTGTGGTGGGCTAATTGATGGATTGATTGAATCTTCTTGTTCATCAAAGCATTAATCCCGGTTGCATCCGAAGCTTGCACTTCAAAGTCCAGGACCTGCTTTTACTACGAATAGGTATTGTGCAGTCGTCTTCACGCGGTCTGACGGTAAGCTAAAGGAAGTCTCAGTCTTACCACCAAGTAAAGGATGAATTTTACCCCTGGTCGTGGATAGTCAAATCTGAAACTATGAGGAATATCGAAAAATACTCAAAGATGCAGTTTTCATTAAAATCAAGCTCAGGACAGCTTGATTTTAATGAAAACTGCATCGTTAAGTTAAAAGTATCAGTCAGTAATCGACCCCAATTGATTTTGAAAAAATATATAATGTATAATTTATGATATTCGATAATATCGCTAATAAAGAAGCGAAGTTTGGAAAGTAATGCCATGAGGTAAACTTAAGGGAATCAAAATACATATAGGTATTAAAACTATCATAGTCACTTACATCAGTATCAAAATAATCGGGATATTTACCATGTTTCATTCACAATGAAACTTGGTAAATATCCCGATTATTTTGATATTAAGAGAATCATTTGTGTATACCACATCGGAAAGAAGAGTCACAATTTAAAACTATACTCCATTAGACTAGGTACTTAACTGAAAGTAAACAATCTTGTACCGACTTTTTATAAAAACATATACTAAACAAATAAACTAGGCTGACTAACTGACCAACTAGTGGATCAATTTCCGTTTTAACTCTTTAATTAAAATGAGTTTCTACACTTAAAATTTTTAATAAACTGAGTTTTCACATAAAACATATTAAAAATGCACGCCAAGATTGTTTACGTCTAGTTACAGCTTACCATCAGGCAAGGCGAAGTCTAATTGACGTGTTCTATATTTAAAAAAAAGTTACTATCATGGTTACTCACATCAGTATCAAAATAAACGGGATATTTACCATGTTTCATTGTTTTGAGTTCGTAGCGAGATTGGTTCGAGTTTGTAGTGAGAGTGAAACCAATAGTAGTGCAGATACGCGTAGGAAAAGAACTCGAAAGAGGGTAGATCGATATAATTACTCCTAGGAATAAACTTTTTCTCTGTTCACCGCCACTACTCCAGTTTCCTCCGTGATCATGGTGCTTGTGTTGCACCGAAATATCGGAAACTCAAAACTATGAAACATGGTAAATATCCCGTTTACTTTGATACTGATGTGAGTGACCATTATAGTTTAAATACCTATATTAATGTAGTCCTCTACACTTCGCGTTTTTAATAATATTCAATGATTCGTCGTCGCGCGTATCATTATCGCGTGAGATGATTCAACTTTTTTCTGTTTACATCATTAATCATAGCGGAAAAAGCGCTTGAAAGATAATTTATCACGAAATACGTTTAATTCGTGCCGAAAGTTCGGCGGTACACCTGACAAGGCGCCAGTTCCAAATTACCCAACTTGTTCACAGTTTCCTAAGTACATATACATTTTGTCGCTTTCGCAGTATTCATCCACTTTCTCATTATATAGACCCCTAGGGGCTTGTATCTATGTAGAGAAGTCATTCAAAACAAAATTCGTGTCTATTTTGAAAACAACTAGAGCTAAAGTTATCAGATCGTGGTTGGAATCGACACAATCGACACAATCGACACAAGATTGTCAAAAAGCTCACAATTTTATTAGTTCAATAAATATTCGTTTGCCACCACTGCATCCCACGCACGCTCAAGCTGTGGAATGAACTTCCTACTATGGTTCTCCCAAGCGACTAAAATATGTGTTCTTCAAGAAAAGAAAAAAAAGAATTCAGGGTCGGCATCACGATTGTAGCGCCCCTGGTGTTGCATACGTCCATATGCCACGATAACCACTTTCCATCGGTAGGCCGTGTGCTAACCGCTGCCTAAAAAAAAAAACAACATGTCTCCCAAATCTAAAGGAGGAGGAGTTAGCGGTCTTAGAAGGAGGAGTTAGTACTCGACTTGCAGAAAAACTAACAGAAAATTGTGGTATATCGAAATGGTATTTTACTGTAACCGATCGTACGGTACGGTACTATTCGTGAGAGTACTACTAGTAGTGGGGTGGATCAGGAGAGTCATAAAACATTTCAACCAGATGCCTTGAAACTTTTCGTACTCATTCGTGAAGACAGTCGCGGGCAAATCCAACTTAATATTTTGTTTTGTATCATCGCAGGAAGTGAAAGCCGTTGTGACACATTCGATACACAGCGCCTTGAACTCTATCGGCGGGGTGCAGGTTCTGTTCCCGTTGTTCTCACAGTTGGACCTCCAGCATGACGCGCCTGCGACGGACCCTAAACGAGATCCTATGTTATGGTAAGTTTATTAACTTTATAATTTGATTCATAATTCGTTTCGTTTCAGCTTATGCCACAATAATAATTAAATGGCTACAGGCTACTAATAAAAGTTTAACATTCGTTCTGACCTAAAAATGAATAGATAAAGCTTAACAAATGAGTTCTGAAGCTAACATTTCATTAAATTTAAATTAGTTCCGTCAAATGCCTTGTTGAACATTCCACAAATAGCTGCTTCGAAATTCCAATAGCTTCAAGCCTCCATAGTTTGCAGATTAGTTAGGCTCCATATAAAGTTGTTCGGGCTACACAAATCACGGGCATTACGGCTTAGCGAGCGTTTGCGAATGCCAAAGCCACTCATTAATATTGCTGCTATCCTAGTACCTTGCACTAGCTCGCTAAATGCACTTTCACTGTCGGCGGCTCTCGAAACTTCATACTCGCCAAGCGTAGCTCTATAATACGAGTCAAACTAACTCCTCCCAAGTACTAATTGCCTGGTGTCTGCTCAGCTAAAGCGGCTAGATTTATTACCGCCATTTTGTGGTGACAATTTATAATAGCCAGGGTTGCAAGGGTCAGTTATTAAATTATCGGCGGTAACATTAATTTTGAGGCGGCTACTTTACATTTTATGAAGGGTAGCGTAAAAACCAAATAATTTTAGTAGTTACGGCATACTCCTTAGTAGCTATGACAGTGGTTAATGTGATATATTAATCTTACAGTTTTACTATGTTCATTAGTTGTATCATCATACATTTACGTCATTATATTATGTGGTAGGTAGAATTTTATGAGCTATGTTTTCAATCACACGTAATAAAGGCTAGCCTGTTGAGGTCAATCTTTTTCATGGGTTAGTCGGCAACGATGTAGTAACTTGAGATGCCCGTACTCAAAATTGGTTACAAGAAAAAAATATGACTTCCATTATTATTTTATGCACCAATCAGAAACGGCAGTGTGAAAAATACGTATTTAATAATAAATTCGTATTAATAATGTTATTATTTGTATACCCAAACATTTATTACAAGCTCTCAAAACAATAGACAAGATTTAAACCACCAACCCGTACCTACTGCCAAAACATGATTCTCACTTGGTTTAGAGGGCCAGTTCGTGAGAGATGGCCCTAGGTCTGCCGGGGTGCGAGGGATATGCCTGTCAACTTCACCTTCGGGAACCAAAACAACCCACAGGCGGCGTGCGTTTTAGTCGGTTCTAGTCCGATATAACCTCCTCCACCGGCTCCGGTGGGGAGGTATCCATGGGGACTTTGCGCACGTAAAAAAAAGGAGGATTCACACCCGTGTTACTGACTGCAAGAATGAGTTTCTTTGCCGTCAGTGCAGAAGAAACAATCAGGACAAGCCTTTAGTCTTCCCACTGACAGCACAAAAAATCTCCAGTGATATTTTGCTACCATACTCACCACTAAGATAACACGAGGTTATTATAGCCGTGGTATTCTGTAGGGTGAAGGTACAAGTACTCAGTCAGACTGCTCAAACGGGACGTGAATACCGTCGAACCTACCTCTTGCAAAATGTTTTGTTGCGAGTTTCTAGTGAAAATGTTGCGAAAAAAAACCTTTGTTCTATAACCACCTTTTACGACACCCACGCTAGAGATGGGGTGGTAGCGGGGGCCGCGGGGTAGTCACGCAGCTACAGTAATTTAATATCAATAACAAATATTATAACTCTCTACACTGCCTCAATTATTTGTCCAGTTCATATTACATAACATTTACTTAGAAACACCAATCATTTATAAGTAATAGATACTCGTAGATAAAGTTTCTTTATCTTAACAAACAATGCTTATATGAAGGTATCTATATTGCTTTATCTACATAGGCGTTTTAATAAAAGATAGGATATATTTAAAGACCAGCCTCTGTGGTGTAGTGGTAGTGAAAGCGGCGCTACGCAGGAGGCACGGGTTCGGTCCCCACTCGTGCAAATATTTGTATGATCTTCAGAGACCAAGCGGACCTCACCTGATAGCCAGTATTCTTGCCAATTAACAGGCAAGACTCTGGCACAGGTTTTCCTCTCGTGGTTACGGGTCCAACTCCAAAGCGCGGGCTTGCAAGATTTGACGCAATGATGATTCTGACATGTGCTCAATATGCATTAAGCTTATGACATATAACAGGTCTAATCATAGAAAGAATAATAAAATATAACATAATATAACATAAACTCACGCCTCTATCCTCGTAGGGGAAGGGGGTTGTAGGAGGTAGGACACGGCGGTATTTCCGCCCAATTGAGCAGTCCGACTGGGGAGGTACCTCCGCCCTACAGAATACCGCGGTTATAATAACTTCGTGTTGTGTTGTCAGTGGGATGACTAAAGGCTTGTCCTGTTTTGTCCTCTACACTGACGGCACAGAAACTCTGTGCTTACAGGGTCGGCAGCGCGAGTGTGGCTTCTCTCGTGTTACACACGTCCATAGGTCACGGTAACCACTTTCCATCAGGTGAGCCGTGTGCTTGTCTGCCACCTAAGTGGTATAAAAAAAAAGTAGCACCCACGTTTAGCCAGTTTATGTTTAGTACCCAATGTAACAGGTGGCGAGCCTATTGCCATTAACCGGTCACTTATACACTTGCGATAAATACACACATAACTTCAAAAAGCATCGAAATGTCGTTGGTGTGTGCCATGGTAAACCTGGGATCGAACCCGAGACCTCGTCTCAGCAGTCCATTACCCATACCACTAGGCTACCGCGGTTTATATCTTTAGGTAAATTTAGACAACTGAATGCCAGTAATAGGCTTGTACATAACTTTTTCAGCCCAACACAACTTCAGATAACGTCTTTCTACCAAAAACTGATATTCCCAAAAGCTTTGTATAAACAGGTGTGTTGACCTTTACATTCGGGACGATTTCCATTTATATCAGATATACACTATGACAGTAGTCCGGTCACATGTTTAATATCGACGTAGGTTGAAGCGTGTATGATAACGCGACAGTTCAAAGAGTGCTGCCTGACCCGTGTCACGCCCGGCTGGAGTCGGATAAATAGATCGTCAACATTGTACGGACTCACATCAAAGGTACCGCCCACTGGATTAAATTTATGCATAGAAGTATGTTCTTATGTCGTCTAATGAGATATTTTGCAAAAATTGGGGTTTCAGTATACTTTTTCGGATTTAATATGGCTGTTTAATATGGCCGCGTGGTTCCCGGCAGAGTAAAATTAGGATCACCCCACCTCTTCCCATGCGGTGTCGTACAAGGCGACTAAGGGATATGGCTGTTTAACATCCGACAGATATATATAGCCCAGACTCAGCCTCAGATGCATAGTTCGAGTCAACAATAGTGCCCGGTATACGGCAATAGGCTCACCCCCTATTACGTGGGACTGAATAAAATTATTGGTGAAATGTGGGTGTTATTCACCTAACCGTCCAGGGATAAAGGCGTGTATATATGTATGTATATATCCTCTCATAGAAAGTGCTGTAGTCTCTAGAAGTTCGGCAATTATGCTTGAGCACTGTGCTACCTAGTTGTGCTCTGTACTTAAACGACTTTTCGCGCTTTCTCACTCCGTAGGACGAGTCTTGGTTTCGCAGAAGACCTTGTTCGTGCACCCTATGCCTAAGAAACGCCTGTCCAAATACAGCCATGTCGCAATCAACTCCAAAACAAAATCATAAGATTTTATGAAGTTATACCTTTACATTTTTTGTATTATAACGCCTTACACGATATACTTTTAACTGTATTTACTCAGACGGTAATATTTTAGAGTCCCAGAACCAAAACGGATTATACTTAGTTACTTACACGTACGGTTTGTGCGGAGATTACCTACCTACCTTTGTACTCTTAAATTGTCACAGACGGATAGTCTCACACTTTGGATATAAGTAACAGTCCTTACGTTACTGCGAATAGCTTAAAATTAGCCAAATTATTTAAAAAGATAGCTCCTCTGTGGCGGTAGGAATTTTTTAGTGTTCAACAAAGATAAAATAGTCCTGGTATAACTGGCTAATAACCGTAATATGGAGTTTTAAATATACCATTGATGCAAGCAAGCTTGCATATGCACTGGGGTTTCTAAAATGTCATTTGCGCGTTGCGGATTTTGTAATAATATCTAAAAAATTACGAAATTACCCACTGCGAAAAATCTTCCCGCATACCCCCACCACAGGAGCCGGTGGGAGAGGTTGTGTCTGACTCAAACCGCCTAAAACGCTCGACGCCTGTGTGTCGTTTTTGGTTGACGAAGGCGTGGTTAAAGGGTATATCCCTCTATTCTGGTATTAAAATGTATTAGATAAAACCTTTACAACTGGTAAACTAGATACTTTAGATTATGGTGTATGGTACCTGAGGAATACGAAGTGGACTAACTTGGGTCACAGAAGACCTTAAAAACAACATGGACAGGGAACGTAGGTTGCTATATGTGAGCTGTAATATGTTAGCTTGTCAATTTGCGCAATGTACAAAGCCAGTTAAAATTACCTTGTTTAAGGCTTGCTGTCAGTCGTTTTACACGTACAGTCTGTGGGCAAGATATAGTGGGCGTATATACAGCGATCTACGTGTCATGTATAATAATACGCTCAGGATACTGTTGGGGCTGCCGTGGAGGTGCAGCGCGTTGGCGATGTTCGCCGAAAGACGTATAGATGGTTTTATGGCCATCAAGCGTAAAAGGAGTGCATCGCTGCTTGCTCGCCTGCGCAGCAGCACTAACAGTGTCTTATCTGTTTTCGCTGATAAATGGGAGTCAGATAATGCTGCAACACTGGATAAAAGTCCAAACTGCATAACAAAGATATTATGTTTACTAACATTAGGACATAAGAACAATCTTAATCACAAATTATGGTTATTTAAACTATCATGATCACTCACATTAGAATCAAAGTAATCGGGATATTTACCTACCATTGTACAATGCAGTTACAGTAAATATACGAAATTTACTGTTCACCGCCAATACTCCAGTTCCTCCGTGATCATGGTGCTTACAACAGCGCTGAAATATCGGAAACTCAAAGCAAAACAACGTGGTAAATATCTCGATTACTTTGATTCTAATAAAACAAATTATATATTATATCACAAAGCAATTTGGCGAAGGATCGACTTAATTGTCATTCATGCTTGTCTTACAGTTCAAAGCTGCTGGGGTTCGTCTGCTCCCTCGTGGAATCCTGCAGCACAGTTCAGCAACACATGCTGCAGTGCCGAGGTTTCCTGGTTATCTCGCACATGCTCCAACGATGCAGTCGAGACCATTTGACTCCGGACACCCTCGCCTCCTTCCTACATCTCACAAAGCATCTTGTAACATGCTGTTCTCCTAATTCTGATTTACTCTTAAAACAGGTATGTGGATATTTTTCCTAATTTTTTTAACAACATTTGAGTGGATTGATTGAAAATTTTCGTCTAGCTAGATGTTAATACAAAGTTTCGCGAAGTATTCAAGTTTTTGTTGTTAATAATAAGTTACAATATTACGAGCAAGTTGAGAGAATCCAATGTAACTAATTTACAATTTCGGTCCGAATTTTCCTTCGAAATTAATGTAATAAATTTTGTTTTTATCGTTTTACTGAAACATCAAGATTAATTTCTCGGAAATTACCATAATACAGGTCGTTTAAAACGCGCTACAGAGGTACAAGATGCCATAAATAAGTATGAAAATTGCCTTCATAAGGTAATTTATTATGGACTCTTGTTCAGCTCGTCTATTCATTTACAAACAGATGTTTTCTTAACTTTCATTAAGTCTTCAATAAAGAAGTCGTAAATACTTTCACCTCGTTTCAACTTATTGGAATCATTCGGACAGATTCCACTCTTTTTATTTGATCACTAAATAAATACATGGCTTACACTCATGTTAAATGCCATTTGAAACTATTCGCGCAGTTAAACAAGCAATACCGCTTCGGGCTTGAGAAATATATACGTAGCCATATAAAATTAATTCAAGGTTAAATGAACAAACGTTTTATTAACACTGTTTGTTGTACATTTCAGTGGCTTTTACACAAATTGAGTCTGTCCATATGCCTGACTGCACATATACATGCTTTATTTCATACTCACATTAATTAAATATTTCTATTGTATATACAAGATAACTTTCTAGAAAATCATCACAAACTTAAGTACTAGGAAAGCAGAAAATCAAGCACGTTGGACAGGCTTAAAATCGATTTTCCAATATCAATCAAAATTCAACCACTCTTTATCGGAAGTCAATATCAATCACTATTGTATCGTATTTAAATGTGACTGGTGCCTTTCTTTATGTAAATTTGTACTGTGTATTTATTTTTCTCGAATGGAAATTAAACTTATTGTTGGTTTTAATACAATTCCATCAAACTGATTGCTACGGGTAGATAAAAAAAGGGAAGAATCTTTTTTTTTATCTGATGTCTTGAATTTGCCGACGTAAAAGTTTATTTTCCAATCGAGAAATAATCAGAATAAGATAAGCACGACACGATGTGATTACCCAAACCGAAATTTTGTTCGATGGTTGCTAGCGCATGCTCCTCTTGCTTCTTCACTCCCATTTGATATTATTGCACACCCACTGTGATTCAAATATACAATTTAATATGATACCCAAATTATATCTTTGTGAAATTTTGAGCTACAAATTCACAAATTCTCTCATACAGTTTTTCTTGTTGAATTTGTGAATTCGTAAACTCAATTGAAGACTTTTAAATTGTCCTACCCAAACCTCACTAAACACATCCTTCTTTCAATTTAGTGCCTCACGAGTCTACAACCCTGGTACCGCTTTGCAAGTTTAGTTTTCTAATCACTTACCTGTGTATTTCAGTAGTGTAGTGTTTCTTGTCTTATATTTTATAAAGTTTTTAAGGGATAATAATTTGGTAAAGAAAAATAAATTAGGGTATTAGGTAAATAACACAGCTTTTTGCACAAATGCAGCAGAGATACTTATACACGCGCGGCGTTATCATTTTATATAGTAATATAAATTCTTTAGAAATGTTTTTATTGATGATAACTTAATTTAGTTCGTTTAATTCTAACGTAGTCAACTTACTAAACATTGCCATATTTAAATTTCTTATAGAACCTAATTTCTACTGCTAGTAGATCAAAACACAGTACTCGTACCAGAAACTCATAAAGGCAAGAGAGCATAACGCTATCAACCATCGGACAGCCTAAGGTCTATGCTAATCGCAGTCTTTCTGCCAATCCTTTCTCACTTGGCAGCTGTTGGACCACATACTGTTCAACCCTGCACTGTGGATCCACACTCCTGCTGCAGTACAGGCTCGGCTATACTGCTACCTTGCTACGGACTTCCTCGCCGATGCGCACATCTACGGCAGTGTTAGAAGAGTCAGTACAGTGCTACAGACAGTACATACGCTCAAATTTTATTATTGGGTTGTGAATCCACGAGCTAAGAGTGGAATAACGCCAAAAGGATTAGGTAAGCAACTTTCTGTTTGATTGATCATTTATCGAATTGATGATATTGCGAAAGTTAATGTATTTGATGTCCATCAATATAATTACAGAGGGTCCTCGGCCAGCTCACAAGGATATTCTGACGATACGGGCGTACATACTTCTGTTCCTAAAACAGCTGATTATGATCGGTAACGGCGTGAAAGAGGATGAACTACAGTCAATACTGAACTATTTGACCACTATGCATGAGGTATGTTGTCCTGGTACTCCGTAAGTAATCCTGAAATAGTTTTAAAATAGTATAACCTCAGTTGTCCCTCCTTATTAAGTCCCCATGAAGTATTATACTTATCTATATAATATATATAATTATTTTCAGGACGAAAATTTGCATGATGTTCTACAAATGTTAATATCCTTGATGTCGGAACACCCCAGTTCTATGGTGCCAGCATTTGATGCCAAGGTATGGAGTTATAAATCATATTGTAATAGGTAGTACAACTAGCGCCTGTGTGGTGTTACAATGGTGTTGTGGTAATCTATTGAGTCTTAGTTATTTTTGACAATAGATATATTAATATTAGTATGATATTGATTTCAGGGTGGAGTCAGAACAATCTTCAAATTGCTATCATCAGAAAGTCAATTGATCAGGCTGCAAGCTCTGAAATTACTTGGATTTTTCCTGAGCAGAAGCACCCACAAGTATGTATTGATTTTTTTACACAATTTGAAATTAGTCAATTTGATTTAATACCGTAACTGTTAACAATTGTGTAATCTTGTAAATTGACTCGGTGTTTTTGTGGCGCATAAAACATCGTGTAATGTACAATAATTTTAACGGGCATTAACGCGATCATGGTATAGGTTTATATTCATAGTAAATTATTTATTTATTTTTTTTACTTTATGCACAGTTTATTGTACAAAGGCGGACTTATAATGTAATATATATATAAATATATATTATAATGCCAAAGGCATTATCTGACAGTCTACCTTAGGGTGATGCAGAGATGCGTTGAGGTAGGTGCAGGCAAAAAATTAACCATGAACTATCAACGATAAGGAAATACTCAAATTTGTTCACAATAATGATATATACATGTAAATATACATACATATACTTTGTAAATAAAATGTAAAAAATAATATGTTAACATTATTGTATATCATGGAACGCGATAGTTTAAAAGTTATTTGGAGTTATATAGTAGACATACTAGGGAAGTGAAATTCAAAGTATCACAGAACCCGCCACGAAATTAATGAGAAGTAAATTAAATTTTAATTATATGAATCAATTCAATCAATTAGCCCACCCCAGTCCACTGCTGGACATATGCCTCTCCAAATGTGCGCCATTTTTTTTCCGATCCTCAGCCTTCCGCATCTAGTCTGTCCCAGCCACCTTTTTCAGGTCGTCCGTCCATCTGGCTAGGGGACCTCCTACATTATGATTACCTTCTCGCGGTCTCCACTCTAGGACTCGTTTGCTCCAACGGCCATCGGTCCTTCGACAATTGATTCAATTCACAACAGTTAAAAGTGCTAATTAATTAAAACAAATATCAAATAGGCAAATCCTTGACTTTCTAACAACGCCGTACGACGAGCAGTTTTAATGTGTGTGTGTGTGTGTATAAGCTAATCGTGTGCCCTGCCCGGCCAGACGCAAGTACGACGTGATGTCGCCGCACAACCTGTACACGCTGCTGGCGGGGCGGCTGGGCGCGGGCGGCGAGGCGCTGGCGCTGGCGGTGTACAACGCGCTGTACGAGCTGCTCACGGAGCACGTCGGCCAGCAGATCCTCTACACCAGCCACCCCGAGCCGCAGCCGCACTTCCGACTGGAGAACCCTAGTAAGTGTTTGCCCCCTAGACGCAAGTGCAACCTATTGTATAACAAAAAGAAAAAACCGGCTTGCAAATATGACTTGATGAAATAAAAAATATAAAATGACAATAGGGAAGATGGATTCAAACTATCGTGGAATCCAGTGATTAAGATACTAAAACCAAAAAGCACAGTGCCGTTAAAAACTGACATAGTGAGTGTGGTGTGTCACCAGCCTAACCGTTCATAATAAAATAATGGTGGGTAGGCACACAAAAAATGTTCCCCGCATACCTCTCGACGCTCGCAAGCAAGTCAAGTCGTGACCATGGGTGCTGCAACGCATCCGAAACGTCGGCAGAATTAGTAAGTTTCATAATTTTATCGCGAAAAGTCCAGAACCTTTGTATAATTGATGACTTAACTTGATAACTTGACTTGACATACACCCGCCACTTTTTATTAATGTGCGCGAAATTCCAACGGATACCCCCACTACCGGAGCCGGTAGGGGAGGTGATTTCGGACTTGGACCGATTAAAACGCACGCCCCTGTGTGGATGGCAACACAGGTGGCCGAAGCCACTGGAAAACCCTAGTAAGTTTATTGAGTTCAAATTGTAGTTTCAATGTATGTAGCTTAAAATAAACATTTCTTTACAGTGATATTGAAGGTAGTAGCGACCCTCATCAGGCAGTCAAAGCAGACGGAACAGCTGCTAGAGGTGAAGAAGTTATTCCTCTCCGACATGACGTTGCTGTGCAGCAACAACCGGGAGAACAGAAGAACGGTGCTACAGATGTCTGTGTGGCAGGTATGATACTAGTTTAACTAAATAATTTCCCTGTTAGCTAATTGCTACAGTCCATCAAATCTAAGAGGTACCGTTTGACGTTTCATATTTTTCAAACCGAAACAACTTTGTTCATACGTACATTATTCAGTTTCGATAACCTTTTTCATAAAACCATGAATTTAGAAAGATTTCATTATTGTATCTAAAAATGTACAATTCTTAATATCTAAATGTAATTGAAAACTTTCAAACAAAGCAAAATAACACATATTTACACAGTAAATAATTTCTAATAGTTATATTCTTGACCGCATTACAAAGTTACGTAGTTAGGTCACTGCACGTAGTGTTGCGACTCTTCGGATACACTTGTATGCAAAAAAATCGTTTACATATACGAAAAATCGAATGTATTATTTACAAATTACACTTGACAACCAAACAAATATTTTTTCATGTGAATGGGATTTATCTCACATATTACGATTACATAACTAAATAGTTATGTAATCGTAAAATATGAGATAAAACCCATTCACCAAAAATACGTATTTATAAATCAAATATATTTGCTTCTTTAAAAAGTTGTCGAAAGCGATTTGTCGATTTTTGATTTTCGCGCCCAAATAAGTCGGGGTTTCTCGCGCTAACGCTGTCGAAATAGTAAATGGAGTCAGGGATAGTGTTTTTTACATTTATTTTTGTGTATGATAGTATGGGTTTGCATATTACAGAGAAATAAACAAATTTTTAACAAGCACATCCATTGATTTTACAATTACAATTTTTTCTTCTAAGTCTTATTTATACGTCTAAAACTAATAAAAATAAGGTATGTAGAACCCATTCACAAAAATGTTGTTGCCTGATGTTATAAATTAACGACGTTACTGCGCGACCGCATAATGCACTGAATACACAGATACCCTAAAATAAATTAATTTAATTATTTTTAGGTCAATAGGCAAAATCGCAGGTGTCCAAGTCTCTACAATTTTTTTTTTCTGGCAACACTGCCAACTACAAGCGCACGCGGTCCGCTCGGTCGGTTCGGCGTCAGCAGTCTCTCGCCATCTTGGAAGCTGACTGTGCGCGTACTTGCTTTCTCGTTTGTGTTTTACAATTTGTGACTTGGCTATTACTTTTCTGGACTGATCATTCTTTATCCGTTTACCTTGGCAATATTTATACTGGACTCCGAACTAAGCAAGTGTTTATTAATAATGTCGAAAAGAGGACGTACTTTGAACAGCCAGGCTCGTGAATTGGTGGTGAAATTACACGAGTATTTTGAGCGTGAATCTCAAAATGGTGGACTTCTACTGCCAGTTACACAAGTTCGGGATCGCGTCGGTGAAGCTCTCGGTATTGGTAGCCGCACCGTTGGCAAAATATTAAGTGAAAAATATGGGCCTTCGGGGAGTGACAGTAACGTACTTCACACACCGAAAAAACGAAAAAGAAATAAACCTGTGACAGGCATCGATGAATTCGATAGTCATGCTATTAGAAACCATATATACGGGTATTTTACAAGAGGCGAATTTCCAACATTGGCAAAGTTATGTGCAACTTTAAAAGATGCCGGGCTGTATAAGGGAAGCATAGAGTCGTTGAGAACGGTAATAACAGGAATTGGCTTCAGATACAAAAAAGTTGACAAACGAAAAATTGTTATGGAGCGACATGACATAATTATGCAGCGACTAACATTCCTGCGCGAAGTTAAACAAATTATAAACTGGGATAATGTAATATTTTTGGACGAAACTTGGCTAAATTCCAACCATTCTGTGCCGAAAACATGGACTGATGATTCTGAAGCTTCGTGCTCGAAGGTGCCGATAGGAAAAGGTGGATAAAAAATAAAAAATATGCCATGCTGGGTCAGCGTCTACAGGCTTCGTGGAAAACTCTTTATTAGCTTTCCAATCCAAAAGCACTAAAGAGTATCATGAAGAAATGGACGCAGTAAGGTTCCGAGAGTGGTTCTTAAATTTATTACAGAATATCCCTCCTAACAGCACAATTATAATGGATAATGCCCCATACCACTCTGTGCAAATTGATAAAGCACCTACGTCAGCCAATAAGAAAGCAGATTTGGTGGCATGGCTGCAAAGAAAAGGAGTGGATGCCGACATGTCACTATTAAAAGCTGAATTATTACAGTTAGTGAAATTGCATAAACCACCAAAACCGACATATGTAATTGACCAATTGGCCGAAGAGCACGGGCACAAAGTCATACGACTTCCTCCGTACCATTGCCAATATAATGCCATTGAACTGATTTGGGCCCAAGTTAAAGGTAATATTTTATAATATTATAATAATAACACGAGTACTTCTAACATTTATAATTTAAACAATGGTTTTCGTCTGCTATCAAATAGTTACATTATTGTTTTACAGGTTATGCAGCAAGACACAACACAAAACCACCCTTCAGTGTCAAGAAAATGGAAGGTTTATTAAAGGAAGCATGTGCCCAAGTTACACAGGAAGATTGGAGTAAAGTAGTACAAAAAACAAAGAAAATAATAATGGACGACTTCGAAAGAGACGTACACTTTGATAATGTAATGGACAATCAACTGGTCATTAATTTAAATGACGATGATGACGAAGACGACGATACTAGTACTAGTAGTGAATAAAAAAATATCCTAAACATTTCTTTTATTTAATTATAACAATTGATTTCTTAAAATTCGGATATTATAGTAATCGATCTCTTAAAGTTCGGATATTATAGTAATCGATTTTTTCATCCCATCCCTATCATTCAAATGTCAGAACTGTCAAACGGTACTTCTTAGATTTGACGGACTGTAATTGATAACTCATATTATTTCTCATTTCTAATCACAATCGGACGGTCCTTGTCAATGCTCTGTGGACTTTTACTTATTTGAATTTCTTGTAATTTATTTACATTAAATTTGTTCAATGAATTTAACTAAATGAAAATTACAACCATAATAATTTCAATATAAACCACAAATCTAAAATTGTAATCTTTCATCTCCAGGAATGGTTAATAGCGATGGCATACATCCATCCCAAGAACGCTGAAGAACAGAAGATCTCCGACATGGTATACTCCCTGTTCAGGATGCTGCTACATCACGCTATCAAGCACGAGTACGGAGGCTGGCGGGTCTGGGTGGACACGCTCGCCATCGTGCACTCTAAGGCAAGAGCTTGAAAATACATTATATATTTAAAAGAAACAAAAAAATATGTCACTAGATGAAGGTAGGAATCACTTGCCATATTTATTGAGTGTTCCAATTTTTATTCTGCAGGTATCATACGAAGAATTCAAACTGCAATTTGCTCAAATGTACGAACATTATGAACAGCGACGTGCTGACAACATCACGGACCCCGCCGAGAGACAACAGCGTCCCATATCCACCATCTCTGGTTGGGAACGGCATGAGCAGCCTCCGCAACGTAGGTTACATCACGCTGCCCAAACTGAAATAGGCACCGGTCTTTCTTTACGAGATGTTGATAACTGCCGATGTGCCCCAAGAACAGATGATACTGACGCTTGTAAACTACATAGCCCAGCTCCAGTAGAAAATCGTGATGATGCTGACGTGGAACACGCTGTGGATGATGTTGAATGCTCTGAATCTCGAACTCCTGATGTTCCTATTGACACTGTTCCAGAAACTGAAATAACCAGTAGTATAGTCGATGAAAGTAGATTATTATCAGAACCAGAGTCAGGTGTAGGTACTCTGGAAAGAAGTGATGAACCTATGAGGAGAGGCAGTCTTGATTACATTCCTGTAAGAGATGTAGGAGACATCGTTGCGAGAGATGATACGGATGTGACCGATCGCAGTGAAGGAATACCTTCAAGTCTTTCTGTTAGTGAAACGGCAAGTCCAGAAAGGATTGCTGAAGCAAATGCCATTGAACGTGAGTCTGAACTTTCTGATCCATCAGAATTGTATCTAACTCCAAGTGAAGCAACAAGTCCACGACGTACACAAGATAAGACTGAAACTTCGAACGAAGAAGAAATAGACGTTGATGACCCCAAACACGTTGCTATAAACATTGTCAACGACGTCTTGAGTATTGCTTTAGAGACTGTACGGATAAAAACTGATGACGATACTGATTCTGGAGCGATATCTGGTGGCTTACATTCGGAAGGAAACACACCAAATGGCCGCGAGGATTTAGAACCAGAAATAGAAGAAATTATTGATGAAAAGCGTGTCGCAGAAACGATAGCTCATGATTTAGTAAGTGAATTAATTTCAGCTGTCATTACAAAAAATAGTGAAGCAGAGAGTAATGAAAACATTGTAACAGATGATAACAGCCCGCAAAGGGTCATACCTTCGGATCATCCTCACGAAGGTAACGTCTTGCCACTAGATGGTGAATTTTTAGTCAATTCTAGAACAGAAGAGGCTGAAAAACTCGTAGATATAGAAAAGAAAGACGGTGATACAGAAGAGACTGAACAGAACGAAAGCCAAAGAGTCGGGACTCCGATACAAGAGGAAGAAGAAGATAAAGCGCCAGAAAACCCGCCTATTTCAACAATTAGTGAGAGCATTCCATTAGCTAGTAAGACCCATGATAGTGAAGAAGAAAGGAGCCATGAAGAAAGAGATAAAAGACGTGTGAGTTTGCCTGGTGACAGTGAGATGAAACAGGACAGCAGTAGAGGTGATGGTGTCGCTACTCAAGGAACTAACACGTCTACGTCGCCTAAGAGGCCTAGAAGTGCTTCGACTAGTACACAAGTGGATTCTAATCATTTTGGTAAGGGTTTTTGTATCTATTATATTGTCCGCTTACTCTTTGTTTCCCAGAATTTTAACCAGGCTGTCAGAAGTTAGTAGGATACTGTAAACCCATTCCTATCGAACCTTTTAAAGACAAATGACTTCACTGAAGAATTATGTCATGTTACTGAAGTGACATTATTCGTATCGGTCAAAGATATTTGAGCTTTGCCGTGTTGATAACTTTTTCCTCTAAATTTAAACTGGAAATGTTTAGAAAGGAATTGCAGTAGTGGATGTAAACCTTACCAAATTCTAATTCTATTGATATGTTTTATATATGTGTTATATATCTATATTGTAGAAACAAAGCGTCCATCAAAATGCTCTCGTCCGATGTTCTCCCCGGGCCCAACGCGACCTCCGTTCCGGATCCCGGAGTTCCGCTGGTCCTACATACACCAGAGGCTACTGTCTGACGTCCTGTTCAGCTTAGAAACTGATATTCAAGTAAGTGAGATTATGTTAATGACAAGTACACACCAGGCAAACAAAGACGAACTACTAACGAACGAACTCGGATGAACGAACTGTAGAAGAAAATCTTTTCATCAGCTGCAACTCTAACATGGGCAGTAGTTAAAGTTGCGACTGTGGGGCTAAGAACTAAAAGGAGTTTTTAACAGTAGATTATTTAATTAGTGTTCATGTAATTACAGGCTTGTTAAGATTTGATTTATACCTAAATACATACATATAAATAATCACGCCTTAATCTCCGGAGGGTTTAGCAGAGGTGAATTAACACCCACACACATGTAATAGAGGGTGACCCTATTGCCATCTTCAGGGCACTTTTTTGAGTCTAGCCATGCATCTGAGACTCAGTCTCGGCTGTATATATCTTACTCATGTTAAACAGCCCTATCCCTCAGTCGCTTTGTACGACACAGCATGGGAAGAGATGGGGTGATTCAAATTCTACTCTGCCTAAAATAAAATTATAATGTGTACAAACAACTCGTAAAATAATATTACATGTTAAAGTCAATGATGTAGAATGTAGACCCCACTAAGATCCTTTGCAAGTCAAGTCACCTGCAAGTCGATACACAACTGCTGATTTACTGATGAAGTTGTGGTGTAGGCTTTTTTCCCGGACTATGGGCGTCAGAGACACAGCATAAATATCTACAGTATTGTCCTTCATATCAAAAGTAACTCGATCTCCGCATGGGCTCGGCGCGCAACAAGGTCTGAACCAATCAGGAATATCCCGTAGCTAAAAATGGACGGTGTGTCTTTTTTTCAATAGTAACCGCGTGTTGTTTTTTTTTTCTAAAAATATGGCAAGAGTAGGTATATTGTGCTTCTTTTTTTTTTCTTCTATTGGTTACATGAATTCGTTAGTAAAGCACCCCGAGATAACGTTTTTTAGATTACCTGGAAACGTAGGAATATTATAGAAATTACTAGTGGGTAATTACTAATTTATGTCTTTTTAATAGATGTTATTTTCTCCTCTCGGAAGAAAAATCCTGGATTAATAAATAACTTGAAAGTAAAGGAAAGTGAATGACATAAGTGAACAATACTCGAATTAATAGCCAGCTGTTCAGCTTCGCATGAGTGACCAAATAATATTTGTTTTGAGTCGTGGAGATGTACCTACATTTACCTACCTAATAGAGACTTTTATAGAATATACTGTTTAAATTTAAAAAAATACAATTACAAAATTAGTTCAAGCTTTCGAATATAACTGAGATTGGCGCTTAAATGAACCGTAGATTGATATGTGAAAGTATGAGGTTTATTAAATATCCTTTAATAATATGCACCAAAAGACTATTTTTGTATCATCATAGTCGAACATCAGCTGACTGCATAAAAACACCATCCCTTGGGGCAAAAAAACTGTTACGACAAATTAATTCTCAAAAAAACCATCCTTTTTTAAATCGAAGCATCGAGCGTGGGAAACCGTAAACATTGTCATGTGTTTTATAGAACCCGGTACTAGGGTATAAGATGATATAAGGAGTTTTACGTTATGATTCTTATTTGACGAACTGTGGTGAACTGCTAAGTCAGAGATAGATCGTTCGTTTTCCGCATCGTGAAGTGAATGATTAGTGTTTTTGTGAATATGCATATTTGCATTCATATGTCTATTTCTGTGTATGATATTATGGTATGAATTTACAATAACTAAATATGTTCATCCTGTTTCTAGAATTCATAAAACAAGCTAGTTAAGCTAACTCTAAATAGTGCATATAACATGTCCTACAATATTTAATATTCATTGTAGGTTTGGCGGAGTCACTCAACGAAGTCGGTGATCGACTTTGTGAATAGCAGCGAGAATGCAATCTTCGTGGTGAACACAGTGCACCTGATCAGTCAGCTGGCTGATAATCTAATCATTGCTTGCGGCGGATTGTTGCCGCTCTTGGCCTCGGCCACCTCACCCAATGTAAGTATTCCTCATATTTTTAAGTTTTATCTCGCTTCAGATTTTTAACAGATTCAAACTTTTAAATAAATAGTTGTTTAATGTTAATAATTCTCTTTAAAAGTAAGGAAAAACTGTTTAGAGTGTATATTTGCAACGGGGAAGTAGTTATTCTACTATTGTCTTTGTGTGTCGAAATTTGAAATGTCTGTTAAGGGTGAATTACCTATACAGAAAAAGCAAGAGGCATATTTAATATATGTGTCCACAGAACGAGCTAGACGTGATAGAGCCTACTCAAGGCATGCCCGTGGAGGTCGCGGTGACGTTCCTTCAGCGGCTGGTGAGCATGGCAGACGTGCTTATCTTCGCCAGCGCCCTCAACTTCGCAGAGCTGGAGGCTGAGAAGAACATGTCCAGTGGGGGCATCCTCAGGCAGTGCTTGAGGCTGGTGAGTGGGGGCAGCCGGGGAACGGGTGGGAGGAGTGGAAGTTAGTCGTGTTGTTTTGATTTTTGGAACTGTCACCTGAGATTTTAAAGTTTTCTAATTATTATAAATATTGAGTGACAGGTGCACTCAATTTTTCGACTCGAAATTAATTTGAAATTCTCGATTGTGCTAAAGTGTACTTTTGACAGTATTACCAGCTTAGAATAATAAAGTTACCAAAAACTGCACGACTAACGTGAATGAAAAAAGAAACATTTTTCTATGTATTACCGTTTCTTCATAATATGTTGAAATATATATCAATTTTATTCTCAGATAAAATAGATTTCTTGTGAAAAACTAGTAATGTAAATGTTATTCATTTTTATACATAGACTGTATAGAAACTATGACTTCTTTTTATAATATTAGTGTCTATCTGTAGGCTGATAGTCTTTCTGTCTTAGATTTTCTTTATGACAATGTAGATCTTCTTACAACATTAGCATAGATCTGTTTTCGTCTGCCGTACTCTTGACGTTGATGCATTTTTTAAATATTTTTTTCGCATTCCTCATAGATTTTCTAAAAAACAAATAGATTCAATTAAAAAGTCGTAGCAATTGCGTAATCTGCATCGCAAATGTACCAGTAGCACATAAACGTGAAGAGTACGGTGCGTGCGGTGGACGGCTACTACTTCCTAGAGCTCTAGCGAGTCGTAGCGCTTAGCGCGGCGTGTAGGTGTGTGCGGTACACACTTGTGTGTGTGTGTAGGTGTGCACGTGTGCTGTGCGCAATTGTCTGGAGTGCAAGGAGCGCCAGCGCCTGGCCGCGGCGCGCGCCGCCACCCGCCCCAACAACGAACCCGATCCTAAGGTAACTACATCTCCTTACGCCTATGTCACCCTGGTACCATGCGTTCGCACTGATACCCCCGAACAATAGAATCGTTCAAATCTGCTAAATACAGTCCCGCCCCCGAGTAATCTGTTTGTTTTTATAACTTTAAAAACACCCTTGTTTGGAATTTTAGATGACTTCTTAGTTTCAAAGCAGCTGATTCCCACAACTGTTTGCATTTATGCTAACTTGGTACATAATATAGAATGAAGAAGTTTGAAGAGTTCTTTAAGTGCTCCACTTAAGAACTCGTTGGCATTTTTTGCTTTACGAACATCTGCCTTATCGATGGGGTATAGCTAGTGACTTGTAACTCAGTCGACGATGCAACCTTCCTCTCCGTTCTTTAGCCCTGGTACTTAAACTGTAATCGATACTAACGATTGCTTTCAACACCTTGCACTGCTCACAAAAATTGTTGGAATATAAAATGCAAATAATAAAACACAACACACCGCGCAGAATAGAAAATAAGCACAAAATTGCATGTCAAGAAAAAATGAATTATAATAAATATAGCTTTGAAATGGGTATATGTTACACGCCCAAATGTGCATGTGTCAAATTTTAGATAGTTTTTTATTTATTTATTTTACAGTGCATTCTATTAATACATAGTTAAATAATACTATACTCATACTTCACAATAATAACCACCTTAGCAGCGGTTGTGTTATCTTACAAGTATTGAACATTGTTGCCTTCACACATCGTTCAATTTATTATTAAAATTATGGTATTCATTGAAATTGTAACTCGTAGAGTGTGGTGGCGAGTTTGGCGGACGCTTCTAGCCCAGTCAAGGACCCTGAGAGGCTTCTACAGGACATGGACGTCAACAGGCTTAGAGCTGTCATCTATAGGGACGTGGTAAGTTGCATAAATAGGCTCCTTAAGTATTGTAAAGCGTTTCCTTCTGATTCTCTATATCATAGTTTAGAATCTAGTAATTACTTGCGATGTATCTTGTGTAATCCGGTGCTATAATACGCTAATATTAATTCGTTACATAAGAAATTGCCGTTTTTTTTAAGAAATTGGAGGAAACCCAATTTTCAGTACAAATGCATTTTTTTAGAAATGACAAATCCAAATTTTATGATTTTTTTTGTGTATGAATGAGACGACATTAAAGTAACAAAAGCTTTATTACATTTTTGGAAAGTGACAGCTATAAAAAAGTAATACGAAATTTATCATCAAAATGGATAGCATTTAGGAAGTACTGTTTTAAGACCGAATTTAATTTATCAAGCGGCCAATAAAACAAAATTTAATTCAAAGTTGTAAAATCTTGAAATCAACTTTCAAACCAAATATAAACAATGGAAATAGCTATTAAATTACAGGAATAACGAACTCATGAATCTGTAAGAAAATTTCGGCGGTTTCAAAGATAGGATATAATACCTATCTGCTGGATATTGGCATCGGCCAAGCGTACTTTTTTTTTTTTTTTTTACGTGCGCAAAATCCCCACGGATACCTCCCCACCGGAGCCGGTGGAGGAGGTTATGTCGGACTCGAACCGACTAAAACGCACGCCGCCTGTGGGTCGTTTCGGTTGCCGAAGGTGAGGTTGACAGGCATATCCCTCGCACCCCGGCCGACCCAGGGCCATCTCTCACGATCTGGCCCTCTTCTCGGGTGTGGGGACCACAGAGTCCCCAACTCGTCCCCGGAAACGGGGAGGCGCGCCACGCGCGCCGCCGCCGCGGCCTGCCTCTGCAAGGGTGACCGGCCAAGCGTACTTGTATATTGTGGACCGCAAGAAACTAATTTATTAATTCGCATCGGATGGCTTAATTTTTTATTATGGCTGTGTGAAGATACCTGTAAAAGGTTTCAGAACCCCAAGGATATCTCCTCACACTTACCTAAGGACGCACGAATACCATATAGAGTGATACAAAAAGACCGTAAAATTGGGCAGTTAATCAAAAATTGTAATTGACAAAAAAAGACACTTAAACGGATATTATTGCATTTTTGTGGTATTGTTTTCTTTTCACAATTATAAAACGGTTGAGGACTTATCGCGATCAAATCATGGAACTTAAAATTTTTGCTGATGTTTCGGATGCGTAGTAGCACCCGTGGTCACGACTTGACTCTTACCATTTTTGCCGACGTTTCGAATGTGTTACAGCGCCCGTGGTCATAACTTGACTATTGAAAAATAACATTGTTTACATTTAACCTGAAGTTTCGGCTACTTTTTAGCACCTAAACATTTGTTGGTAAAATATTTGCAGGAGGAAACGAAACAGGCTCAGTTCTTGTCTCTCGCGATCGTGTACTTCATCTCTGTGCTGATGGTGTCGAAGTACCGCGACATCCTGGAGCCGCCCGCGCACGCGCCGCCCGACTGCTCGCGCCGCGCTCACCACGCGCACGACCACCACGGTGAGCCTCACGACACACCCACACACACGCTCACACACACACACATACACACACACTTACGCACACACAGACACGCACACACACACACTCAGACACACCAAACACACACACACACGCACACAGACACACACATACACACAGAGACACGCACGCGCGCACACACTCACAGAGCGACACACACACACACACATACACACACACACACACACAAACACACACATACAGACACAACAAACAAACACGTCATTAAAATATCGTGACTTCACTACAGAATCGCTGACATGACGTGCTTATAAGCTATCGTGTTCGGGCCGCGGTCCAAAGAAAGAAGGGCGAAGCTATATAGGGCGTATACTCTACAAGCGCCGTTACGTTCCGTTTGAAGTGTTTGAACGAATATGATTTATAAAGCTTATTTTAAAAAATGTACAATGCGCTTAAAAGAAATAAGCATACGTTTCGTTATGTTAAGTTAAAAGGACCACTACTAATACTACATTTTCGTCACTCTGGACCGCAACTGCCTTGCGCGACGCTTTTAGCACACCATGGTAGGGTCACAGAACGCATAAACATAGTAGGTAACATCAACTATGGTTAATCCTTACAATAACACTGTTAAACACACGCTCGTTAACTTCAGTAAAATTAACTGAAGTATTTAAAATCTCATAGAATTTATAAAACTAGTCTGTGATTGCTTTGTTCAATCACACATAATATAACCCCGTTGTTTTTTAAATATTATTTATATTATTTTTACCTGAACGAACATACATGTGCACGCTTTCTTATATTGATATTTTAGGCGTATGATTAAAAATTACTACTGAATACTGATTGAATGGACGGAGGCGTTTAATAGACTAACTCCGGTTTCTCGTACGATTATCAAACTCCTATCAACTTAATCACATCAATTACTGAACGCTCATTAGTTGCCTGTTGATCATCAATAATATTAAACAATCCATAGAGACTAGGGTTTTAATAGGTTTAAAATAATCTAGTAACATTGCATAAGTTTAAGTTCAAAATACTGAAGCATGAGCTCAAAATGAAACAGAGTATGTCAAAATTGATAGCGATTTTGATGAAATTTTATATGGGGATAAATTAGACCTTGAGAAAGGACATTTTTGCCATGATTTGTCGCGAACCAACTCCAAACAGGCAGGGCCGCGGGCAACAGCTAGTGTATTATAAGAAATTCTTTATTTTTTTTTATTTATCTCTCCAATTAGAAATTTGACATTTCAAATTGACTCTACTACGACATAGGAAAATATTTTGGAAATAACATTTTATTGAGTAATAATAATTATATAGTGAGATTAATTGCTATTAAAATTCAAAATGAGTACATTCACATCATCTATTGACACTATACCTAGGAGAACCTCATGGGATTATATTTTTACGCCAAATGTTTTCGCAACGAAGTAAGATGTAGGGCATGACACGAAACGCACACACCTATGATCAAAATTATTCACTGATTTATGCAGTAGACTTCAATGAACACACAGTACCGACTTTGTGATTTAGCACTTCGGTAAGAAGAGTGAGTGAGATCGACTTCCTTCGGTATTGTAAAGCATTATCTCATCTCTACCGCACAGCGGACATCTACAGCTTGATATCTTTCTAGAGTAGTTAATACCGTTTCTTTTTTTTTGTAAACTCAAACGGTTTTAACTATCAAGGTATCAAACTGTCAGTCCGATGCGCGATATAGAGAACGCTCTATAAAAACTGAAATCGATCCTTGCCTCTTTGTCCTCTTCTTCTGGACGTGTCAAATCATAACTGTACCTATGTATTTATTATATTTTGTAGAGAAACTTTTACTTTTTTTTTATAGTTGCCACTTACAATATCATCCATAAACAAAAAAAATAAGCAGTAATAATTTCTTCTCCACAAGCAAACTATCGTTGAGTTATGTTATGTATGTGTGTAGAATTATGTCTTGGTATATTTTATGTATGAAATACTATAACTATATTATCTTCTATGTCTAGAAATATCGGGTTTGTTTATTAGAATATGGATTAATAGTTATGCTATTTATTTTTGCTTCTTTTTATAAGCTTCACCGCACTCAGTATAAACATGATTTTCTCAAAACTATTGGTTCTCATATTAACATTGTCACAGTCGTGTAAAGTCGCTCTCTGAAGTAAAGCTATAAGTTACACGTATATTAAGATTTAGAGCCATGCAAACCATGCAAAGTAGGCGACTAAATGCCACATTATTTCACTTTGGTCTACCAAATAAACGTACATGCTTATAATTTAGAGGGTGACGTTTCAAAAAGGATATTAATAGACTGTATATCTGAATTGTGTCGTTTCTCCTTTTTTTTTCACGCCGCTTGATATACGCGTCACGATTTGGGACACTGGTAAAATCGTCTACATTGTACTACACGCTGCTGGTATACATACATCGTTCGATTCTTTACAACTCCGCTTTATGTGTAAATACCGCGATATCCAACGATCGAACAATCCTATTCAATTTAAACTCCTCCGTTATCTCTTCCTGTTTCCTATTCCCCTGGTACTTTTGTGGTTCGGTGGGTGGGTTTGGCTCGCAGGGTCTCGGCCACTGTTCCCGCAGTGGTCGCACCACGTGTACCCGCAGTTTCTGCCGGGTGGGCACCCTGCTCACCGACACCCTCACTCGCACTGCAAACTCGATTGCAGCCAACACGTTAACAATAATACGCTCGCACACACTCGCATCGCTAACTACCACCGCGCTCACGCAGGTAACGCGACCGAGACACATGGCGTCCGCATTACGTGCAATATTGTTAATATTGATTACCATCGTAACTTGGTTGTATCATCAGTGATACATGCTGTGATCAAATTTATAAGATTATTTAAGAATAAATGTGATCAACTTTCTCGAATGCACGACAGAGCAACAAAACTGTTTTATCTCCGTGCTTCAATATCGCTCCACGCTTCTATAGTGCCTTCGATTGCTGTTTCGTGTGTTCTGATCAAAGAAATACATTTAACAATTGTACAGTAATGTGGACGCCTCAATACTTTATGTGGTCGAAGTTCGCGCGCACTGTTTTGTCTTTATATATGTTGACACATTCTTCGGCTTTGAAATGTTCTATTTGTGATTTTTTAATTGTTGTCAAACTGTCGTCGAAGACAAAGCATTGTAATTATGCACCGCTAAGGCACCGCTTAATTTTAAGTTCATTTTTTTATTTTGTTGCGTCATCATTTGAAGTAGTTATTGATAAGTCCATAAAAGCATGTTTAAGATTGAAAGTGCTCAAACGTTCTTGTAAGAATCCGAGTTGTGTGGAAACTGTGAGAGGAATACATAGTTTTTTTGTAGCATGTATAGATTTTGTAATTGTAGTTTCGGCAGTAATCTAAGTACCCTTATTAATCTGATGCTTCGAGTAAAAGTAACAGAAAAAATCTTAACGCTTTATACAGAGTCAAATATACAGTAAATTAGAAGTAAATTTATCCAGGAATAGTAACGTTGTGTAGGAACACCCGACTTACCCGCTTTATTGAAGCAAGCTTTGTCGATGTTGTCTTGAATATTGCACACATTTTGTTTCTCAAACTAATTTGGTACTTTTCTACATTTCCTTTAGAGCACAATGGAGATGATGTGGAATACGCCATGATTGTGGTTGACGAAAACAATTCTACTATTAACGATCTGGATTCGCCCTCCATAAAGGTAAGGTCCTTTGACTGTCGTGTTCTGTGTGCGATTATTGCGATCATGGACAGTATCGTGTTTGTGTACGATCTAACTGCATGTTATTTTATAGACCCTCTTCAACTCGTATCTTAGAAACTTGAGGTATCTTGAAACTAAAGTAAGAAATAGGAAATTATTATTGCTGATTTAGTGGTTGAAGCTGAAAATTTATAACATTTTTAAAGATCGCATCTAATTTAGAATTTACTTTCGTGATTAGTGAATTTTGCTATAGTTTTTACAAATTTGATCTACAACAAATTTTCAATAGCATGTTGTTTTCTATATTTTCTTTCAATCTCTTTTAATTTAGGTATCGTTATAGGAAATATATTTTCAATATAGACGTAAGTAACTTAGAGTATCATGATCATAAGATTAGTTTTAGTAATAAAGATAATTAAACATCAGAAGCATGTCATTCTAGTAATTTCCCCCAATAGCAAAACCTTAGTTCCATGTTGTGTTTGGGCAAAATTATTTGCTATTTGCCAATTGGTTTTTGTTATCGATGTCGCTACTACAGATAATGTCATATTGAACATAAGTATGGAAGATTTTGTGTGATTTGTGACCGCTTCATTATATTCGTTTTGTTTTGCTTTTGCAATAAAATAAATGAAGGAGACGGATGGCAATGAAGAGGGCGTTGCAAAAATAGAGACGACGACTGACGAACTGAAGCCAAACTCTGGAGAGAAACCAAAGCCTAGCGATAAACCGGAAACAACACCGGGCTCAGAGAAAGAAGAGCCGCTATTCAAGTCGAGCCTGCGAGTTAAGCTACAGGCCAAACCAAAGGTTAGTATTGACGATCAGAGGGGAGTCGGCCATTCTCTGTCTATCCTATTAGTTACTGCGTCTCCTAACTGTGGTCTTTTGGGACTGTTAGTTTTGTACTTCGATGGATTAATAAGGTTAAACCTAGTTTTCTTCTGATGTGATGACCTGCTTTATGAGACCAGATGTAGCGATGTTTTTAAATCTAACCTTTCATTATGTGGATAGTTTTTAATTTTGTGTAATAAATGAATGTTATTGTCCTGTTATAAGCCTCCGCCGAGGTCGAAAGCATTGTCGGAAATAACGGTGTCGGTGGTCAATTTGGTTTGTACCCGTTGTGATTTTGTGTGAACATGAATTAGTGCTAAACCTTCTGATTGGTTCTGGAACTATAATACATTCTAATCTTCACTGTCAAGAATCACTACGATGTTATTTTTAACTTTTATATATCTCCAAAAACAGCTACAAATAAAATTATTAAACATTTCCAATTATTTTTTTATTAAAGTTCCATAATCAATTCGAAACACTTACACACGAAATACACAAGCTTGTCACATATATGTACTCAACATACAACACAAACTAGGCCAGCTATGCTCACTTCAGTAAGTATAATACTCTCTATACACAAAACAACCAGGTTGACGAGATCTAGCACCAAAGCACCAATACACAATGTTATATGAAAAAAATATGTTAATTTGTATTATACTAATTAAATAAAGTTAACAATCGAATTTATTTCGACGATGTTCTGTGGGTTTGTAATTTGTATGTTACGTTTGTGAAGTTATTTATTATTTATTTGTTTGACTAGTTGTAAGACTTTCCCGCATGGGTTGGCTAAGCTTGCTTTGTCACACTTCTTTTCAAGCATGCTAATGTAGTCGTTATCACTATTAGTGTAATTGTTACTGTCATTATCTTCACGACCATTGGTAGATACGACAAAAAGTTATTGTAGGGTAATGAAGGTAAGGTTTATGATAATGAAAAAATTTGTAAAACATTTCTTGAATTACTTTCAAATAAAATTTGAAATTTAATTTCCAATACTCTGGTGCTACACACGTCCATAGGCCACGGTAACCACTTTTCATCAGGTGGGCCGTGTGCTAGTCTACCACTTAAGTGATATAAAAAAATCCAGAATGGTATTTGAGAACTGGCGACAGATTAACATGAGAAATCATTAAATTATTAACCTCTTAACTGAGATACCTGGACACGCTCCTAAATTTTAGGTAATTGCCTTAATAAAATCATTATCTCAAGAATTTTTTTGGATTTCTAAATTTCATATGAGTAAATATTTTAAAACGATTTCTGCAAGATGCTACCGTCTGAGGTAGCAGCTGTTTATTTGGACAGTACCTATCACTCCGATATGTTAACAGAGCGTGGACTCGATCGAGGACGCCGGCTCCTTCCACCTGAATTCGAACGAAACCACAAACAACGACCCGGAGACGTCGAGTGAGATCGCTCTTGATGACAACAAACACCCGGTTTGTATTCAAATAATTTTCATAAGTGCCGAATACAATATAAGTCAGTTGGGGTCAAGTTCTATAGGTAAACTGTTACAGAAGGCTTAATTATAATATTATTATGTGTATCTTAGATATCAAAATAAAACTACTTATTAACATATACACATACATGTAATTACAGGCAGAGGTTAATTAACACCCACATTTCGGTTGGTTTTCTGCTCCATGTGAATGAATGAATGAATGAATGAATGAATGAATGAATGAATGAATGAATGATTTATTTTTTAAACAAATAAGAGTACATACAGCATTTTCACATTATCATAAAAACAGTTCAACCAGTGTAATAGGGGGTTAACCTGTTGTCGTCTTCCGGGCACTATTGTTGACTCGAGTCATGCATCTGAGCCTGAATCTGGGCTGTATATATAATGTCTGATGTTAACCAGCTCTATCCCTTAGTCGCTTTGTTCATCACCGCATGGGAAGAGATGGGGTGGTTCAAATTCTACTCTGCCGGGAACCACGCTGTTAATAAGTCGTCTGACTGTTCTGAAAGTTTTAATGATGAACATTTTTATCAACTATTTCAGGTAAGCAATGATGAATCCTGGACCGATGTGAACCTAAACGAAGATGGTGAGCGAGGACCCGCTACTATAACCGGCAGGACTCGAGACCACGAGGGAAATATACATGAAGGTACGTGTGATAAATCTGCATTTTATATTAAATATTATTCATTGGACGATACCACCAAGCGGTTCGGAGACTTTTTCCTTTGTCGCACCATTAAGGCATGGAAGTCATTACCAGTTCACGTGTTTCCTTCTTCCTATTGTCCTGGGACCTTTAAGCGGGGCGTGAAAAAGCGTATTTTGAGGCCTCCATACTGAGTGTCACCATTGTAACATGGTGTATGTAGGTAATGGTGACACTCTTTTCTGAGACTTTGCCTTCATTTTACTATCAGGTGAAGCAAAGTCTAATTGACGTGTCCATACAAAAAAGGTAGGACACCCCCTAGCCAGACGAATGGACGACCTGAAAAGGTGGCTGGGACAGACTGGATGCGGAAGGCAGAGGATCGGATAAAATGGCGCATATTGAGGGAGGCCTATGTCCTGCCTGGCCTGTGGGCTAATTGAATGATTAATATAAAAACACAGGGGACTACGATTCTTAGTAGGTGGTTAGCTAAGAAGCAAGAAATAATTTTCTTAATATGCATAAATATATGCCTTTGTTATACAAGACTTAATTAAGTATAAACCTTTTCTACTACACATCATGAAAAGGTATTTGTCTAGGATGTGTGTTGAATTGGACCTTAAGTATAATTAAATCGTGCCTAGCGCTGATTTTCAACTTAACTCTCTGTGACCCACAGATGCCAATTAACTTATCATACCAAACAGATAAATTCCTACAGTACACATAGATAGAAAGTAACAAACAGAAATAAAAAGAAATAATATCATATACTCTTTTTTTTAACGTGCGAAAAATCCCCACGTATACCCGGAGTCGGTGGGAGAGGTTATGTCGGACTCGAACCGACTAAAACATACGACGTCTAGGAGTGATTGTTGTTTACCGGAGGTGATGTTGGCAGGCATATCCCTCGCACCCCGGACGACTCAGGGCCATCTCTCTCGATCTAGCCCACCTCGGGAAGGATCCTGTACTGACAACCTTGAGTATGAAAGTTTGAAGGGTAAGAAATGTAAAACAAAGATATCGGAATCACAAAAGTATTTATTATTGTTTATTACTACGAATAATGTATTTATACTAAAAATATTCTTGTGATTTCAGATATAGACAAACAAATTCACATGAGGAACTCAGAAACTCACCACCATATTCAGCAAAGACATCAGAATAGGAACTTGCAAGCGGCGCAGAGACATCTACATCCCGTAAGTACTTAACAATAAAATAATTGTATTGTATGGTAATGATGTACAATACAAATGTATTGTATCTAAAAAAAACAATCATTACGTAAAATATCCCCCCATGATTCTTCGGAGTATAGCCACTAATGTCACCTGCAAGCCGATGCACCGACTGATTGGCTCCCGAGGTTCTGTCGTAGACTTATCTCTCGGTTTTGGGGGTCAGACGCTCAAAAGATATGCAAACTAATATGTAGGGCGGACTCCAGTCTTCAAATTGTAAGCTTTGGATGCAATATTAAGAAGCATTGGTAGCTTAGTGGTTCTGGAGTCGGCCTTACGATCCAAAGGTACCGGGTTCGAATCCTGACTATTTCACTATCGACTCCTAACACAAGCAATTTCGTTTAGCTGGAGGAGTTAGAGCGAATATTTGTAATTTCGGTTCTAATATTGTTTTTGAAAAATTAAATAAATATATTGAAGATATGTAGATGGAAAAAAGATTTATATAATACAAAATAATAATAACTAATATTATTTATAAAAATCTAATATATTATAATTATTATGTATAAAAATCTACGTTTATTTGTGTATTTTGGTGTACAATAAAGAATATTTATTATTATTACTAAAAAAATCAGGATAAAGATAATAATTTCATAAAATATATCCTCTATCATATTCGCAGGACAACGACACTCTCGCCGGTCTGAACGCTATGAACACCTCCATGTCGGTCGACGGGGTTTCCCGGGAAGCGTCTCTTACCCACAAGTTGGAGACGGCCCTAGGCCCGGTGTGCCCCCTCCTGCGGGAGATCATGCTGGACTTCGCCCCCTTCCTCTCCAAGACCCTGGTCGGAAGCCACGGACAGGAACTGCTAATGGAGGGTAAAGGTATACAGTACTAGGCATGGTAGATAGCATTCTTGGTTTCATATTTTTTGGCTAACATTGGTTTATTTTAATGCATTAGTTGTACTATGATTTAATAATTAAATTTGGGCCTTGCTTATTGGGTTTATACATCCATACATGTAATAACGCCTTTATATCCGAAGGGTTTGACAGAGGTGAATTAACACCCACATTTCACCAATAATAAAATTGTATTCGGTCCCACGTAATAGGGAGTTAGCCTATCGCCGTATTCCGGGTAGATACTATTGTGTACTCAAGCCATGCATCTGAGGCTGAGTCTGGGCTGTATATATCTGTCTGATGTTAAACAGCTCTATCCCTTAGTCGCCTTGTACGTCAACGCATGGGAAGAGATGGGGTGGTCCAAATTTTACTCTGCCGGGAACCACGCGGCCATTAGGTTTATATAATATTAAATTTGTCTTCAGATATAGTTAGTTTTATGTCTTATTATAATCGTTGGCTGTTATAAAAATCACTTAACAGTGGTGATGCTTAAATTATACTGTAGATTGATGGCACTTGGTGGAATTTGTTGTTACACATATTGATAACTCACTTGTACTTTCCATAGTATTTTATTTGTTATTACACCTGATCGGTTTCGCCTTACGGCATCCTCAAAGGTTTACAATGACATTTAAGAAAGAAAAAAAATTTTTTTTTTAAAGTACAAGTGAGTTCTCAATATGTGATGCTTCAATATATGCTTTCAGGGGCTTATTATTCAATTCATATTGTTTTTGTTACGCTTGTAATTGGTACAAATGCTTCAGATAGCTATTTTAAATTAGATCTAGCCATACTTAAGAGTTTTAAGATATGTGTCTTAAATTTGATCTCAAATATAATTCATGACCTAATATGTCAGTTCGGTGGAATAAAGAATATCGAATCTTCAAATCGATAAAGATAGCAAAAAAATTTCATCGGTCAGGCGGGACTCACCCGCGATCTTTCTCTTAGACGTCGCCGTAAGACGGATATATATAGAAAGATTTGGATCATTTCAGGCGAGGCTCGGTGGCTTAGTAGTCAGAGCATTCCCCCTGTAAAGGAAAGATCGCGGGTTCGAATGCCGCCTGAACTGATCCAATGTTTTTCTTACCTTAATCTATTTGAATAGTTAGCTTACTAAATGCTTTTTTTTTTCATTCAATATCTTCTTTAACGTCTAATATATCTAGCACTAGCTTAAGTTGACCATACTATTGGATCATTAATTTCCAGGTCTCCAAACCTTCAAGTCCAGCACGTCAGTAGTGGAACTAGTGATGCTGCTGTGCTCGCAAGAGTGGCAGAACTCTCTCCAGAAGCACGCAGGGCTCGCTTTCATTGAACTCATCAACGAGGGCCGTCTTCTCTCCCACGCCATGAGGGATCACATAGTGAGGGTCGCCAATGAAGCGGAGTTCATACTAAATAGGATGAGGGCTGATGATGTATTGAAGCATGCGGATTTTGAGGTGAGTGCAGTTTTCTTCTTACTTACATACGACTAAAATCTAAGTATTTGTTATTTTTGATTTATGTAGATGTATCTTTTTTTTTGTATTTTTATCAGCGATCTGTCAATAAACTGCAGATGTGATGTATGTAGGGCGTTGTAGAGTAATTTCTTAATTAAGAACTAGACTAGCTATGTCTAGCTTTATAGGTCCAGTATTGCGAGCCTTTTGAGTCTTCGCTTGTCCTCTGGCCTAAAATACTGTACAACGGTTATGAAATAAGTTTGATTTTGTGTATGGTTGTGCCGCAGTGCCTGTGCGCGTCCAGCGGCGCCGAGCGCGCCGACGAGGAACGCACGTGCGAGCGGCTCATCGCGGCGGCGCGCCGGCGCGACCACGCCGCCGCCGCGCGCCTGCTGGACAAGCTGCACCACGCGCCCGACCACCACACGTACGTACTCCCCCTCCAACGCTGCGATCCTAGTACCTAACGCCTTACCCCTCGTTTACACCTAAGTATAAAAACATGTAAAAAACCACGAAACAAGTTGTAAACGTGTTTGTAAAATACTTGTATAAACTCACGCCTATATCCCCGAAGAGGGAGCCAGTAGCCAGAGGTGCTAGCACCCACATTTCGCCAGTTTATGTTTTAGGTCCCAATGTAATAGATGGCGAGCCTAGTGCCATTAACCGGGCACTTATGAACCTGTGATAAATACACACATAACTTCGAAAAGCATCGAAAAGTCATTGGTGTGTGCCATGGTAAAACTTGGGATCGAACCCGAGACCTCGTCTCAGTAGTCCATTACCCATACCACTAGGCTAAAATTAAAAAATAATAATTTTAATATAAATTTAATATATTCTTGTTTGTATATTTAATACCATATTATTTCACACTCAATATAGTTAGTATGTTTGAACGAAAAAAAACTACGTTTGTGATCATTCAAATTTAAATATCGATAGTAAAAATACCTATATTATTGATATCGATAATCGTACTTCTTTTTGGTCCTTCGAGCCGGTTTATTCAACATTTTATAATAGTGTTATTGGACTCGTTTTTGAACGTCCATATTGACAGAATTTGTTGAAAGTTACGATACATTGTGTTCGAGTAAATGCTACCGCGTACTCGCAACCAAAACCATTAACCTACCGCGTACTCGCAACCAAAACCATTAACTATTAAATCCAAACCATTAGAATCATTATCTTAATTAATATAAGTCAATTATAACATAAACCATTTTAGTGTAAACTATTAGTGAGTGAATAAAACACTTTTCTTAAACTTACTCTTATTTTACCAATAACTTTTATACCAATACTAGCTGACCCACCCCAGCTTCGCTCGGGGTATATTTTGAAGCTTCATATCCCTTTGAGCCCGTATGTTTTAGTCTTCAAAATATGTATGAAAAATTGCCGAATTTGTGAACATTTATTATCAATGCTCCGCTCCCTTAAGTAGAAGCGTGATGATATATAGCCTAAAACCTTCCTCGATAAATGGACTACCCAACACTGAAAGAATCATTCAAATCGGACCAGTAGTTCCAGAGATTAGCGCGTTCAAACTAACAAAGAAACAAACAAACTCTGCAGCTTTATAATATTAGTATAGATATATCAAACAAACCAAGAGTTGGAGTTGTGTAGAATCAACCATAATACAAAGCAATAGCCAAATCTTTTCACATTGTATGTTGGACATCTAAAGTATTTACAGATATTATTTTTCTTTCTATATTCATCTTTATCTTGAACCCAATAAGTAATTACAAGCATTATCACTAACAAACTTGGCTCAAAAACTTTTGCAGTGTGGAAATGATTACGTATATGTGTCGCGAGCTATACGTGCCCCTGGTGTGCAGCGCGGCGAGCCAGTTCTGGAAGCTGGACTCCTGGGAGGACGACGCGCGCCGCCGCCGCCGCCTCGTGCCCGACGCGCGGGGCCGGCGCCACGCACACGCCGCGCTGGCCGCCGCGCCGCCCGCCGACCACCACCACGACGCCATCCTACAGGTACCTTACCCCCTCACACCCCCCCACATCCCACCCCCCCTGCTCCGCTATAACGCGATTCAATACCGTATAGGAACCAATCGCATATTTGCAAATCAATTCGTATCACTGCACATAATTTCTAGGCCTACCATGTAACGTCGACACAATGATCTCTACTCCCAAGACCCAAGGGAGCTATCTCAAAGCTGTAGACGGCCAACAGTTCAACCGGCATGCGAGGGAATTACCTTGTTAGGCTACCTTGCAATATGGAGCCGAGACGGCTCGGCGTATGGTTTTCAAGCCAGTTCAAGTCTAACAGTATCTATGTATTTCAGCACAATAAACACCCTATATCCTTTATCACGTGACAATAAACTTTTTCTAATCTCTTTATGGGAATATTGCTGCTGTTTCTTCTGGATCTTCAATGCGATTGTGACGCCCCTAGTGCAGCACACGTCCATAGGCCATGGTAACCACTTCCCATTAGGTGGACCGTATGCTTGTCGGCCACCTAAGTGGTATATAAAATACTGACATGTTATTGGCGTACAGGCAACAGAGGAGCTGCACTCGCGGATAGCAGCGGGCGGCGCGGGGCGGGGCGCGCAGCTGCCCACGCCAGCCGCCGCGGAACTCCTCGATGACGCTGAGCTCCTGGTAGATGACAGGGAAATCGACGCGGATCTTACCGGTGAGATTCACTGCATTTTATTAACCACAATCTTGACCGTTGGTAACTGATGATATGGTCAATGGTGGTATGCACTTACCTCAGAAATATTCTGTTCACTCTAGAGTTGAAGACTCCCTCCCAGGTTGCTTTTCCGAAACATAGAGGATACAAATCACATAAACCTCCTAACGATTCCTCATGCAGAATAACACTATATGTGTGTGTATTACTTTCTTCCCGGTAATATACCATAACGCCTGAAGAAGTTAGTGAGCAATCTCACTGTTGCCAATACGTGCACAATACTTTATCAGGCGCTTCTGTAGGCACTACCTTACATGTTATAATAATTGAGATAGGTTTTTAAAACTGTAGGTAGGTAAAATATTGTTGGAAACTAAAATATATTGGTGAACATAAACTGAAACAAATTAACCATTGTGTTTTACCTTAATAATGCAGTTCGCGTAGATCAGTGTATTGCTCTCATATTTTAGGCAGGCGTTATCATCCTAAAATTATTATAAACAGTTCTGCGATTCCGTTCGCGTGGAATTCTCATTCTGTTTCCGCAACCTACAGGGACCTGTTTCAGGCCTTGCAGGGATAGAAAACAAGACTATTAGTCAGCTATTAGAGTGTGAGAAATGAGAAAGAGTGCTCGAGTTTGGAACTAAGACTGCTTCCTACTCTTTCAGCTCTGGTAGCATAAAAGCTACATAACTTCTATGATGGTAATGTACGAAATAATGTATTATAAACTGTAGATACCTACTTATGTTATCCGTACTCTAAAATGGCGACAGAAACATGATGACGTGTGTCATCATTTTACGCACCAATCAGAGACGAGATAGTGTGTGTAAAAAATATATATCATTAGGAATAAATTCGTAATAACAATAATATTAACGATATAAATAATAATATTAATTAATAATAATGACGTATTATTTCTTCACGTGAATAAGTTCTACACTTAGTGTTTGCGCCATTTTTACCCGACTACAGCGAAGCAAAATGATGATTATGATTTGGGCAGGCTATGTATGTATGTAAGTTCATCTGTTCCCTCATAGCTCCTCAACCACTTATTAGAACTGAACAAATGAGGTATCGTTAGAAGCGTCTGATTTGTCCGCTAGATATAGGCTATATAATGTGTCACTGAATCTATTGTGGCGCCCTCTAGCGGTCAAATAGTACTGTGTTAAAAAATAAATTAGAGATAAATTTGTCGTGTTTGGTATCAAATGAAAGGGCTTAATTAGGACATTTCAAGTATGTATAAATTATACCCATAACTTGCCCTCCAAATAATATAAATAAAAAATAAGTTTAAAACTAGACTACTTACTGAAAAGTCATGCTCTAAACAGTGTTTAACAAAAATATATTAAGGATAGCCGTGGTCGTATGCCACTTAGTCTAACAAAACAATACATTCTAGGGCAGTGGCATACAACCACGGCTATCCTTGATATTTTCTTGTTTAACACTTTTAAGAGCGAGATTTTTCAGTAGTCGGGTTTTAGTGTTAAAGTTATTGAAAACCGCGATGTTTCGGCGCGACGTATCTTTAAATAACACATTATTGGACGTACATATATGTACGATGATGTTGATGTATGTGATGCTGACGTGGTGGTGTCGGCAGGGCCGGTGAACATCAGCACGCGCGCGCGGCTGGTGGCGCCGGGGCTGGTGGCGGCGGGCGCGCTGTCGCTGACGAGCACGGAGCTGTACTTCGAGGCGGACGAGGACGACCCCGACTACAAGAAGATCGACCCCGAGGTACGTCTGTCTTACCTGCTCTTGTGTATTGTTACAGGTCTTAAAAGAAGGTTAAGCTCCGAGAGAAAGCCCTCTACCATGAGCCGGGGCGCGAGGACTATATATTTTTTTGCATAGGACTCGTCAATTAGACTTTGCCTCGCCTGATGGTAAGCTGAAGGCAAAGTCTTAGAAAAGGGGGTCACCATTACATACATATGCCATATTATAATGGTGACACTCAGCTTGACGGCCTCATCAGATGCTTTTCCACGCCCCGCTTGATTGATCCGGGACTGTAGGAAGACGGAAACACATGAACTGATAATGAATTCCAAGCCTTAATTATTAAATAATACATCAACTTAATTATTAAATAATATTAAAGGAAAGAGTTTCCGAACCGCTTGGTTTTGATCGGATATTATGCTTGCGGCAACCTATGACCCTCAGACGGTGTGCGTTTTTAGTCGGTTCAAGTTCGATATAACCTCCCCTACAGGCACCGGATTATTCACACCGTAAAAAAGCGTCCGCCAGATCCTCCTCTGGTAATCACCAGGTGTACAGTTAGTACAGTACAGAGTCATACCCTACTGGCGCCCCATACACCGTCGTGATATTCAGCAGAAAACATTGCACATCGTTTTATAGATACGGTCTATCGAAGATGCAGTTCCTCAATTTTAAAGTATAACGTTGCTTTGTCCATTAGCGAGTAAGTACTAAAGCATTGAAACAAGATAATCGATTTTGCAGCTATGCTACATACTTATATTCTCGCTTATAAATCCTCGAAGGAGTAAGCAGAGATGTATGTCAACCGTCTATACCTACTGTGCTATTTCTCTGTGTACCTAAGTAACGCTACGTTTACAAAACGCGTGATTTTATCTAGATTAGAAAAACGTAAAAAATACTTTAATATTGCACATGGGGTCAATAAACCTCCAGAATCATTTGTATATCAAGCTATTGTTTAAATACAACTTATATACCAATATTATATTAACAATATTAGCCCTTAATTGTTCTCTATTAATCAGCCGGTAACTATGCGATGTGATAAATATATAAACTATATATAGAACAGACATAAACTCACACCTATATTCCCGAAGGGGTAAGAAGAGGTGCTAGCACCCACATTTCGCCAGTTATGTTTAGGTCCCAATGTAATAGGTGGTGAGCCTATTGCCATTATCCGGGCAATTATAAATCTGCGATAAATACACACATAACTTCGAGAAGCATCGAAAAGTCATTGGTGTGTGCCATGGACTTCTCACGTATAGCAGGCAGCTCAGTGGCAGACTATCATTCGAACAATGGCTAATGATAAAAATATCAAGAATTATAATATAAAACAATAAAAAGAACCTATCGTACCTAAACATTAATAAGAATTTATTGCCTGCATTTTAAATTAATATTTCACAGTATTTATAAATTTAAATGTTACATACATAAATACATAATAATCACGCCTTTATCCCCGAAGGGTTAGGCATAGGTAATCAACACCCACATTTCACCAATCATTGTTTTCGGCCCCACGTAGTAGGGAGTGAGCTCATTGCCGTCTTCCGGGCGCTATTGTGGACTCGAACCTTGTATATCTATGCCTGAGTCTGAACTGTATTTATCTGTCTGATGTTAAATAGCCATATTCCTGTATGTTGTAAATTGAAATTACCAAAACAATATATTTATTACTTTATAGCACAACTATGTTTACATCATTTATAACATATATTGTACTGAATGATTTAAAAATAAATAAATAAAAAGCTTGTAATAAAAATATACTAAATATTATTGCAATCCATAGTGGATTGCAATAATATTTAGTTGTATACATATTGAACTTATTTAATGGCAGTGCATGCAATGCAATGTAACAGAATCACCTGAGTTGTAATTGTAATTATTATGCATGACGCTGTGTGGTGGAACAAATGTGATGTAGGTACCTATTATGTATTACTTTGGTATCAGAAATAAACATACATACACACACACATACAATCACACCTTTATAACCGGCGCCTCTAACATTTCACCAATCATAAAATTCGGTCCCACGTAATAGCCGAGCGTACTATACCGGGCACTATTGTTGACTCGAACCATGCATCGGAGGCTGAGTCTGGGCTGTATATATCTGTCTGATGTTAAACAGCCCTATCTCTTAGTCGCCTTGTACGACACCGCATGGGAAGAGATGGTGAAGTCCAAATTCTGCTCTACCGGGAACCACTCAACTCAGAAATAAAGGCTATTAATATTTAACATGGTTTGACCAATTAATTTTGTTACTGACTGTGTACAATTCAACTTAAATCACCTTTAAATTTCAATTAAGTGCATTATTATACAATACAAGAGTGATCACGATCATTGAAATAGTTTACTTACGTAAACATGTGCTGTGCTGCTACACTGTCGATATATGAAGACCCAATGTCATCAACTGCAAATTTTACGAGCTACAGGTTTGGGCCGCTTACTTTGTCACTTGTAAATATATTACAAATGTGAGAATTAAGCAGATCAGGGCTCGTGTTTACGTGTTATGTTCTTGCAATTTGAAGTAATGTATGATAATATGATGTTAGAAGGGTAATAGGAGGCCTAGGGCTGCTTATAGTTAGGAGTTCCAGAAAGGTCGAGTTGTTTCGTCCGTAACAGAAATGATAGCTTGTTATAATTGATATATTTGTATTGAATTGGTTCATTAAAATTTTTATTAGCGTTGGATAATTTAATTGAACGCATTTTCTTTGACCCTGTAATAATTAAAGATAGGTACTTGTAAAAAATCACGCCATTCTTGCATTACAAGGTAGTCCGAAGTGGTCTCTTAAATGTAGGTACTAAATACCATTGTAATACTTTTGGTCAGCAATAAATGATTTTGATTTTGAACAATATGCTCACTGGAGAGTTTTTGCGCTGTCATGTCAGTGTAAAAGACAAACCTTTTACGCTGACGGCAATGAAACTCTTGTGCTTACAGAGTTGGCAGCACGATTGTGACTCCCTTGGTTTTGCACACGTTCATAGGCCACGGTAACCACTTTCCATCAGGTGGCCCGTGTGCTTGTCTGCCAACCAAGTGGTAAATAATAATATGAAAAGCATTGATAAAGTACCTTTTTTTTATACCACTTAGGTGGCAGACAAGCACACGGCCCACCTGATGGAAAGTGGTTACCGTGGCCTATGGGCGTTTGTAACACCAGAGGAGTCACAGTCGCGCTGCCAACCCTGTAAATATAGAGTTTCTGTGCCGTCAGTGTAGGAGACAAAGCAGGACAAGCCTTTAATCTTCCTACTGACAGCACAAATTCTCCAGTGAGCTCTGGCTACCCTACTCACCGCTGGGAACACAAAATTTTTATAGCACCAAGTCGGACTGCTCAATCGGGCGGAAATACCGCCGTGTCCTACCTCCTACAAACCTATAAATGAACCCTGAACTTTTAAATGCAAGCTTTGGATATAACTGGAATAGGCGCTCGGTTTGCAAGTGATAATATATCTCCGGGAACCTACGACACTCAGATTGCGTGCGGTTTAGTCGGTTAAGTCCGCCATAACCTCCCCCGTCGCCGGCTCTGGCGGAGTCTTCCGTGGGATTTTTCATACGGTACAAAAAGCTATGTAATGCTTTTCCCAGCTCAAATAGTTTATCTTGACCTAAAAACTACTACCCACATAATTAATTTTGAAGTTCATGCGGTTTTTATCACCGCGTGATAGACATCTCTAGTTAGTATTAGAGTTATCGGGATATTTACCATTTTGTATTGTTCCGAGTTTCCGAAAACAACCGGGAACAAGCCAAAACAAAATCGCGAGCGGATACAGTAAGCATCGTGTGTCGTGAACGTGATCGAGATCGGGTTCGAGTTTGTAGTGAGAGTGAAACCAATAGTAGTGCAGAAACTCGTAGTAAAAGAACTCGAAAGAGGGTAGATCGATATATTTACTCCTAAAAAACTTTTTCATTGTTAACCGCCAATACTCCAGTTCCTCCGTGATCATGGTGCTTGCAACAGCGCCGAAATATCGGCAACTCAGAACAATACAACATGATAAATATCCCGATTATTTTAATATTACTGTGAGTGACCTTGATAGTTTAATTACCGACATCTCTAGTGTTGTACACAACACGTGTCCACGTAACAATGTACTTAGTATGTACTTATTTTTCTGTTAATACTGCTGATTGGTGGCGCTTGGAGGAACTTGCTACACATATTGAATAAGACACTTCATTCTCAAAGATTTATATTGGCGGTTATAAAGTTTATATTTTTAAATACTATAATTTTTTTATTCTAATATATTAGTATAAAAATATATTAAGTAAAAGTGGAAACTCAACAATCACTTCTAGAACCTAAATCTTTTCCAAAAAAATTTTACGTAAGTACATAATCTTAATACGAGAAACTAGAATAAACTAGTTGCACCAAAATCCAGGCTTCACAAAGTTGGTTATTCGTTTGTAGGCAGCTGTATAAAAATATTTAATAAAATACCTCAGGAGTTGATTACCATGCCAATAAATTAATTTAAAACTATAAAGTAGATGAGTATCTTGATGATGTAAATGCGTGATCAACATATAAGTCTCTTGCTTGCTCGCACAACATAAATTGTAAACTAAAGCAAATTTAAAAAAGAAAGATAATCTAGTTCTAATATAGTTCTCTGAGTTTCCTGCTGGTATCTCCTCAGTATTATTAACCTATCGAACTAGCGAAAGAATCATTTTCCAATGGTTTATGTTAACGTTATTTCTTGACATATTGTAGAATTTTGGCGTTCATATGTGCTCTTTATGTGCCTAAACTGAATAAATGAAATTGATTCTTTGATGATTTGAACTCTTTGATTAGGTGCCTTTCTTGTGGGTTCTGTACTCCCATATCGGACACATATATTCTAAAATCCACTACACGGATCTTGTTTAATAATCTATTTAAGATGCCAAGGCCTTATAATAAGTCCATATTTCCATAAACAAATGAAATAGAACTGAAATAGTTATAAATAAAGTGTAAATTAGTACCTATTTATTAACTTACACTTAACAAATAAATCGCCAGTAAACCATAAAATACATATTGTCGTTTTTATTTCTGTTGTACAACCAAAGACAATCGCTTGACAAAAGATGTTTCAAATAAGGTGAGACGTGATACCTTTGTTTAGTTATTTATTAAGGCTCTCCTGTACTCATGGAGTAGTAAAATAAAAATTATATCATTTTACTTGTTCTTCTTCATTGTCATATGCGCCTATTTAACACACAAACAAAAGTAAACCTTAAAGCTAACGACAATAAAGACTAAATTTGGTTGTCGTGTTTGAGGAGTAAGGATGCTTGTTTCCAGTTTTGGGTGTGATATCGATATATTCTGTATGGGTGTGTAATATAGTCGGGTAACCGAATATGAGGCACTTAGACACGCGGACAATACAGCCCCGCGGCGCTCATTCCTAACAGGCGCCACGATAGTGTTGTGTTGTGTCGATATTGCATTCGCGACATTAGATACTTCTGTAATATTTTTGAATGAAATTTTAAAGCGAGTGTGCTAACTATTCAAATATTTTTTTTATTATTTAACCAGAAAAACATACATTGGGTCTAATGCCTTATTAGTGTAACAAAAACCAGAAAGGTTTGTCCGTACACTACGTTCGTCGTCGAGTCTATATAATACTAATTCTGTACATCAGGTAGGCAAGTACTAAATCTAGGTATAACAATATCAGAATTAAATCTGCACAACAAAAATATGTTACATTGTGGGTACTTACATATAGTGCAACAATATAATTTTACTTTCGTTCTGTGTTCGTAATATAATATTTTTTAAGTGTATAGTAAAATAATGTGCGGGTAGATTAAGATATAGAAAACATTGAACCAGTTCAGGCGGGATCCGAAACCGCGATCTTTCTCTTACAGGGGGAACGTTAATTCATACGAATCTTGGTACATGGCTCTTAATCGTCGCCGTAAGACGGATGTATGTATAGAAGAATTTTGATGATTTCGGGCGAAGATTCTGTGGCTTAGTGGTCAGAGCTCTTAGTTTAGTTCCCCGTGTAAGGAAAAGATCGCGGGCTCGAATGCCGCCTGAACCGGTATTTTTTTTTGTATATTTTAATCGAGTTGCTGTAATAGGTACCTTTTACAGGCTGTACTTGTGAATTTTAAAACTTTATGCGTCTTTTGTACTGTAATTCGCAATGTTTGCGGTCGGTTGATCATTTTTAGAAATAAAAGGTTTTCGGAGACAATGTTGAAAAAACGTAAACTAAAAATTAGCGTCACATCAGTAACTCTACCGTCAATTCATCAGTATCTATTCGCGGGACGCTCTAAAATTGTGAATGAAATGTTAATATAAAATTCTAAATATTCTAACCTGCTCCAGAATACATAAAAGTTTTTATATCAAAGCGTAACTTAATTTAACTAGCGGATCTTGAAAGGGACTGATTTCATTGTTCTGGCACTAAGTCAAAACATGCTAAAACCAATGAAATCTTTAAAAAATTTGTTTCAACAACAATTGTAATACGTTTTGATACGTAAAAGTTAAAGGGTTAAATTAAAATCAATATTACCGATATGCAAAGTACATCTCTACACTATTGACCGCGTGTGGGGCGCGCGCTTCGTATCGGACAGCGGGACAATGGCGCCCCGCGGAGCCGTCCGCCGCCTCACTGATAGCCACACCGCGGGGAAGTGGGGAGGGGGGGGGGGGGAGCGTGCGTGTGCGCAGAATATTTGATTCCAATATCAACTATTGTTTAATTATTATCTTAATCGTCTATATTGATTATATACCATGTTTGCTAATTTTAAACGTGACTGGAAATTTTGGTTTACTTCACGATTTGCGATTCAATTATCAAGGCATATTTAAGAAGAACGCATGATAAATAATTACATTTGAATCATCATTCTTTGAGCCTTATTCCCAGTTCACTTGTCTAATTGTTATGCGTTTGAACTTCGTCTTAGTGAAGCAACTGCCATCTGATCCCCAAAACCAGTTGGCGATATCGAGGTTATGTAGACAGGCTAGTGGGACTATGGGTATAGATATTAGTATCGCAAGCGGGTCCGACAGATTGACGTGGTCTCCGAAAACAAATTAAATATCGAAATTTTTGATACATGTACATTAAATAAAGCTACGTTAGACAAAACAAGTCTAAACGACTCGAGAGCTAAGAGCGCTTAATACACTGAATAGGAACTCTACAAGAGCACCGTCGGCTTACAAGTCATTCACATAAAGCCCCGTGTGAGCGTCACGTTGTGTACAAATTTCACCATCTCATGTCTCATATAAAATGGAGCAGGCTTTACCGTAATTGAACTCTTCAACACTTCGAAGAAAATACAGATCTATAACTTCGTTAATAATAATTTTATATTGTATTCTGTTGACATAAGTGATATGTAGTAGCGAAATAACCAGATAAATACTGAAATATAAAGTTAAAATCTGTTATCGGATATGTTATTCTTGAGTATTTTTTGCTTTGACTTAATAATCTAGAGTCTAGAGATACCTAATTAATTTTATTAAACCTATGTATATCTAGGTTAATTCAGTCTCAAGCAGTGACCAAGAGATGGGAGAAAGCCTCTGTGTAAATATATTTTGTTTGAGAGACATGATGGCGGATGGCATTGAGAAAGATTGCCACCTACAGGTAATTGGGTAGATAATTAAATAAATCCTAATAGATATACTCGTGTAAATAAGATAGGATTACTAAAGTTGTCAAAGAAACTTGTTGAAAGATATATAGTACATCTTTCAACAAGTTCATTTGACAAAGTTCTTTTTCACTTGTATTTTTAATAATCCACTTTTGTATTACACAATGCATATGTAGAAAGGCGGGTTCCGTGTTAAGGTGGAAACACCTGCAGTCTGAATCTCCAATCCCACCAGAAAATCTTGCGCCAGAACCTTGTTCGTTAAATAATAGATATGCCGTGCTGGCTTCACGTGGAAGCCAGTTTGGCTTGGACCCCTAAAATCTTGGTCACTTACACTCATGATTACGACAGTACTATCCTATAAAATATGCTGACAAGACAACTACTGATTAGATCTGTCCTCTGTCTTATTCAGTGCGCGAGCAGTTTCTCTAGAAAAGAGGCAATTGGGTATTTTCCCGTACTTAAAATAAATTATTTAGCTAAACTCATTAAATTAAGAATGGTAAAAGAGCGGTAAAATTTACGTTGGTTCCTATTTTATCGTTTCTATTTATTTTTAATCATCCACCCAACCTATAATAGTAAATGATTTGACTATTACATATTATGACGTCACAATAAATTATTACATACCAGTTTCCTTGTAACTCATCGTTTTGACGTTTAGTAAAAGTCACTAATTTGACTTTGAGTTAGTCCAATACCAAATTCGCTGGTCTGCGCGGAATAGAATGACGAATGTAAGTACCGTATTTGACGTTTGTGACATGCGTTGTCAACTGTCATTAGTGTCAAATCCCATATATTTCTACATTATCTAGAGGGGCAGGTTCGCTCACCGCCCGTGCTTTAGACCACATGCCATCATCGAGACTGTATCCAAGATATTATTTACTGCGACTAATTTAACCGATTTCAAAGTTTGTAAATTGAATTCGTAATGGGGCATTTTATTTGTTTATGCTAATATACCGTTTTAATTAAGCGTATCGTGTTTATAGCCGTGCGGGACAAAGACAAAAAATATCGTACGCCGTAGGAATCCCGGCTCTGCCTGTCCCCATGCGGACGACGATTTATTGATGCATATTTCATAATTAAACTTTTGAAAAATTAATGGTAGTTTCTTTCGTTGACTTTTTGTATAGAAATGTAGTTCTGGGTGGCAATAGGAAATAGTAAAATAATATCGAGATATTATCTCATGGCAATTGATTACAGGAATTTACTTGATACTTCAATGAGATCGTATGTATAATGAGTGATCATTAGTTTTATGTGTACTTAAAGAATGTGCTCGTGAGTAATGCGAATGTATATTTAAATTGAAGTAGTTTACATAACTCCTTATATACTGCTAGTTAAGTGCGTTAAAAATAGAAAAGCGGGGCGTGTAAAAGCATATGATGAGGCCGTCAAGCTGAGTGTCACCATTGTCACATAGTGTATGTGTAAAATGGTGGCCCTTATTCCTGAGAATTTGCCCTCAACTTACTATCGGGCAAGGCGAAGTTTAATTGACACGTCCTATATAAAAATCTTGTATAAAATTTAAAAAATCCTATCTGGATATGAAACAAAATGAGTGAATAGGTAAACTGAAATATGACGGTATAAGATTTCAGACACTTTAGACACTTCAAACACTTCAAACTAAAACACCACTTTACATTATCTTTACATGTAGGTATTTCTTGCCTTAGACCTTTTCTAGCATTATCTACCTATTTTATTATCACCATGTTACTTAAAGTATATTAAAATTAAAATTAATAAAATACGTACCACGTTCTTTGAAATATTTATAAAATAAATTATAGTACATATTTTCCTTTAGATATACGACCTCCAAAAGGTACCAGCGCTTCATAACTGTGTGGAAGTAACATTCTATTCTCACGTCATCAATGACGACCACTGCCCCAAACGGCAGCACATAAATAAATATATTACTCCACTTGACAGCTCTCACCGTTCCTGACACGTGTCATGATAGGCACTCTTCAAATCAAAAGGTTTATTATCCAATCTAAATTAAACTCTTAACTATAAAATTTAGAGTCTATTTTATTTCTGTGAGGCAATATCGTCTGCAAGGTAACGTTTCTCAGTGCCTACCTGTCGTTCCAACATGCAACATAACGTTTGATAACCAAAATTGATAAGCTTTTTGCCCGCTGGTGTATTTTATAGGCAAGTGTTGCTTTTTGCAAAATTCTCATCTTTTTTTGGGTCACTATCGGTGGCATTGCGATTATATATCTCTGCGCCTTATTTCGACATCTGGTAACTTACTATAGGTGAAAAAATATAAGATATTAATCTTGATATGATATTTTTATGTACAGAATCGTGCAAAATGGCACATACCAAATCAATTATTATTGTTTCACTAGCCGTTGCCCACAACTCCACCAGTGCTAAATTCTGATCTCATTGCGAATTTGCGACCCACAGTACTCTAAAAATAGCTAGGTATGTCTTATTCCAGACCTTAATAAACAAAGTCTAGGGAACAAGATGACCCCAATTATTTTTTTTCGTGTAAATCTTGTTTTGCAAATAACTGGCAGCAAATAAATAAAAATAGAATAAAGTAGATTACAGAGTTGTTCGAAATTTAAAAATAAATTTAAATAAGTAATGATTTTCGAATATGGAGGGAAAACTTTTAAAAGTGTTTGATTGTGCAGTTTCTATGAGGCAAAATAAAAATAATTTTTTTTGATTGTAAATAACGTTTATTATCAATAATACGTCTTTTACGTATGGTTTGTGCATTTTTGTGACTGTAGTCATCATGTCACGTCGTCATTTAAGTCGCGAAGAGATGTTAAGGGCTGTTGGTATGCTGCAAGCTGGACGAACTCAATGCGACATAGCGGATGCTGTCAACACCCATCCAAGCGTAATTTGCAGATTATGAGCACGCTACAGGTCTACAGGGGATATTGCCGAACGTCACAGGGGACGAAATAGGGTTACTACCCCGCGACAAGATCGTTTCTTGCAAAATTCCGCAATGCGGCAACCCACGATTACTGCTCGTCAGTTGGTCGCAGGCCTCCAGTCTCAGCATCAAGTGGTTATTAGCGATCAAACTGTCAGAACAAGACTACACGAAGCCAATCTTTATGCTCGCAGACCGCTTAGGGTTCCAGCTCTTCGACGTGGAAATCGAGGTCGTCGCTTATGGTGGGCTAACGCACATTTACAGTGGACCGACCATCAATGGGCACGGGTTCTGTTTTCCGACGAATCTTGCTTCGGTTTTCATCCTGATTCGAGAAGAGTGCGTATATGGCGAGTTCCTGGACGTCGGAGTCGTCTCCAGAATCCGCAAGAAGTTCATCCTTACCAAGGTGGAACAATCATGGTATGGGCTGGAATTCGCCTTGGTGGAAGGACCGAACTCGTTTGGATACGGGGCAATTTGAATGCAAACCAATACACTCAGGAGGTTATACACCCCATGGTAATCCCTCATCGACAGCAGTTCGGTCAAGATTTTATGTTCATGCAAGATAATGCACGGTCACACACCGCGAGGGTAGTGGTCAATGCGTTAAGCGAGCACAATATGACGACGTTGGAATGGCCTGCTCAGTCTGCCGACCTCAATCCCATAGAGCATGCCTGGGATTTGCTTGGGAGAAGAGCTTTCAGTGATTCTTTGGAAAATCTGAACACTGAAGAACAACTTTTTTTACACCTTCGCAGTGTATGGAGCCATATTCCACAGACGATGATTGACAATCTCAGACTAAGTATGCCACGCCGTTGTCGAGCTGTTGCTAATGCTTTAGGAGGTCCTACAGATTATTAAAAACGTTTAAAGTACGGTTAATTACTGTATTTCTTACTACCTCGTTATTTTTGTGCCTAATCATAGAAGGTTGTAGGTAATAGTCAATATAGGCACTATTCAATTCTTTCTTAAAAAATAAAAAAAATTGGTATGAAAATGTTTTTATTAAAATTAAAATTAAAAACGGTATAAAAATACCCTTATATTGATATAAAACACTCACTATTACAAGAAAGGGTTTTTAAATAAAAACTAGAAATGTCCTTGTTCCCTAGACTTTGTTGATGTGTGTATATCTATATGCATAACGTCATCCATTTTTGCAGATACGTTTTTGCATGAAAAAGTAACAGACATTCATAAGTTCAAACAAACACGTACATAATATTGTTGACTTTATAAACCTACCAATGAATCTTAAAAAAAAAGAAAACAAGTTGCTGATTTGAATAAGATTCGACATTTTATTGATTTATCGTTTTGTTATTATCATATCTATTCTTGTTATTTATAGATTTGAAAGTTCTCAGTTGCCGCATCCACGGTATTGTTGCATTATTGTCCGACTGTCTGTCAGTGGCGATTCCGGGTATATTTACAACCGGTGTAGGTTGCATGTAGGAATTTAGGCGCCAGATGACGGTGGATAAGGCGTGTCCCGCTGTGCGTCCCCGATTTATCGATAGATAATGTGGTGCATCACTAGTCGTTATCACTAAACTTTTTAGAGATAAATTTAAGGTTATATTTTTAGAGATGATTATAGCGTGGAGTGGTCAATCTTAATCCTGATCCATTAGGTTAATCCTGGTCGCATCCAAGACCCTCACCTCGGAGTCCGGGGTCTGCTTTCCGGCTTTTACTTATCCACTTCTCTAAGTCTTGAGTATCCATGGTAATGAGACCATTAGCACATGTCATCCTCCACGACGTAAAGCCAGCACTTCTTGGATCTATTCCTCTTACCGGGACAGGCGGGAAAATATTGCCAAACATTTGTTACCTCACATAGCTTAGCGGTTTTCGTAGAACGTGGATTGTTCAATATTTCCAGTTTTCCATAAAAAAAAAATGGGAATAATATAGTCCTCCTGTCTAATTTTTATACTCAACCACTCATTGTATTGTTAGTTACCCAAAATAGCAGGGAATTCCTAGAACAAGTTAGAAGTATATTAAGGTACAGTTGCGTATCCATAATGGATGGACACTATTCAGATAAATAATCACACCATTCCACCTACTGACAGGTGGAACTATTCGGATTTGAAAAAAAAAAACATTCGTTCACCTACGCAAAATGAGTTAATAATAAACATTTCCAAATATTTAGAAGAAAACAAAATCCGAATTAAAAGTACATTTATCAAAAGTGTGCTGACATTTCTACCAAAAACAGATGATTTTTTATTAATATAGGTAATTTAAATTATTGCAGTCTATTTGGGATGGCAATAAATAAGGACCTGGCAATAAATTAAAAATAAAAACGGTTTTAATTAGTCAGCAGACGCAATAGGGTAGGAATAATTACCAGGGTCACATACCAGGCGAGGAGTTCGTCAAACATTCCACGCATATGGTGGCTGTACTAATTGCCACCAGTGTTGGAGGCGGATCTTGTGTAATGTTTCCTAATTGATCCCTCACTGAAAAAGTTATAGAAAAACGCTACCCGTTCATATGTTCCTGGTTAAATATAGGAAGCGAGTTTTTGTTTATGTAAATATACAAATAAATAAAAATGAAGTGTTGGTTTGTAATATAAAAATAACAGTATTTTTCAGCATAGTAATTATTATTTTCTCGCTATTAAATCATAACTTATGGTACTTTTATTGTAGAACAATATTTAGGGTTTCCTTTCCGTTCGATGGGGACACCGTGCTTCCGACACCTGAAGGGACCTTTTTTTTAAACCCACAGAAGACCCAAGGTCAAGACAAATATCTAAATAGTACTAGACGGGTCGTGCGGTTTTAATCGATTCCAGTCCGACATAACTACCATCTATGGTCGACGCGGAAGGATACCGAGGAGATTTCCGCACGAGAAAAAAATATCAAAGACAAATAATGTTAGAAACAATAAAAATTGCTGTTTATATCATGAAATCCAAGCGTAGGTATCTACTCGCACTGAGAAAACGAGTTACCGGGGTGTTATGAGTGGTTTTAATAATGGCAAATTGACCTTTATTCCAACATTAAATTACTTCTGGTTACAATGACCTTAGTTCCCAAGGTTACACTATCGATTACGTACTGACACATAAAACAGTAAGGATAAAAATATCCCGAGCCGACCGCAGGACTTGCACGCAACGCACCCAACTTTGGTCGTTTAGCAAAACAAAAGGTCTCTTATCTCCGTACGTTATTCCGGTATGGCACGCCACCTCGGTAAAACGCCTTGGTTATAGCCCACTCGTACGTATGTATGACGTTCGTGTTATTTTATAGAATTGGAGACATGTCATGATGTCTAAGATAATGGCGTAGAAATATTAGTTTGGAACTGTTCAAGCATCCTAAATTATACAGTTTATGAGCAGTATGTGAGCTTTGGGATATCGTAGTTTTTGGAATAAGTTTTGCGCATTTCGAGATTTTCTGGTTTCCATCGCACAAGCGATCCCCATTCCGATAAGGACATTATTTTGTACAACTGAGGAAACGAACTAACGTAGGTATTCTTTTACATACATTATTTAATTGTATGTACTTACTTGAAGGCCCAGACGTTAGCTAGGTCAAGACGGCGCGATGCTTGCCCCTCCCCCCTTCCCTTGTCTGGGGAAAGATAGGGACACCGTGGTCCCACACGAAGGGGCCTTCTATGGCCCCACACCCGAAGGGGCCTTCCATAGCCCCTGGTCAGTCGAGGTGCGCGAGGGATATGCTAAAGGTTACCTTACTCCCAGCAACTGATGGCCTGAGGTGTTCGTGCGGCTTAAGTCGGTTTGTGCCCGACATAGAAAAACGCACGTTAAAAAACAATACCTTTTTTGCGAGATCGCACGTTAAAAAATACTTATTTGAATGATAACTCTTTTCTGACCGCACAATAGGTATCAGACGTGCTACGTAATCGATCTGATTTTAAAGTGAAAGGGTGCATACCTAATTTCGTACGGTGTGAAGTAGTTTAGGTACCTTTTTTATTCCGAATGGAATACCGGGTTTTGAAACTTATGGCTTGGAATCTACCTCGCCAAAAGCACTAGGTACGAAGACATAGCTTCCTCTACCCTGTGAATAAAATTACGGGGTGCTCAGCCCTCCATAATGAGGTCATCAGTGTTTTCTTATAAAGGCTTCTTTCAGAAGTGCGACCGTTGCTGGTTACGGCTTTTCCGGACGTTGATCGATAGACCTTCATGAAACGTAGAATCGGTACGCACCGGAGATTCGGGTATGAAACAACTCGCAATCGGTCAGACAGGCAACATGTGTCATTTCTTTGATCCCAATAGAAATAAATCTGTAATACGTGAATGCAAACATCTATCATTTGTGATTTTATTCCATTTTTTCGTTAACGTACGTTCATTTCGGCTATTCGTTTTCTGGTTTCCGTGAATTCCATGAAAACTTTCAGGCTCAGTTCGTCCTTTGGTATCCATGGGAAGTTCTTCGGTGCAAACTCCATATTCCAGAAGTTGAATTGCATCTGAAATGAAGAAAAAAGGTGTTTTCAAGATTTTCTTCCGCGCAGCTCCGATTCCCAGGCAACTAGTGAAATGAGGTTACGTACCTATTACCATCATATTACCTAGTCCCTCAAACATAATATACGAGTACCTACAAGCAAGAAATCCTTAATCGTTTCTTGAAAACCGTTCTATGATATCGCTTGTGCACCAAGTCGTGATGTTAAGTCCCGTTTATCTGATAACAATTCTAAGCATAACTTTCACAGTTCAAGCACCCCATCCGCATGACAATGTTATTATTTGTTAGTGAAATATTTATTAGCCAGGCGCCGACATTCAGGCACGTAGCGGTGTGAATAAAAACACAATGGACGATAAACTACAGGCGTGCAATATCAAAATAAAGTCATTTCCATACGTGAAACGAAAGCAGTACCGGTGTGGGATCCCACAAAGAACTTTGGAGCCAATCTCACCTGCAAGACGGACGAGGCTGTTACTTTCTTATCAATGTTGGGTCTGATCGACGAGAGCCGCTTCCACAAAGCTGTATAAGGCAAACCAAAAGTAGGAGAGAAATTACTTCCACTCTTAATAACTTTTACGCAAACCCCAAGAGCTTGTCAATATCCTATATTTTGAGAATTATATTAACACGTCATTCCACAAATTCCAAAACACTATTCAAATACTAATACCTACAGGAAAATCGCAGCACCAATCTTAAAACAATTCACACAAAGCATATATCTGTATTAGAAAAGTGAAGACTTCCGACAACCGATTGGCACTTTACTTTGAAGTGTCACTCACTGGCGCATACCGTTAGAGAAGTTATACCTAGAAGGGGTATTTTGCTCCAGTAAGGCAATTTGACGGGAACGCGTGCCTGCCCGCAGCCACGCGGCGGGTGGGCCACCGCACGCCGCCTCACCACCGATTATAATACTTATGATTGCCTAGTATCTTGATTGAAAGATTTGCAGCTAGGATTTTTAAAATAAATTTTCTATCCTTACTTACCTCTTGGCGGTTCCGGGTCATTTTATTTTCAATTTTCCTTATAGCAGCTATGATTTCTAATTAATAAGACTTCGGCCATAGCAGTTGAATGTACGACAGAACTAAACTTGTACTCAGAACTTATTGCTGTATTATGCTAATGTGTAATCCGGTGATCATTTATCAAAGTCATTTCATTTGAGATGAGCTTTCTGTTACTTAAGTTATTTGGTTATCGAAGAGTCTTATTAGAGGTTTAATTGCCAATAGTGCCGGTAGCGACTACTGTATTAGTTTTGCTACAAAATCAATCATGGATTTGAATGAGTGGCGTCTGTTTGATGTAGTAATGTACCAGGGCGGCAGTAAGGCGCGGCGGTGTTCCTGCCATCCATTACATGTCATGTTATCCTGCATTCTTTCGAGCTCATTACTCATTATTAAATGTTGTAACGGTAGCTACTTTTAATAACGTATGCGACGTTAGAAGGAATAGATGCACTTCGCATTTATTTATGTTAAATTATTCGTATATATTTCATGCTTTTATACCACTATGACTCCTTAGTAATTAGTTACCTGAACTGCCAAGTGTACATTATGCATGTTTAACTCTATTACATTTATAAAGTCCCATTTGACACATATAAAATAATGGAGACCCAGTGAAGAAAGCACGAACGAACATGAACTATAGTAGTGTAGCATAAGTTACATACATATAATCACGCCTTTATCCCTGGAGGGTTATGCAGAGGTCAATTTTCCATATTTCACCAATAAGGTGAGCCTATTGCCGTATACCGGGCACTATTGTTGATTCGAGGCATGCATCTGAGGCTGAGACTGGGATGTATATATCTGTCTGATTTAAACAGCCCTATCCCTTAGTCGCCTTGTACGACACCGCATGGGAAGAGATGGGGTGGTCCTAATTCTACTCTGTCGGAAATCACGCAGCATAACAAGTTATACCATCTCATATCTCATAAACTCACGCCTATATCCCCGAAGGGGTAGGCAGAGGTGCTAGCACCCACATTTCGCCAGTTTATGTTTAGGTCCCAATGTAATAGGTGGCGAGCCTATTGCCATTAACCGGGCACTTATAAACCTGCGATAAAATACACACATAACTTCGAAAAGCATCGAAAAGTCATTGGTGTGTGCCATGGTGAAACCTGGGATCGAACCCGAGACCTCGTCTCAGCAGTCCATTACCCAAACCACTAGGCTACCGCGGTTCGGTTCGCAGTTATACCATTGTATCAATTTTCTAGGACAGTTTTGCTATAGGTACCGATCTTGCTTACATAAACACATTACGTGTAGATAGGGCCAGCTCACTTTCAATTGAGTATTTTCCTGTAGTTAAAACAAATTATTTAACTGAGCTTACTAAATAAAGAATGGTGAAAGAGCGGTACGGTACAAACAGGTTGCGTTGGCTCTTATTTTATCGTTTTCATTTATTTTTAATCATCCGCTCCATCTATAATACTAAAGTATTTAACTATTGAATATAATGACGTCACAATAATTTATTTCATACAAGTTTCCTTATAACTTACTGTTTTGAAAACCACCCTTAGTAAAAAGTAACTAATTTGACTAGTCAGTCAAAAACCCAATTACCAGGATTCCATAAAGTATAGGATGGTGAGATGCAGATGAGACCAGGGCTCCATGAAGTTTTGACGCTTGCATGTGTAATGCCAACGTGACGAAAAAATTTCTGAGCGCAAGTGGGTTTATGAAGTATTTAGTTAAGCGTCTTTCCTATTGTGGTTGGCAGAGACATAATTCTATTTGTTACGATCCTATACCTTTCGCGTCTTGTACTTTTAAAATTGTTTTCATATTGTTGTATGCTGGCGTAATGATAGATGACAAAAATAAAAGAAGGAATGGTCGATTTTAATTAAATTAAAAAAAAAACAACGTCATAGTAGCGGAATCGTTGGAACAACTGGGCGAAATGCTGCATAGCCTAGATGGAGCTTCTTGACGCGTCGGCCTCGGTGTAAACCTGGATAAAACCAAAAATATGTTCAACGAACATTTTGCACCGAGACCGATTGCCATCGAAGGGGCGACACTCGAAGTTGTTCAAAAATATATCTACCTGGGGCAGGTTATCCAGCTCGGTAAAAACAACTTCGAGAAAGAACTAGCATTTCGCACACTACGTCGAGTTTTCTCTTCGCCCCTACCGCAATGCCTCAAAACAAAGGTCTTTGAACAGTGCGTCCTACCTGTTATGACTTACGGTGCCGAAACGTGGACACTTACAGTAGGGCTGGTCCATAGCTTAAAAGTCGCGCAGCGGGCTATGGAGCGAGCTATGCTTGGAGTTTCTCTGAAGGATAGAATTCGGAACGGGGTTATCCGACAGAGAACTAAAGTTACCGACATAGGCCACAGAATAAGCAAGTTGAAGTGGCAGTGGGCTGGCCACGATTGCCGAAGGACCGATGGCCGTTGGAGCAAACGAGTCCTAGAGTGGAGACCGCGAGAAGGTAAACGAAAGGTAGGACGCCCCCTAGCCAGATGGACGGACGACCTGAAAAAGGTGGCTGGGTCAGACTGGATGCGGAAGGCGGAGGATCGGAGAAAATGGCGCACATTGGGAGAGGCCTATGTCCAGCAGTGGACTGCGGGGGACTGATTGATTGATTGATTGAAAAAAAAAATTGAATTAATTCAATTCAAACGTTTGCAAATTGCAATTTCAAACGCAAAATTTGCTTTTTAGCTTAGATATATCAGTCGAATCAAAGATGGATGGAGCAAAGATGCTTTAAAGGGCACATCTTAAAGTTAGAGTACCTACCCAATTGACTACATTGGAATCGCTGGCATAAATGTTATTCCCGACAAACATGTAGGTAATGGTATGTTTTACATGAAGTACACCATAAAAATGCCACCTCAGCTACTCCATGGTTCTTGGAGAGACCTGTAATTGGTAATTTATATGTAAAACGTTGCGCGGGCGGCGGCGCACGTCAATCATACAGTGGGCTGCGTGTGCGCATACGCGATGATACCTTATTATAATCATACAGTAGTATGTATTGTAAAGCATTGTACTTCTACTTGTGTCTGATTTGTTGGCCCTGGAGCTTGAGTTTGCGTGCGTATGTCAGTTTGATTCTTTTGTTGGATAGAATGTCCTCGGAATCCGGGAATCGCCTTCCGGCTTTTATTTTTCCACTTCGCACGATTTTGGGCATCCATGGGGATGAGACCATTGCTTACTTGTTATATTATATGGTACTAAAATATATATTACTTAAAGCTACAATATAAAAAATGCACATTAATAATCAACCGCGGTAGCCTAGTGGTATGGGTAATGGACTACTGAGACGAGGTCTTCGATCGATCGAGGGTTCGATCCCAGGTTTTACCACGGCACACACCACTTTTCAAAGTTATGTGTGTATTTATCGCAGGTATAAGTGCCCGGTTAATGGCAATAGGCTCGATCAATACCTATTACATTGGGACCCAAACATAAACTAAGAAATAAGGGTGCTAGCACCTCTGCCTACCCCTTCGGGGATATAGGCGTGAGTTTATTTATGTATGTATGCACATTAATAAAGCTACATACATGTTCCCGAAGGTTAGGGTTGCATTCCAGTCTAATAAACTATATTGAAATCTGTAATAAAAAAAAGTCTAGCAAGAAACTAATTTGCATTGAAAATAAAAACTATAACATTAAAACATAGGCATTACAAATGCATTGATGTTTGAAAGCAGCGTGGTTTCCGGCCGAGTAGAATTTGGGCTACCCCATCTCTTCCCATGCGCTGTCGTACAAGGCGACTAAAAAGATAAGCCTGTTTAACATCAGACAGATATATACATCCCAGACTCAGCCTCAGACGCATGGCTCGAGTCAACAATAGTGCCCGGAATACGGCAATAGGCTCGCCCCCTATTACTTGGGACCGAATTCAATGAATGTGGATGTTAATTCACCTCTGCCTAACGCCATGATTGTATGTATGTATGTTTGTATGATTGTAAAACAATTAGCTGCGCATCCTGGCTTCGCACCGGTGCACTCATAGCATTATACCCGTGAATTTTTATTTTTTTTCTTTCATACAAATCTTGGTCTGACAATGACAAAAATGAATTTATAATTTGTATGTATGTATATACTTAGTTGATACCTAGATATATTTGTCTGCATCCCTAGTCCTCCCTGCTATGCTCCCGAAGCAAATCTAGTTAACGGAGGCATACCTTTAAGTGGTCCAAGTAAGTGCTAATAACAAAAGCACCAGCAAATTGAAAACTAATTTATGACCGTTCAAATATATCATACACTAATTGATATCGGTTAAATTGGTCGTTATCCGAGTTTAAGGCCTCGTGGATCAATAAAAGATCGACAGGCGCCGGTTTTATGGCCCAACAACAATAAAATCGTAGAACCTCGTTAGTTAACGTACCTTCTTTAAACGCCAGCTTTTTTATTGTACCAGAGGCTAGGGAATTGCAGGAATTTGTTGTTAAGACCTCATAGAGAGTCATATAGCCCTGGTTACCTATGTTTGACCAAGACCAAGAAATTGTCTAATTATTATTTAAACTATCATGGTCACTCACATCAGTATCAAAATAAACGGGATATTTACCATGTTTTATTGTTTTGAGTTTCCGATATTTCGGCGCTGTTGCAAGCACCATGATCACGGAGGAACTGGAGTAGTAGCGGTGAACAGAGAAAACTTTTTTCTAGGAGAAATTATATCGATCTACCCTCTTTCGAGTTATTTCACTACGCCTATCTGCACTACCACTGGTTTCACTCTCACTACAACCCGATCTCATGGTAAATATCCCGTTTATTTTGATGCTGATGTCTAATTGTCACTTCCCAGAAAAATATAACGCATAATTTCATGTGCCAAATTATTACTTAGCCTTCTAACCTAACCTATCTAAGTTGGGGTCCGCAGTATACGACTTGGAACCGTTTCGGAGTAACACCATCGAATTTGGTAATTAAATTGGAAATTCCCAAAAAAAATTACTTTTATGTCAAAGCAAATCGTTTGACCAAACTTTTATTGTCTGAAGATTGTTTGCTGTAATAAATCATTTGATTAAAGATCAAATGTCACGATGATATTATCCTTGGTAATATTCTGCCGAATAAAAATTTGACGTAATGTAAAAGTGCGTACTAAAATTATTACAAACATTGCATTGGTATAAAAAAGATGTTAAACTAAACGTTTTTGGGTACTGAAATTTTGGCAAGTTTTTCGACAATACGTCAGGCGCCCATATAACCCTAGTACCAGTACCAGTAACACAGTTTAAGAATAATATACCATCTGATCACTACAACAAGTTAGACCTACTTGTCGGATTTTTTTTGGGTACCTACCAACTATCCGTTACGAATAACAGATTAACGTACTCTTTGAAGAACAGAGTGATTTCAATGTGTTAACAACACTAACAACACCCTTTCTGGATTGAACTGACTAATATCGCGTAATTTGTCGCGGCGGCGCGGTGCGCCTCGCGTGCCTTCCCATTTCCGGGGACGAGTTGGGGCTCTGTGGTCCCCACACCCGAGGAGAGGACCAGATCGAAAGAAATGGCCTTGGGTCGGCCGAGGTGCGAGGGATATGCCTGTTAACATCACCTTCAGCAACCAAAAACGACCTACAGGCGTCGTGCATTTTGGTAGGTTCGAGTCCAATATAACCTCTCCCACCGGCTCCGGTAGGGGGGGTATCTGTGGGGATTTTGCACACTGTTATATCCATACTATGATAGCGATAAAGCTAAGCTGTCTTACAGTATTTCTTGCTGACTTGCATCTATCAGTAAAAAAAAAGTATCGCGTAACCTTACAAGATCGTGCTAACTTACTCGACAATCACTTAACCCCCTCACATTATTTAATAAATTATCTATCTTTACATAAAATCAATATCTGCTTCAGCCAATTTCAATAATGTATCTGAATCAAAATCAAATTTCTTAAACAGTTATCACAAAGATAGTATAATATATGAAATTCAAAATTTCATTTCAATAATGGTTGTGTTTGCTAATTTAACTTTCACATAAAACTCATTATAACATCGTTATCAAACGTTTCTAACAAAAATTAATAATCGAAATCTGAAAAACGTGGTAAATAAATAATTTTTCTTAACATATAAATCCCTTTCCCGTTATAAAGATTGTTGAAAAACTTTGAGAATCAGCCATGTTATCTGTCAGCTGATTCAACATGTTTTATTACTGGTTATAAACAATATACCTTGTTAGTTTTATTCCTTCGTGTTTGATTAGAAGGTGTAAAATGATTAGGATGACCCGTAGACAATTTATTCAATTCTTTATTTAACTATCACCGGTCAGTGATATCTTATCTACATTTGTGATAACAATGTTGGAGTTAGAAGACGTAAGTGGCTGTTTACTGTGCGGTGTGATCGCTGCGTTTACAGGTGTCTTTAATTGAAATAGGAAACGTAATTGATGTATGGCGGGCTTACATCTTTGGGCACGAGACAACTCCACCTGCAACACGGTGCACCTGCTAATTGATGAATGAGGCTCTCTTCTCCTGATTAGGAGTTTAGACAGCAGTCACTCCCGTAAAAGTCAACATAAGCATAATCAAAAGAGAGGGTAGGAGAACAGGCCCCGGACTGCAATGTCAGTTAAACATACATACACATAATCACGCCTTTATCCCCAGAGGCTTAGGCCACATTTCACCAATCATGGAATTCGGTCCCACGTAATAGGGGGCGAGACTATTGCCGTCTTTCAAGCACTGTGTTGACTCAAGCCATGCATCTGAGGCTGAGTCTGGGCTGTATATATCTGTCTGATGTTTAACAGCCCTATCCCAATTAAGACAATTAAAACGGCAATCATTTGAAAGCATTGAATGCTATCGGGGTTAATGTTTTAATGATGATGATCACTTAATTAATGACAATAAGGACTCGTATTTCACACAGGTGTTCTGTCACTGATGAGCCCCTGTTCCTAGCCATATTCGGCTAGATTTCAGAACTGAGTTTGAGAACTAAGATGAAATAATTGAGAACGACCCCACTTCGCCACGGTTCCTCTGATGTGCTCTTTGATAACATCTGGCTGTGAACATTCCTTCATTGGCGACTTGTAGCACCTAACTATTGATTAAAATGCCCTGTGATTGAAGAAGATTCCTTTTTCGTAGTAGTTGGTAGACTGAATAGCTTTTCTCGAGACCAGTGAAGGTGGTACATTTGTCGGATGTTGCAGAAGTTGCTTTTTATTTTGTAGTTCATTTTCCAAGCTTTGGACTATTTAATGTTATTAAATTAATAATAATAGATCTTCAAAACCACTTCAAATAAAATGCATTAACTAGATATACATCTTATCAAACATGAATTTAGAATAACAGCACCTTAATTGCCATTAAAATATACTTTATTAAATTGATAAAAAGTGCATTTAAATATACCTCACGTCGATAAATATAAGTGTGCATTTATTTATCAACATTTATTTAATGTATGCAGTCGTTTAGATATCCGCCACTCGCGTTGCACCTACGTACAATGCGTGGCTCATTAGGGGACACTAATTTGCATAAGAGGTTTCGGACTTGACTAAGGTATTGATGTACCAGAGTTAGGTGGAGTTTACACTGGTGTTCAGTCAGTTAAGTAATGTTATTGAAACAAATAGTATCTGTCCTGTAAGTTTACAAAAAGGATGGGACTGAATCCCGTGGGATACTTAGACTCTATTCTCGCAATAAAACTGTTCAAAATTCATTATCTATCTAATCTCAGAGTATCGATCAAGAACCAAGCGGTTCGGAGACTCTTTCCTCTGCCGCACCACTAAGACCTGGAATTCTTTACCAGCTCACGTGCTTCTTTCTTCCTACAGTCCCGGGGTACTTTAAGCGGGGCGTGAGTTGAGTGAAACAGCATCTGTTGAGGCCCCCAAACTGAGAGCCACTATTGGAATATGGTTCGTGTCTATAATGGCAACCCTCTTTCCTGGGACTCTGCCTTTAGCTTACCATCGGGTGAGGTGAAGTCAATTTGGCGCGTCCTATATACTATTAAAATGCCAAAATGTTATTCTCGTTATACAACTTTCAAGGAAAGACATAGACATCTTGATCGTTTTGAATTTGCCTTCTGGAGTTGTCCTGGATAGTTGAAATTCTTGTCTAGTCTATTCGACGTAGGGCTCACCGCTATCCAGACCTCACTTTTTTTTATGAAGAGCACTAGACCGCGTTAGCCTAGTGGTATGGGTAATGGACTGCTGAGACGAGGTCTCGGGTTCGATCCCAGGTTTTACCTTGGCACACACCAATGACTTTTCGATGCTTTTCGAAGTTAAGTGTGTATTTATCGCAGGTTTATAAGTGCCCAGTTAATGGCAATAGGCTCGCCACCTATTACATTGGAACCTAAACATAAAATGACGAAATGTGGGTGCTAGCACCTCTGCCTACTCTTATGTTATGTTACTTCTGTATGTTCAAGGAAAGCATGAAGCATGATAAGCTATCTCATATTGGGTATGAACTAATGCTACGCAGTCACAATTTCTATATAATTTGACACTTTAAACAGTAAGAAGAGTTATTTGTGGGAAAATTTCAGGAAAATAGATAATGAAATTTATATTTTGACGTTTAGTGTGAGAATACAGGTAGCTTACCTCAATAACAATAGAAAAGACTTTTTCCACTTGATTATAATAAAGTGAAATAACGTGAGAAACATTTTTTTTTCAATATTCCTTCATTAACGGTATAAGGCATTGACTGTTTTCTACTTACACTAGCAGATATTAAGCACCCCACGATGTTTTAATTATATATTTTATTGTATTACAAGTTTTTGTATTACATCATGCATAAATACCGAGGGCAATTATTATGGCGTCGTATAGTGCTAGTCAGATTGTAATTATACTTCTTTATATTACATATTAATGTGCTAAGGGAATTACATTTGCATTTTCTATCAGATCTATCAATCATTTAAACTATAGCAGGCCACTGCTGGACATAGGCTTCTCCCAATGTCCGCTATTGCTTCCGATTTTCCGCCTTCCGCATCCAGTCAATCCCTGCCCCCTTTAACAAGTCGTCAGTCGATCTGGTTAGAGGGCGTCCCACCTTACTTTTGCTTTCTTGGGACTTGTTTGCATCAACAGCCATCCGTCCTTCAACAGATATTCCCAGCCCAAAGCTACTTCAGCTTGCTTATTCTGCTAACTATGTCTATTTTTCATGATTATTCCAAATCGTGATACACCGCTTTGCAATCTAAAACTAGCTTTAAATTTTTCAATGAATATACTTTTATTCATGAATCATACATAAAAAGCATAAGATGTGAGGCATAATCATAGCAAAATCTTACATATTTGCGCGATTTTGCTCAGTGATTGCTTCGATACCTACGATTTTGCTTTATTTATGCTTAACGCTTTATGCCTCTTACCTTTTCTGTATAATCTACTTATTAAATATATAGTGGGTACACAGCCTTACATGCACGTTGACAACAGCTGTAGGAAACTCGATATCGATGCGTTTGATCGCCCTAGAGATAGGAATAAATTAATATCTTTTACTTCCCCTTTGCCTTTTCCGAGTGATTCGTATCGCTCGTGTGGACAGAATTAAAATAATGAACAAAAATCGACAGCGTTTTGTATTTTGAAGGGTAATTTATTAAAGTCGCTAACTAACTGCCGCGGCCTCACTTGTAAATTATAGTTTTATACGGTATTATTGATATCGTAGTCGGTGGAAGACGGGTGGGAAGTTGAGTTACAGATTATGTTTCTGGTTCGTCGTAGTACATTTTTGGTGTAGTGAAGTCTTAGTAGCTGTAATATACATTTGGTCTGTCCTTAGGGATCTGTGCTAGGATAATAACTGTGGTATTTCAGATTCTATAAAGTCTTTATATGATCTTTAATATTAGGAAGCATATTACGGGGTATGTAAGTACTAGACTGTCTGACGCTCAAGAACACAGAGAATATAATTATGCAGGTACTGGGCGAATCCCAGGCAAAATTAATCTCTATTACGGGTACGGCAACGACGGTGATCAAAAGTTAATTGCAGGAGTTGGAACTATATTTGATCCTCATCTGCATAATTTTCGTAACAGCAAAATTGAACAAAGATAGTTTAACATTGATTCTTGATTTGGAATTTATAGAAACCACATCTTTTCAATTGCTAAGACCCTGGTATACACTTAATAGGTTATGTTATATCATGCTTTGTTTGTATGGAAATCATACGCTTCTATAAAGTTAATAATGATGTCATATGATATAAACATAACATAACATAAACTCACGCCTATATCCCCGAAGGGTTAGGCAGAGGTGCTAGCACCCACATTTCGCCAGTTTATGTTTAGGTCTCAATGTAATAAATAGGTGGCGACGCTATTAACCGGGCACTTATAAACCTGCGATAAATACACACATAACTTCGAAAAGCATCGAAAAGTCATTGGTGTGTGCCATGGTAAAACCTGGGATCGAACCCGAGACCTCGTCTCAGCAGTCCATTACCCATACCACTAGGCTACCGCGGGGTTTATGATATAAACAAACAGGATTTAATTTAATAGAGTACTACTAGTAACTATTTATTAATCTGTGGTACTAGTATTCTTGTTAAATCCCCTCCATCTAAGCTAAATTCCTTGTGTTAGTAATAGATTCACGTCGCTGTGTAATGGTCAGGATTCAAACCCGGGACCTCTCGTTCGAAATATCACCTTCTTAACCAATAAGCTATCAAACATTTCCAATAAGTATACTTACTGCTTCTTATTAATAAAACAATACCGTTTTCTGTTCAATCACATGAGACCTTTATCAACAAAATCTCCCATACTGCCTACCACCACAGAAACCTGATCGTTTATTAATTTATATGTTGTTTTAACTTTCTAAGGAATGTCAGTACGACGCCGCGGGGAATTCGACTCTTCGTTTTTTTTTATTTGAACAAGTTTGGATAAAAAATGTCGAGAGTGGATGCTCAGGCGCATGATGGATGGGCCGGCGCGGCGGGGGCGGGACGGACGATTAAAAAACAATAAGGCATAGGTTGCACTGTCCGCCACAATTTGTACGCATTGCCACTCATCTTTATAAAACGCCAGACCTTTTACGAATTGATTTCGAAACATATTTCTAATAGATAAGGTTTAAATTTAAGTGAAGTGAAAATGGGCGTTGCTAGTCCTAGTTTGGACAATGAAAATTGCTTTTGACGTCCAAATTGTTAATTTGTTTTTAATTGATGTAACACGTGTGCTTAAAGGTTTATTTTCTTACGGTTGGCATGCGTTGGCACGGCGAGAATATACTCTCTAGTCACGCCATTCTCACATAGTTTTCCTTTTATTGAGACTAAGAAAATTTCACTGTGGAAATTAGCTCGCGACACGAGTTTTGTTTCTAATATGGGCTACTGTTTGTCAAATTTGTTGGGAAAGAACCATTCAAACAGTTTTTGTTGTTTGAATATCATTTAAGTTTTTAAGTGTTGATAAATCGTTTGTTATACTACTAAAGAATGCTTTAACATTGTTAAATCTTTTCTTTTACAGGTAAGTTTTGACATAATATCTTCTGTGCTACTGCCGTGTGCCACTACGATACAAGAGAGTAAGTATTTATGTGTTTAGAATAAAATTGTGTTGTCAGTCTTTATATCGGCTCTACACATTGGACATTATCAGTACTAATGCCGGTTGTACACATTTGGCAAACGTTAACCAACGCACAATCACAGTATACCTAAACTACTATCAGAATATTGAACTACCGTCATTTGCTTAAACTTTTTTCTTAACATACAGACATTCTGTGGACATTCTCCGTACAAAGTAATTACTGTATGATGACAAATTTGCCCACGCGAACATAAACATTATGTTCAATGAGTACTTAAATGTAATTTACGTTGACTACAATTATATTTATACGTCTTTGTTGATTCTGAGAAAGTGCATATAAATCGCAAAGAGAACCAAAAAAAGCGCTAATGATTTTAGGACGAGATTGTAATATCCCGCAAATGAGGTAAACAAATAATTTAGCAGCCGTTTAACACAGCTATAACTTTAGACAGAGAGACACGCAATAATTTTTATGTAAATGTTAGTATTTACTTTTGGAAATTATGTCCGTGTATGTGCGCTGACTGGACGTCGATTAATACTGCGATTTTTTATCTGTGAAATTCTCCACGGATCCGAGAGCACCCCTACCGAGGCTGGTGGGAGAGGTTATGTCGAATTCTTTTTTTTATACCACTTAGGTGGCAGACAAGCGCACGGCCCACCTGATGGAAAGTGATTACCGTGGCCTATGGACGTGTGTAACACCAGAGAAGCCACACTCGTGCTGCCGACCCTGTAAGCACAGAGTTTCTGTGCTGTCAGTGTAGAGGACAAAACAGGACAAACCTTTAGTCATCCCACTGACAGCACAAATTCTCCAGTGAGCTCTGGCTATCCTACTCACCGCCGGGAAGACAACACTAAGTTATTATAACCGCGATATTCTGCACGGCGGTATGGCAGGCATATCCCTTGCACCCCGGCCGACACAGGGCCATCTCTCTCAAACTATCCCACCAAGGGTACCTATGTATATTATATATTCATTAATATTTACGAATGAAGAATGAAATGAAGGAGAATTACAGGTGGAAAGTTTATAAGACTTTTAAAAGAAGAAGCATGTGTGTCATTAATATTGATACCTTAGTGAAGCTGCAATCGCGTTAAAGGCTTTTGAAACACTTTTTTACATGCGAAACCGGGACAGACTGCTAGTCTTACATATAATAAATATTTAAGTACTCATACTGATATGGTTATTACCCTATAACCATGAAAGTATAATTACAACTGACACGGTATGGCTAAGCATTCCTTGGCAAACGCAATTGTAACGTTTAAATGGGCCCCTGTAGGTGTGTGTGTGCGTGCGTGTGTTAGGCTAACCGCACACACACGCACTTATGCTCACGCCTTACCCGCTCTTCTATTCTTACGAACAAAATCAGCTGTCATCAAACCTTTCATGCAAGCCCTACAATAATAATATATTGACAATAAAATACATATTAATAACAATATTTATGCATGTCCATAGTGCAATTTTTCTTTTCTTTTTAATATTTGGTCAGTCAATGGGGAGGCAAAACTAATCTCAGTTGACGTCTTCGTCAGTTGAGTATCTTATAATCCTGTTCCTTAAAAACCGCGGTAGCCTAGTGGTATGGGTAATGGACTGCTGAGACGAGGTCTCGGGTTCGAGCCCAGGTTTCACCATGGCACATACCAATGACTTTTCGATACTTTTCGAAGTTATGTGTGTATTTATCGCAGGTTTATAAGTGCCCGGTTAATGGCAATAAGCTCGCCACCTATTACATTGGGAACTAAACATAAAATGGCGAAATGTGGGTACTAGCACCTCTGCATACCCCTTCGGGGATATAGGCGTGAGTTTATGTTATGTTATATGTTTCTTACGTCAGAGGTTCTGGTCAACCTTGTCGTTGATATTTGCATTTAATTTTGTTTATGATTTATCAATAAAAATGAGCTCCTGCATGACAGTGACAAATTTAAAAGAAGATTTGAAGTAGAGACAGGCTACCCTATATAAAAATCATCAGGTTTAAATTGGTCGCCACATATTCTAGCAAACGAATTTGATACATGTTCAGATTTTGATGCGCAGGGCTTCAATTTACATCCATTTTTTCTTATCAGTAAGTTAACTATGAGGACCTTTCTTTTTACACTGCAAGGCACTACACAGCGTCATTGTTTATTCCTTGGAAGACCTTATTTTCTAAAAAATTTTATGAAATTTGACAGCAATACAATACCAGCGACAATACGCCACCTATCGGGATAAATATATAGTGTGTCTCCTCCGTCCGTTTGGTGACGGAGAAAGATTACAAGTATCATCACCCAATCTCATCCGAAGGGTGTCGTAAAAGGCGACCAACGGAAAAATATGCAGACGATATTGCTGCGAGAGAAGGAAAACTTGAAATAAAACTCAGAACCAACCCTGGCCAGTGTGAAAACAGTAGGCCAAAGCCTCCCAACATTGGGAGGGCCCTAGTCGAGCTGTGGACTGCGATGAGCTAGTTGTTGTTCGTGTCTCCTCGTTGACTGCACCCCGCTACATGGTGAAACGCTGAGTTGCAGTCCAGAAGATACGGGCCACCATTTTAGATGCACATTGTTCAAATCAAAATCTTTTATTCTGTATAAAATATTTTTTCTATAATACTATTTAAGTAGTGTGCGGTTAGCCTTACTCTTTCGGTACAAGTATTTATATTTTAATTACTGTAGCTGTTCTGGATCCCGTTAAGGCACTTTACGAAACGTTCAAATATATAATGTTGTCACTACAGAACGTTAAACATTCTTAATGAGCGGTCATTGGTATCTGTGTGCGGTGCAGACGATAAAGACCTGGATTTAAATGAACATATTGTTTGCATTGTATAAATGTAATAATCAGTAGCTTGAAATTTAGCATTCAGCACAATCGTAATTATCGATTTTCGGAATTTCATAACATAACATAAACTCACGCCTATACCCCGGAACGGGTAGGCAGACGTGCTAGCACCCACATTTCGCCAGTTTATGTTTAGGTCTATTGCCATTAACCGGGTACTTATAAACCTGCGATAAAAACACACTTAACTTTGAAAAGCATCGGAATTTCGAATCATTCGGAATTGTAATAATCGGAATTTTGAAATTCTTGATTTTTTGGAATTATAGTTTTTTGAAGGTACATTATGGACCTAGTATTTGTTTTACGTAGTGCACCCATTGCTATGCATGTCGTTGATATGCAGAAGAAAGAGAGTGGGAGATAATACAGACCCCTGCGGTACGCCAGCATTTATTTGCAAGAACTCCGAAGCCCGTCCACCACAGAGGACACGGATACGGCGCTCCTGCAGGAAACTAGCAATCCAGTTGCACAGTCTAGGAGGCAGACCAAAGGCTGGTAGCTTGGAGAGAAGCGATTTGTGCCAGACTCTATCGAAAGCTTTGGCGATATCAAGACTAATTGCCAGTGACTCGCCGTGCTTGTCCATAGCCTCACCCCAAAGATGGGTAACGTATGCTAGAAGATCACCCGTTGACCGTTTCGGCCTGAAGCCATATTGCCGGTCATTAATTAAGGAGTGATCCTCTAGGTGACGCATGAGCTGTTTGTTAATGATGTGCTCGAAGACCTTGCACAGCACTGAGGTGACGGCTATGGGTCGATAGTTGGCTGGCTCTGAGCGATCCCCCTTCTTGGGGATCGGCTGTACATTCGCCTCTTTCCAAGCCGAAGGCACTGTACCCGAGCTGTAGGACAGTCGGTACAGCCGCGTAAGCATCGGAGACAACTCCGCTGCACATTTTTGTAAGACCACCGCTGGAATACCATCCGGGCCACTGGCTTTCCGGACATCGAGTGATTGAAGCACCGCACGAACATCGCATTGCCTGATACGTATTTCAGGCATTACGTGGTCACCATTGGGTAGTGTCGGCGGCTGTATACCGCAATCATCGACTCGGGAATTGGCCGCAAAGAGATTTACTAGCATATTGGCTTTCTCTTGCGGTCCATGGGCCAGGGATCCATCAGGGTAGCGCAGCGGTGGCAGCGAAGGCTGACAGAAGTTGGCCTGCACGGCTTTGGCCAGTCGCCAGTATCCACGGCTGCCCGTGGGATGTGCCACTAGCTCTTGACCAAGCCGCGCAATGCGCAGGGCATCCGCTTTGACGTAAGCCCTCTTGCAGACCTTTGTGGCTCTGTTGTACGCCGCCTTGAAGTGGCTCACATTGGGATCGTGCGTGGCACGCGCCCTTACCCAAGCGCGATACGCGGACTGCTTTTGATCAACAGCCCTCGCACACTCGCGCCCGAACCAAGGGCGCACTCCTCGGGCACCGGTGACATCAGTGTACGGAATATAGTATTCCATACCCAGACCGATCTCACCGGCAACAGCAGTAGCACAATCCGAGGGTTTCTTACCTTCAAAGCAGCGTTCAACCCACGGGATGGACGCAAAATAGTTGCGCAGCCCATCCCAATCTGCTGACGAGTAGTGCCAGAGACGCCGCTTCCCCTGCACGGGTCTTGAAGGCGCTATAATTGGCACCTTGGAGCAGACCAGACAGTGGTCGGAATTGCCTAAAGCGGCTTGTACCGAAACACTGTACAGGTCTGGGTGACTCGTCAGCAGAAGGTCTAGCAGAGAGGGTGCTAGGCCCGACCTTCTTGGTATTCTAGTGACCTCGTGTACCAATTGGGTCAGGCCATGCGCCAGAGCAAATGCATGGGCGGCTCTTCCCGCATGGTCTGTTTTGGAGGAGCCCAACCAGGTTTCGTGGTGGGCGTTAAAGTCCCCCAAAAATACCACTTCGGCGTTCGGAAACCGTTCCTGCGCATCATCTGCCGCCTGACTCAGATATTCAAAGAGTCGAGTTGTCTCAGCATCTCCTGTATGGGAACGGTAGAGGCACACATAGATCTGACTCGTAGAGCCATGGTCTACGTGTACCCATAGGGTTGAAAAGGATGGGTCCTCAAGGCAGCGCAAACGGCGACAACAAACATCCGCCCTAACAAACACGCACACCCCGGCTTTTGCACGGAAATTTTCCTCGATAACATAGCCGGGGTAAAGCAAGTAGGTCGTGTCATCAGGGCGGCCTATTTGTGTCTCCGTGAGAAAGAGCATATCTGGTTTCGCCGTCTCAAGGTGTTGGTGGACGGCGTTGAGGTTCGCATGGAGTCCACAGATGTTAGTGGACTCCACCTCAAATAGCGAGCTTGTGGGAGTCTGTAGAGCCGCTGTGTTGCCCAATACTCTTAAATGCGCTGCCATGATGAAAAGGAGAAAAGGGCGTGAAAAAAAGAGGTGATTGTCGTCGCAGCACCGCGTGACAAAGTGCGGGATATTGGTTTTGTCTATGATTATGAGGCATGGCGTGAGCCGACACGCCGTACGGAAGGGCCCCCGTACCCCCCCGAATATGGTCGCCTGGCCCCCACTTCCGGTCACCAACCGGCACGACGAGCCATACCGGGATTATGCACGGTCTGGTGAGGCAGCCTTCCAGGGTGGTTAGTCCCAGTTGGGCCTCTGTACTATACCGCGGGCGGCCAGCGGCACCACCGTTTCTACGGGTCTCCCTGACCGGCGCGTCGCCCCGCACCATCCTCACTAGACTACGCCAAGACCCACTGGTCCCACTAGTGCTGCGACCACCATCACCCCTACCCGGCTATGCATTTGCTGATCCCTGAACGCAATCCAACCGAAATTGAATTACTATGAAGGGTTTTTCGCAATATTGCACGGTGGTACCAACCCGGTCGAAATTTGTGACAAATTTGTGCCGTCAAATCTCTACCACCAGTGAAAAATAAATGTTACAATTTTCTTATTTGGGATTAGTTCGTTTTCAATTTAAGCGCTTAGTGACTCAAAAGTCCAAAAGTGTTCCTTTGTCTATTTTGTCGGATATCGGGTACATCGCTTCAAGCTCCCTTACTGCACGCCGTAGTCTCTTCCCGTCTAGATATCTTAGAACACCCGCGCAAAACGCTAGTGTGATAAACCCTTTACTGTCGCCAACTATTTTACCCATATTTTTACTATTACCCTATAAAAATGTCAGCGTTTTACGCAGAGTAAATGTATTTTTAATAAGGCGACGTTTACAGGGGGATAATAACCCGTTGTCGGTGATGGCAAGGCGGCTAGGTACGGCCACATACTGTATAATCAATGTAATCGCACTCATCGCGTCAGAAACCCGTATATCTTGTAGAAATGATGAGTCCGCGGTCTCGTACCAGTTGGGGATTTGATGCTGTCAAAAGTTTACTCGAATATCACTCAGTGAAATAAAACTACACGACGGTATTCTCGTCCCAATTGAGCAGTTCGACTGGGGAAGTACCTCCACCCTACGGAATACCACGGTTATAATAACCTCATGTTGTGTTCCCGGCGGTGAGTAGGGCAGCCAGAGCTCACTGGAGAGTTTTTGTGCTATCAGTGGAAATACCAAAGGCTTGTCCTGATCGTGTCTTCTGCACTAACGGCACAGCAACTCTCTGCTCTTACAAGGTCGGCAGCATGAGTGTGACTTCCCTGGTGTTGCACACGTTCATATGTCAAGGTAACCACTTTTCTTCAGATGGGCCGTGTGCTTGTCTGCCACCTAAGTTGTATAAAAAAATTACGAATTTTATCGCTATCTATTTTGGTATTGTAATTTATTATTTACGCTGACCCTGATATTTTGGTTGTTTTTCATATGGTCACGGGCAGCCCCCTGTTTTGTTTTAATCAATTAGAGGTTTGTTTGGATTGGTAACATGGATGCTTAATAAACTGGACTGGACAGTTTCTTCCATTTCATTTATTTATTCGGATGTCAAGTGAAATTACCCTGTCAGTCGTCAGGTCGGCTGTAGGGCCATACGCGTAAAATGGGGTTACCTAGACTCGGGGGGTGGTGGCTGTTAAAGTTGGGGCACCTCTGCAATCGATGGATCACCTCCTGTCGTGCCCACTGTGCCCCTACACCTGCACAATTGCCGACCAGAATGAAGCAACGGAAGGTGCAGTCATTGTCGCTGAATTTTGGGCTAGGCGCATTTAGCTTCTATTTTTTTTTTATTGTTGCCATTAACACGAAGAAGAAGACCCCGTCAGTTGAACGTAGCCATTCATTAGTTCAGACAAAAAACATAAATGTTAGATTTGACATGTCTTGCTAGCCGCAGATAATAGGCGTGTACATACGTTTCTTCACGCCATATTCACTCCGGGTAGGTAGAGACAACCAGTATCTTCTTCTCTCGTTACACACTCCACGTCTCTACCGTCATTAAATCTTTAATAAAATATATATAATAAAATAAATATAATAAAAAATAAAGGAATCAAGCACATTTCGCCATAAAGTTTACATGCAAACACAGATTATTAGGTATACAAAGCAATATCTACATAGCAACTAAAAATATTGCAGCCACAATAATAGTGCAGTAAGCCCGTCTAGAATATGTACAAAAATATACTCATTAATGTTTCCCCAACACAATATTACCAAAGCAGTGTTAACCCGCTATTCCCGTGGTCTGTGGTGGATCGCCCGCGGCTCGTACTGTAACCACAGAGTGGTCTAACCCGCTACCGCCTCCCGCCTGTGTGGTCGCGAGTGGCGGACCCGCGGCGCGTGTGTGGTCCACACTACTCATGATATGATCCATGTTAGCACGTGTTAAGGTTAAATGGTGGTAGACTTGTGAATTGATAAAATCACTGAAAATGTGTGATTTTATGTTCATACTGTGTAATATAAGCGAGAGCGCCAAAGCTTGCACTTTGGGCCCACGTTCTTGTTTATCTTGGCTTTGACGGGAGCGACTGACATTTGATTCTGACGGAAAAGTTGTAGAAGGATGATGATAGACTTATGTCTATAATAAAGGCAGAATTAAAACATCTACATTTTGGGAACTGCACCTGTTCCCAAGCTGATAGGACAATTTCCAAGCTCTTTACTTGAGTTTAATAGAAACATTCTAGAAAATATACCCTATCGAGGAATCGTCCTTGTTTCGTCACAACAGCGACTGAGGCACTCGAGCAGATGAAAAATGGTTAAATTGAATTTCACTAATGATAGTAATAGCGATCAAGTCGAAGTTTTTGTAGAAGGTAGGACATGACGGTATTTCCGTCCCAATTGAGCAGTTCGACTGGGGAAGTACCTCCACCCTACAGAATACCACGGCTATAATAACCTCGAGTTGTGTTTCCGGCGGTGAGTAGGGTAGCCAGAGCTCACTGGAGAGTTTTTGTGCTATCAGTAGGAAGATCAAAGGCTTGTCCTGATTGTGTCTTCTACACTGACGGCACATAAACTCTCTGTTCTTACAGGGTCGGCAGCACGAGTGTGACTCAACTGGTGTGGCACACGTTCATACCTGAAAAATGCGCGCCTGAAAGAGAGCAGACGCCAGTAGGGTGCGCAACTCCCAAGATACGGCCAGTTATAACCAAGATGGTTGGTAGGGCTATGGGAAGGAGGTGGGAATAGGTTTCCACTAGGTGGGCCGTTTGCTTGTCTGCCATCTAAGTTGTATAAAAAAAACTAATCTAACTGGGTTATCATGTTTTATTCAATTTCGATTGAATAACGAGAGAACCTAGTTTAGATTCGTTGATCACAATAATTTTCACTAGCGGTATTTTACCTCAGTCAGTGCCCGCATACAAAGTTGCATACTTCGTTGATAACTACGGTATTAGCAATATGTCAAAAAAAAACTATTTTCACCCAATATTTTTACACTAAACTCTCAGCAATAACTCATTGATGAACGTTTGTACCAATAAACAATAAACAACAATTTTCCCATACGCTGCTCAACAATATAATTGGCTAAACATACAATCACCCTTAAAATCAGTATATTTAAAGTTCAAGTTGGTATAATTTGGCTGTATAATTGTTTTGGTTAAGATTAGTAGTGATTTGCAATTTCCAAACTTAGTTTTGCGTTATTAAAAGCCTTGTGCAATGTTAACAGAGTTTAGTTTCGTATGTTTTGATTGTACCTAAGTAAAATTGGCGTTGAGTGTAACTAGTTGGCGAGCGCGTATTAGCAGCGCTCGATCGTGGTCTTGTTGGGAAGGTCTAATTGTAGGGTCTCGACGCCTCGTATGTGCGCTGGTCCTTGTTTGTAGGGTTGTCACTTAAAACAAAGTCTTAGTATGCCTGTTAAAATAAAATATCAACCAAATATGGAACATAAGCAATTGGGCATACGAAATTGAATCACTGCGTTACATACTACTATACAAGTCAATAATCTCCTGCCGCATTTAATTAAAAGTGGTAAATTCGAGCTTTACCTCGCAGGAGCTACTATGAATTGGGTAAATTGAATTCGTACCGACTAAAACCGCACAGAATTCCGTCACATCTGCTTGTTTTACCGGGAACCAGTTATACTCTAGGATATCCCTGATCCACCCATTCGGTTTCAGCTACCCCGGGTCTGCTTCTGCTAGGACGATGGTTAAGACTACTACCCCTGTTTAATTCTTAGTATACCTAAGCATAAACGCTAAAATATTTGATAAGACGTCGACAGAAGCACCACTTAAGTGGCGCCGTTCAGCGAACCTATCAAAATTAAAAACAGTTACAAGACACAAACCATAACAATTACAGTTAAACCAACACAAAGTTAATCAATAACAGAACTTAATCGCCTAATAACATATCTGGAATACAACCCACAATTAATTCCCTAACACTGGGCGACCAAACGCGCGTGGTCGCGGGCGTTTCCCACTCGCGGTAATCTGTCGGCGCGGTGTGTGGCGCCCCTAAGTCACGGGCCCGGCTGGCATCGCCACTGACGGGTTAAATTGAAAAATAAACATACTGAGTGATGGGAAAATGAGCAGGGTGACGTGTGCTCAGGTTGTTGACTTCAACGTTTGGCATCGTGATATTCGCGAAGGTGTATCATATAAATAATGCCTTGGATGCCCGCTGTTGGCTGTTGTGTAACGGTACTGTGAAATGGGTAGAATACATTAATTGAGCAGTCCGACTGGGGAAGTACCTCCGCCCTACAGAATACCGTGATTATAATAACTTGGTGTAATAATAATTTGTGCTGTCAGTGGGATGACTAAAGGCTTGTCCGTGCTCTGTGCTTACAAGGTCGGCAGCGCGAGTGTGGCTTCTCTAGTGTTACACACGTCCATAGGTCACGATAACCACTTTCCATCAGGTGGGCCGTGCGCTTGTCTGCCACCTAAGTGGTATACGAAAAAACCTTAAATATTCTAGAACATTCTAGGCAACGCTATCTGGAACTAAATAAGTATAATTCAACTAGCATGCGTTATGGGTGCTAGAATAATGCGAAAAAACATATTTAGATACATTTTTTGCTGTTAGAAATACTCATTATTATACATAGAAGTACCCAGAACAAGGGAAATATGACTAAAAATATTTGCCTTGAGCTAGAAACGAACCCGCGACCGCCAACGTAGTCGAACGCTCTACCGCTACGCCCCTTAGGCCACCATGATGATGTGCACGATCTTTCCACGCTTCACCTTTAGTCTTTTAGTCTTCGCTATGTAGTTCCTCCTGCAAGCTTACTGCTGTTTCAGGCTTTCAACCTAACTACAAGACGGGAACCCCTGCAAGTGTCATAGTAAAAACATTAGACTACTAGATAAAAAAATGTGCAAAAAATAACCCTGAACAGTCAGAGGCGTTAGTATAAAAAAAAAATTTACAAAACAGACGACTTTGTATATTTTCCAAGAAGCTATTTTTATGTGTTCAAAATTCAGTCTCCCAAATGTCAAAAACTGTTTTCTCGTAGCACAATTTTCATAGAAATCGTCAACGATTATCACATTTTGAAGTACTTATGAGATTAAATCGAGACTGAATTTTAAATAGATTTATATAAGACCTTCAGGTTATTAAACTATCTTGGATTACTATTAAAGTAATCGGGATATTTACCATGTTGTATTGTTTTGAGTTTCCGATATTTCGGCGCTGTTGCAAGCACGATGATCACGGAGGACAATCCCGATTACTTTAATGCTAATATGAGTGACCATGATAGTTTAAATATCTAGGATGGTAGTTATCATAAATAATTCAATAACATAGATCTCGAATCAAAATTACTGCACCGTTAACAAAGAAATACAACCAAATAACAATCCTTTTGCAAGGTGAACAAACGCACACTCGGACCTCCGCGCTAAATCTATTACGACTAAAGCACTTAAGATCGACTCGCGCGCACATCTCGAGGGAAATAAAACGCATGCGCATTTTGAACAACAATATTAATTGTACAATTGTAAATTAGCCGTGTCTGTACATCCATACTTACATACTGGTATTATAAATGCGAAATAATTGTCTATCTGTCTGTCTATCTGTCCTTTTGTTTTTTATACTACGCTTAACTTACGGAACCGATTTTAATGTTTGGACCTCGGGAAAGCGCGTTGTTCAACATTCATGCTGTTAGAACCGCGTAGATATTAAAAAAAAAAGCTTGTATTAGTTTCGCCTGTGACATATTTTGTAACTTTATTTCAACTATATGTACAGAAATTTACCGGATTTGTTAACATTTATGATCACTGCTGCGCTCTCTTAAGTAGTAGCGTAATGATATATAGCTTAAAACCTTCATTGATAAACGGACTACTCAATACAAAAATATTTTTTCAATTCGAACCAGTAGTTCTTGAGATTAGCGCGTGCAAACAAACAAACTTTTCAGTTTTATAATATTGGCATAGATTCTAAACACAAAATTGGTGAACACAAAAACTACAGAATGGAATATGATGAAATTTTTTTCTTTGAAATGTCTTGATTGTACTTAAAATCTGCCACGTTTAATCAAAATCAGCTCTAATAATTATAAATGGGTTCGATCCCAGGTTTTACCATGGCACACACCAATGACTTTTCGATGCTTTTCGAAGTTATGTGTGTCTATTTTCTTCTTTGCTTTCAGCTTACCTTCAGCTTACCATCAGGCAAGGCGAAGTCTAATTGACGTGTCCTATATATAAAAAAAAAATATCGCAGGTTTAATAAGTGCCCGGTTAATGGCAATAGGCTCGCCACATATTACATTGGGACCTAAACATAAACTGGCGAAATGTGGGTGCTAGCACCTCTGTCTACCCCTTCGGGGATATAGGCGTGAGTTTATGTTATGTAATAATAAATAAAATCATTTATTTCAGACCATAGTTTAAGTTCATATTGTTAGTATAATATGTGCTTAAAATTATTTTAATAGAATTTACCTAATATGATAGTTAGTCGCGTCATCCTTGCAAGCGAAGCCGCGGGCACCCGTTAGTTAATTACACGATGCGCCAATGAGCCGCTTTGTGTAAACAAAACCGAAACACAATAAATCAGGGAGTGAATAAGTGAATATTATATGTAGATTACTATAGTTATGGCGCGCTGCCCGCGGCCATCTTAATGCTTTCTTTACGACTGAACCCACTGATACCGATATAATGTGCTCAGGTCCTTTTATTGGTTGTTAGGGTTTAGGGTAATATGTTATAATGATGTTTTAATACTTTGATTGTGTGGGATTGATAGCTTTAAGTGTTTGGGAGCAAAACGTTTAGGAGTAGAAAATGGAATGATTGAATTTGATTCTTATTTTTTTTATACAACTTAGGTGGCAGACAAGCACACGGCACACCTGATGGAAAGTGATTACTGTGGCCTATGAATGTGTGTAACACCAGTGGAGTCACATCCGTGCTGCCGACCCTGTAATAACAGACATTTTAAGCGCCTTCAGTGCAGAACACAAAATCAGGACAATCCTTTGGTCTTCCCACTGATAGCTCAAAAACTCTCCAGTGAGCTCTGGCTACTCTACTCACCGCCGGGAACACGAGGTTATTATAGCCGTGGTATTCTGTAGGGTCGAGGTACTTCCCCAGTCGGACTGCTCAATTCTGACGGGAATACCGTCGTGTCCTACCTACCTCCTTTATGTTATTATTGTCCTTTATATTATTATGTTCTAATGAATATGTTTTTATAAATTCATTTGTCCTTTTCTTCTTCTGAGAGCCAATCTCAGATAGATAGATAATACTTTATTGTACACCAATAGATTTACAGCAGGGACAAGTAGGTAGCATGTATATACAGTTAAATGTACAGTAAGCGGCCTTATCACTGAAAGCGATTTCTTCCAGGCAATCTTAGTCGCCCCTAAAGCTCTCACTTTATAGAGGGGCATTAAAAGGTTTCTTCAGGGTCGGCAGCGCGAGTGTAACGCCCCTGGTGTCGCACACGTCCATAGGCCACGGTAACCACTTTCCATCAGATGGGCTGTGTGCTTGTCTACCACCTAAGTGGTATAAAAAAACTCCTATTACTCATTTAATTGGTGTGTATTGGCTTTTATGGGAGCAGCCTCGGACCTATCGACCCCAAGAAACCCAAATCCTTTAAACGGGAAAAAGTACCTGATGAGGTTGTCAAACTGAGAGCCACCATTGTAATTTTGACTCTCTTGAAACTGCCTTGAGCTTACTATCAGGCGAGGTGACACTTGATGTTAAGTTGTAATGGTGAAACGTGTCCTATATTTAAAAACAAGAGGACAGTCTGCACTTAAACGTCTTCCATTGCACTTTGGCAATTCTGATATTGTACCTAAACTGTCATAGGCTACGATAACCGCTTACCATCAACGTGAAATCAGATCCATATGTTTATTGCTACAAAGAAAATAAGAAACCCATTTAAAAGATAACTTACAATTAAAGACTAAAATGGTGGTACAGTCGGCAATAAAAACAAGATATTAATAGTTGTTTGCGGACGGTTTTATCGCATAATGTTACGGAGATATCCGGTTCGAGTCGCGCGCACGTTATCGCGCGATGTCGCCAAAACTCGCCGATATCGCGCCACTAAAAGCATACATCCATCCGGTGCAGGTATGCGATTAAAAAAGGGTCGGCTTACATGACGATTGATGTGGCTTTTCATCCCTAGCTTAAAATAAGACAATAAAATAAGGCATAAAATCATAAAATTATGTGTTGCCTATCTAGTAATTGAAGTTATATGAGATTATTCTGGTCAAATCTAAATTCTAGGCGGTAGGACACGACAGTTTTCCCGTCCCAATTGAGTAGTCCAACTAGGGAAGTACCTCCGCCCTTCAGAATAACGCGGCTAACAACCTTGTGTTGTGTTCCCGGCGTTGAGTAGTATAGTCTGAGCTCACTGTAGAGTTTGTGCTGTCAGTACCAAGACTAAAGACTTGCCCTGCTTTGAGAGCAGGCAGCCTGCAGCCTTGAGAGTTTCTTTGCCATCAGTGTAGAAGACTAACTTCTACACTGAAACTCTCTATTCTTACAGGGTTGACAGCACGAGTCGAACTCCCCTGGTGTTGCACACCAACCACTTTCAGGTGGGTCGTGTGCTTGTCTGCCACCTAAGTTGTATAAAAAATGTCGGAATGGCGTTTTATAAACAGCACTAACGATCTTGTTCACAAATAAAAACCCAGGTGCGAGGTTTTTCTGTAGACGTCCTTAGGTCACGGTAACCACTTTCCATCAGGTGGGCCGTGTGCTTGTCTGCCACCTAAGTGGTACAAAAAAAATGAGAGAGGTCTTTAGTCGGAGCCTAGTATTTGATGGGCAAAACGCACAAGATGCGAAACTGTGGTGACTTTTTGGGACTTCCCATTTAGCGCACTGACTTTTAATCGTACTAACATTAATCCATCAAAATCTATACAGCTATGGGATCATTGCGGTACAATTTTTATTGTTACGAGTTTTTATCATGCCAGCGATTTCTTGATCAATCTTGTTTCCGATTTTAGCTGCATATCAGAAATAATTTACATTATTAAAACAGCGTCATGTAAACCTAGTCTTTACTAATGTATCGGCATAATTTTATGCGAATCGGCGCCCGCGGCCGAGACCCTTCAGCCCTTGATAACGTCGCTAATGAGCCGAATGTACCTACGCGCAGCCAATACCTCTCGCTGTCAGAGCTCGTTTGCACAGGATTAACATAACGATCAACTTGCAAATAATATTTTTTTATATAGGACACGACGTCAATTAGACCGTCAATCACCAAGGACATGACATACCATGTTACTATGGTGACACTCAGCTTGATGGCCTCATCGTATACTTTTTCACGCCCCGCTTAAAGGACCCGGGTTATTCTAGTTCTACACATTTTGAACGTTGGCAATAAGAAACCAAGGAAAACCACTGATGCTATGAATATCGAGACTCAAAGCTGCCTTACCTGCAAATCGGTACGTCTGCTGATTATCGGACGAGAATATGATGCAGATTTTCTTGTTGGAGTTGAGGGGTTAGACCGCAGTCACTTTCGTAAAAACCAAGATATAACATTCGACCCCAAAGGGTCTTTGGATATAATCGGGAGTAACACTGTTATGATGATTATAATGAATTATTTGTTCACACCTATCATTTCATTACACTAGGCACTAGGTGCACATAACTCGTTAGGTGGTAGACAAATTTCGTTACGTCAATTAATCTAAGTGCACTCTAAACAGTCTAAACCGATGCTTGATGTGTTTTTAACAACTCCTCACTTTAGCTAACTACCTGGTACTTTATACCGTGTTGTTAATAAAATGAAAGAGTTGCGTTATTTCAAATTCCCTTTGAGTGTATAGTGGGGCCGTAAGTTAAATTATAATTATATTAATTAACTCCTATTCCGTTCATTTATTATATGAATAAGAATAATTGTAAGTAGTTTCGCAATTATGTGTAATGTAATATTATTACTCCTCATCTGAATCGTTCTATGTCTATGAGTCTTACACTATCTCTTCAGCAAACAAATTACAATTGCAATACAAAAAAAAATCAATACAAAGGCATGTGTTGTCGTTTCAGGCATTTTATTATATCAATTTTTTTTTCGGACTTGTCATCGTTAGAAAAAATACATGGAGCCACTAAACTCGCGAACAAATATTTTCTTAATATGTTTTGTATCGCGTGAAAGTTCGTGAAAATTTTAGGCGTTTGGGTGTTTGAAAGGTACAGGGATTGATTACAATAGTCTATATTTCACAATCATTCATAACACATTCTAGGGCAATACACGCAATTGATCCCATTGGTTGCTGAATCGGAATTAGAATTCTACGCTGGCGGAGCCGCGGGGAACAGTTAGTAAGTTAGGTATGTTTAAAACCAGCTGCCTATTTTTTTACAAACAATAAAATATGTTTTGAAATCTACTATCCACTGCCATGGCCCCACATTACCAGGCTGGTAGCATGGCACAGCACATTGTGTTCATAAGAAAGGGGGATGATTGACCGCTTCCTCCTCACAAACCGTCGCATTTTGATTCATGCCACCAACCCCTTTGTTTTCTGCTCGCCTAGTGCATTCATTACGTTCCGCTTTGTTTTTGGGCATTTTAATTTATGGTAATTTAATATTTACCCCTATTTTACGGTGCCATTACTGAAATAGAATTATGTGAGCATATTTGAACCACTAAAATACGGTTTTTGACTGTTTTATAAAACTTCAAAGAATGTGGTAAATTAATTAACGTAGGAGCATTTAAGAATATTTTAATCTGTAGTAGGGTAAACTAGGGTAAAAGTGTATTTCCTTTAAAAAACTTATTAGGGTAGCGAACTTATTTTGACGCCCAATGGGCACATTTCGAGCAAAGTAAAGTACCATCAATCAACCACAGTCCAAGCTTAACTTTAGGGTTATGTCCAGCTGTGGACCAATAGGGTTATGTACTAAGGATTCATATTGCTTCACAAAAAAATATGATTTTCTTTTTCTATAATATTATATAATATACTACGGCCACCCAAAGAGACTATTTAACATAATTCTTTCTTATAAAATTGCAAGAAATTATTCATTATTTGGGTGGGATTTGTTAAAAATTTTCGTCCACATCATGACACCCCGTAGGCTACTGCTAAGGGCGAACTCCATGAGGTCGGTTCTATAAAAACTTGGACAGTCATCATCATAATTATAAATACGCATTTTATTTAAACATCTGTCATCACACTCATCGCACATCATGATTGATTAATTAATAGGCAATGGGTGCTATCATCTCTGCGATTTTGTTAAGGCCAAGCTACACGAAGCAAGTGATAAAAGATAAATTATTTTCATCTTTCGTCACTTGTTTCGCGTTGATTGCATCATCGATACCTATAGCGAATTTGATACACATCTCACTAATAACTCATTTTATTTGAATTTTGGTAGCTTAATACTTTTCATGCCTTTTTTTTTGATAAATACCACTTGTCAAAGAATCAATTTAATTTATTCAGTTTAGGCACACAAAGAGCACATATGAACGTCAAAATTTTTCAATTATGTCAGGAAATAATATAAAAATATTAAATAATGCAAAAATAAACAAATGGAAAATGATTCTTTCGGTGGAAGACAAAGCTCTCCTGATGGATAGTGGTTACCGTGACCTATGGACGAGTGGGAAAGAGTCAGCAGCAGGAGTGTGACTCCCCTGGTGATGCCACATTCCTGCTGCTGACTCTGTATTTGTCGGATTAAACTTTAAGAGCAGTTTACGTAATATTGATAGAAATTTATTTATGACGATTTTACGTTCAGTTTAGAGACATTTTTAACAGCTAAATCGGCACCATTAGCTTTCAATTTACTAGCCCAATAGGTGGCCAGCGAATATGTGGAGCAATTCCCATTAAGCGGTATATTTTATTCCATAGGCTTGGCTTTGGGCAAACATGTAACATAATGTACTACTTTTTATTGAGGATTATGCAAGGTGCTGCATCCAATTTCGCTTAATATCTGGAAATGAGCCTATTCGGTAATGTAGCTATAGCTAATGGGAATACGTGTACCTACAGCAAGAATCGAGTTCTATTCCTAGGTCAGGTAAAATTATTAATCATATTGTTATATATATTCTATTCATACATACAATTATAACTCACGGCTTTATCCCCGGAGGGTTTAGCAGAGGTGAATTAACACCCAAATTTCACCAATAATTGAAAACGGTCCCACGTAATAGGGGTTGAGCCTATTGCCGTCTTACCGGCACTATGACTTGACTCAAGCTATGCATCTGAAGCTGAAGCTAGGCTGTAAATATCCGTCTGATGTTAAACAGCCTTCCTCTTAGTTGCCTTGTATGACACCGCATGGGAAGAGATGAGGTGGTCCAAATTCTACTCTGCTGGGAACCACGCGTCTTTTTTTTTATATACCATTAAGTGGCAGACAAGCACACGGCCCACCTGATGGAAAGTGGTTACCGTGACCTATGGACGTGTGTAACACCAGAGGAGCCACACTCGCGCTACCGACCCCGTAAGTACAGAGTTTCTGTACGTTGTAGAAGACAAAGCAGGACAAGCCTTTAGTCTTCCCACTGAGAGCACGAATTCTCCAGTGAGTTCTGGCTACCCTACTCACCGCTGGGAATACAACACGAAGCCGCGGTATTCTGTAGGGCGGAAATAGGTACTTCCCCAATCACACTGCTTAATTGGGCGGAAATACCGCTGTGTCCTACCTCCTATAAGATCTAAGTATTTAATTACCTACATTTCAACATATCGTATAATGCACCTTAACGGTTGTTAAACAAAAGACTAGTTTCATAATAAATTTTAGTTTTTGTGTATTTCGTGGATTAGCGATTTATTAATGTATTGAATTTGAATGAGGAGAGCTTGAAGCACGCCAAGCCATGTCATCGTTGATGCATCAGGCGTGAATTTACAGAAAAGGCAGAAGGCATAAGTGGAGCTTAAGACGTAAAAAGACAGTGTAAATAATTCATCTAGCGCGCCTCTAGCGCGTCACTCCAGTCTGTGTCTCACCTACTAGCAACGTAGATCAGACTACCAAGCATGAGGCATGTCTCCGCTATGACTTTCCTGCGTAATTTACAAACACTTATGTTTATTCAGCACCTCTAACTTAAAAAGAAATCCTTTCCCAAAATTTTGTCAAAAACTTAACATTCAGATCTTGCGTCGAACCAATTAGGAGTACAGCATTACCAAGAAGTGGTGTAATAAAAAGTAGGAGGTTGAATTTAAAAACAATAGGCACGACACCAGGGCAACAGCCTGCGAGCCCCCTTTTAAGGAGGTAATCGTCGCCTCGCGAGGTGATTCCGCGAACCACAGATATCACACCAACGATCTTGAAAGGACAAGGACGAGGGCTAAAGTTTTAAATTAATTATGACCATGTAAGTGGTGTGTTATATCTGTGTATATTTATGGTTGGGTGAATAACCTTGTTACAACAGAAAAGTTTGAAAAAAAAATGGCGTGAGAGATAATTTATTGCGCTTACTGTTTCGAGTGCTTCCTCCTAAAACAAGTAATGTAGTAACGGAGGGGTTTCTGGGAATACTAGTTATTTCGGTTACTAATGCTGTATTTTAAATACTCTGCGTACAGAACTCCCATTTATACTAAGTAAACATTACTATTACCACCCACAAAAATGTATTTGACTCAATTTTAAGAGAACCTGCGTGGTCGTCATTTATTACCGACTCTCCAAAATATTTCAACTATGTTCAACTAAATAAATAAACATATAAACGCATAATGGATCTGATACCATACTAATCCGTTTGTAATTACCGTTGGAATTATGTTTGTTTAGGGTTGGGACCACGCGTGTAGGCAGACGTCATGCGGCGCGGTCCCCTACGAAGCCGTAGAATCGATAGCTGAGGTATTTAGAATCGATAAGACTTTAATCGATTCTTGATATTATTTCCGCATCGATAAGATATTCAATTAGCGCGCTAATGATCGAATTAAGTGATTGACAGTTATTGTACTATTAGTAATTTTCTGTGCGTGGGAGTCAATATAGATGTCAGATAATTAAAGTTTATTGTTTTTGTACTAAGCTGAGAATGAAATTACTCGGATATGCAGTTTTAATGTGCTTTTTTCGCGGTTAATAATCAATTGGGTAAGAGAATTGGAAAATTTTCAATTGCAATTTCAATACTTATTTGACGTCAATAATATTTCCTAAGATCAAATACTATCTTAACTACCTTTATACTAATATTACTATTCTACTATGGAGATTATTTAGGTATAGGCGTAAAAAAATAATTTTAAGTAACAAAACATTAACATAAACTCACGCCTTTATCCCCGAAGGGGTAGGCAGAGGTGCTAGCACCCACATTTCGCCAGTTTATGTTTAGGTCCCAATGTAATAGGTGGCGAGCCTATTGCCATTAACCGGACACTTATAAACCTGCGATAAAATACACACATAACTTCGAAAAGCATCGAAAAATCATTGGTGTGTGCCATGGTAACACCTGGGATCGAACCCGAGACCTCCTCTCAGCAGTCCATTACCCATACCACTAGACGACTTTTAACAGTTGTTTACCCATTCAGCTATATTAAGATGTGAATGTTAAACAAACATTAAGCTATGTAAATCCAGTAGGTGCAGATAAAATCTACCTACCTAGGTATATACCTAATGATTACGTAGCAATGATTGTACTAACACATCCTGTATAGTCTAGAAGTGAAATATTCATTATACGTTTTCACATTGATAATATAATCGAATTGAATTCGCATTCTAAATTCAAACAGCATCATGGCGCCTGCTTCACTATTATTGTTCCCACGCCGAGCTATCAACTAACAAGTTTTTGTCGAACAATGCCTTCACACGTGTCTGATCTCCTAGTACTAGCAATAGAATCGGCAAATATATGTTATTGGGAGTCACGAGAACTCCGGCTCGTTTCGAATTCCATTCCATGCATTCCTGGTGCCGTCTGATTGGATGGTATGTGAAATACACCTCTATACTTTCTATAAATATACTATTAGATAAGACCGCGGTAGCCTAGTGGTATGGGTAATGGACTGCTGAGACAAGGACTTGGGTTCGATCCCAGGTCTTACCATGGCACACATCAATGACTTTACGATGCTTTTCGTAGTTATGTGTGTATTTATCGCAGGTTTATAAGTGCGCGGTTAGTGGCAATAGGCTCGCCATCTTTAATAACTACAGTCCCGGGTTCTATAAGCGGGACGTGATAAAGGATATCTGAAGCGGCCGTCCAGCTCAAAGTTGTTGTACCAATTTTGGTGTCTGTAATGGTGACTCTCTTTCCTGAGGTTTTTCCTTCAGCATAACATCATATTAAAGTGTCTTATATAAATATTATTTTTTATTTTTTGGAATCAAACTACTAAACAAATTTGGATACGGTTTTTTTTATTAGAAAGATCTTGGTGTGACTTAAAATCTTTGAGAATAACCGGAAATGTGGACAAAAGTCGTGACAACCGACTTCCCTGCAGGCGCAGTCGCTGGCATCAGCTAGTAAACTATTTATTGAAGATAATATAATCGTATTACTAAGTTGCGAGACAAACGAGACCCTAGCACTTATGCCTGGTGAATTTGAGCTCGTCCACCGCCATAGTACCTCATGGTATTCTATAAATACACCCAAGAAACGTATACTACGCTTATAGAGCACATTTTAGGTCCAAGATATACCTATGTTCTAATATATTCTTGTGTGTGTAGATAAATAGTTCGACCCCATCTCTTCCCATCCGATGTCGTACAAGGCGACTAACGGGTAGGACTGTGACTGTGACCCAGACTCAGCCTCAGATACATGCCTCGAGTCAACAATAGTGCCCGAAATACGGCTATAGGCTCACCCCCTATTACGTAGGATCGAATACAATGATTGGTGAAATGTGGGTGTTAATTCACGTCACACGTCGGGGAAAAAGGCGTGATTTTAGGTATGTATGTGTATGTAGGTGGCAGGGAAGCACATACTGACTTGATGGAAAGTGGTTGTGTGTGTGTTTGTGCTCGAATGGTATGTGTGAGAGTTCAGTCACTAAAATAGCTAATTTGGAATAAATATGTGTATCGTATGAATCGTATTTTGTATTAATCGATTTTATCGTAATAAATCGTAAACTTATTCGCGATACGAATCGAATTTGTGCAAAACGATTTTTCAGATCGTAAAAGATCATTATCTTAATTATTTAATATTTATGACGGTTATTATATTATATAGTTAAATAATTATTTAATACGAAGGAAGTTGTAAAGATCTAGATGTGATTACATGATTACACTAGTACAATAATAAATTAATGTTGGTTTCTGTGAATAGCGCAAAAAATTAATGATATTATAATAATTCTGGACGTACTGTATGCTCCAGTTACTTGTATTATGTGTTCTAGGAAGCGGATACGGAAACATTATTTTTATAGAAATGTATGCAAATATTTGCATTGACCGGGACACAAAGCTGCAATATCAGTCTCAGTCTACTTAAATGTTCAATCACCATGCCACAGTTGGCAAATTCTCCATGAAACGGACAACAACGGGTTCAAAACTAGTGTAGGAAGTTCTCTTTTCTATTTTCAATTTGTGATTGTACAAGTATTATTCTTAAATAAAAACTAATACAAAGTATAACTGATATACTTTGTATTAGTTTTTATTTAAGAATAATACTTGTAACCGATATTACAGATATACTCACTAACCCCTCCAGCTAAGCTAAATTACTCTTGTAACTAGTTCACATCGCTAGTGTAATGGCCAAGATTATAACCCTGGACCTCTCGGTCTCACCCGTGTGGTGACAGAGAAAGAATACAAGTATCACTACCCCATCTCATCCGACGGGGGTCGTATGAAGCGACTAACGCAAAAATACGCAAATCGTTTGCGAATTTTTCCGTTAGTCATTACAAGAGAAGGAAAACTCGAAATAAAACCCTGTACCAACCCGTCTGGCCAGCGTGGAAACAGTAGGCCAAAACCTTTCAATATTGGGAGAGGCCTAATATCCAGCAGGCTGTGATGAGCTATTTTTTTTCATATAGTACATGTCAGTTAGACTTCGCCTCACCTGATGGTAAGCTGAAGGCAAAGTCTCAGACAAGAGAGTCACCATTACATATACTATGTTACAATGATGACACTCAGCTTGACGTCCTCATCATATGCTTTGTCACGACCCGCTTAAAAGACCCGGGATTGTAGGAAGAAGGAAACACGTGAGCTGGTAATGAATTCCAGGCCTTAATCGTAAGGCTGGCAACACTAAACTACCGACGATATAGCATACTAGTAAAGTATATGTCATCCACAGTATCGAACCAATAAATAACGTAATATTTCCAATATCTCCAACACTGGGAGCTCATCAATCTATCCGTTGCTGCCTCCGGACCTAACCTCATTGAATATTAAAATATTACCGCTCACCCCTGAACCCGGGACCGCGCGGTACATTAGTACACGGGTACACCATTGATTTATGATTACATGTAATTTAGATTGTTTATTTTTAGTTAATAGTAAGCTACTATACGAATTCTTTGAATATTTTTGAACGAAGACCATCATGGTGTGCTTTTTTTCGTGCGGAAATTCTCTCAGATACCTACCTTCCACGACCCGGCGGGCGTGGTTATTTTGACTCGTACCGACCAAAACCGCATATCGTCTCGAGACTTCAGATACCGGGGTTTAAGATTGTCCTTATACCATCACGGTGTACTAAAGTACTGATAGCATTGGTTCTGATATTATTAGCTTAACACATCCCAGTCTTTCATCTCGGAGTACGGAGTTCATTTATTTCTTCTCGTACTCGCCTGATAGAAAGTGGTTACCGTGACCTATGAACGTGTGTAACACCAGGGGTGTCACACCCGTGCTGCCGACCCTGTAAGAACAGAGATTTTATGTGCCGTCAGTGCAGAACACAAAATCAGGACATGTCTTTGGTCTTCCCACTGACAGCACAAAACTCTCCAGTGAGCTCTGGCTACCCTATTCATCACCGGGAACACAACACGAGATTATTATAGCAGTGGTATTCTGTGAGGTGGAGGTACTTCCCCAGTCGGACTGCTCAATTGGGACGAAAATATCGTCGTGTCCTCCCTCCTTATAAGGAGTGACTACTGTCTGAATCAACCCAAGAACTGTGAATCAACAAGAGAACAGCCTGCACTAGACTCTCATTCGTCAATACGTACCAGTTTGCAGGTCTGATGGAATTGGCTCCAAAGCTCTTGGTTGGTCCCCTGGATCCTCAATGATCCATGTATATGTATGTATACTGTTCATTATAAAAATATCTTGAATACAACTTTGTTCTCCCCAAACACGTTCGTCGCAGTGAGACTGCGCGTGCGCCGGCGACGTGTTCACCGCGGGCGCTTGTAATTGCCGCCCAGTGTTTGTCTTGTTCACCCCCTTAATTCTCCACGATCAGACCTTCTCTCTTGCTCATACACCCTATTTTCAGACGTCTATCTCGCTCACACTCACCGCAGTTGAGCTACTTAAAGTTTATTTATAACAGCTATCTCTTCGATAATTCTTTTCTCAATCGAACGACTTAAATAATCTACTGCGTCATTCGATTTCGAATTCTAAATATTGTGCTCTAAAGTAGTCTCTTGATTCAGATGAAATTGGAAATACGTTTATTAAAAGTTGAAAGAGAATGCTCAGAACCCATCGAAATCATGAGATTAATAGTTGCTATTCAGTTTATATATCGTGTAAGCGATTATTGATTGTAATTATCATGGCGCCCTAACTTAAATACCGTGCGATCACGCGATCTCGAACAAACCATTGATTTATTGATGTCCTTACAGCCGACTGTGAATCAATCCTTTAGTTATAGGCTTCTGAAGTTAGCTTTTGACGCTTAATATAACGATACTTCAGATATTGTACTATATCAAAATACTTGGACTGGTCTTCAGGACAAAGGGAATCCTAGTGTGAAGATCCAGCGGACAATAGTTTTAAGAGCCATGTAAACTGAATTTCAATAAATGTTTCAAAATGTTTCAAATATAATTTCTAGGCACTGTCATAAATATAAACTACGACAGCTGAAAATAAAATAATTTATTATCTTCTGTATAAGATGTACCTTTTAAAAATATAGTGAGGGCAGAAGTAATTTAATTAACATATAGAAAGAAATATCAATACCCAAATTTCGTCGCGTCGTGAAAATGTAAAAAATAACAACAGCTTAATACATTCTAATTTATAGAAAAAAAAAAAAATTATAGATCACCTTAGCACTCAAATTTAATAATTTAATATATAAAAAAATATTTTAAAAATAACTTATACCTACATCGATTTTTTGGACATAATTATATTCCAGCACTATTGTTGACTCAGCCTCAAATGCATGTCTCAAGTCAACAATAGTGCCCGTAATACGGCTCACCCCCTATTACGTGGAACCGAATACAATTATTCTTTAAATGTGGGTATTTATTCACCTCTACCTAACCCTCTAGGGATAAAGGCGTGATTATATGTTCTTTTTTTTTTTTTGTACCACTAAGTTGGCAGACAAGCACACGGCCCACCTGATGGGAAGCGGTTACCGTGGCCTATGGACGTATGCAACACCAGGGGTGTCACACTCGTGCTGCCGACCATGAAGAAACCTTCTGATGTATGCATATATGTATATTCCATAGTTAAGAAAATCATTTATCTACCTAAAAATTGTGTTGATAATTTAAAAATAACATATGAATTATAAAATAGTGAATTTTACTGTGGTAAGCATAAAGAAGCACGTCATAATAACCTATAAAGATAAATGTCTGAATTTCCTCGCCGGATCGCCACCATGGATCCTGGAAGCGAGATCCCTTTCGGCGCTATACCGGTTCCGAAAGGCGGCGCGGGAGCGGGGTCACGATCCCGAGCCCGAAGAAATTCGGGCCGTGAGATCCCGGCTCCACAGGGAAATGGTGGCGAAATGGGAGCTACGACTTGGGCGACCAGGCGCAGGGCGCGCCGTAGTAGCGGCGGTAAGACCCATCATGGGGGAGTGGCTAGAGAGGCCACACGGCAGCCTCTCGTACCGTCTGACGCAGATGATCACCGAGCACGGGTGCTTCGGAAAGTATCTGCGTCTGATGGAGAAAGAGCCAACGTCCGAGTGCCATCACTGCGACGCGAGCGAGGACTCAGGTCCGCACACGCTCACCGAGTGTCCGGCGTGGGAGACGCCGAGGCGGGAGCTTGTGGCGGCCCTGAGAGTGAGAGTTCTCACGCTCTCCACCTTGCTCGCGGCGATGGTCCGCTGCGCGGATGCGTGGGCGGCCGGCGCCTCCTTCTGCGAGCAAGTAATGCTCGTGAAGGAGGAGGCGGGGCGGGAGCGGCAGCGGGAGCGACGAAGGATCGCAAGCCAAGCTGCCCGCGTACGAAGGCAACTCGGGCGTCGGAGGTCGATGAACGACCTCCGCCCCCCATGAGCGCCGGCCTGGGGGTGACAGGTGGAGCCGCCTGTCACCCTGGCAGAAGCAGGCCGCGGCGGTGGCGCGCCTAGCGCGCCTCCCCGTTTCCGGGGTCGAGTTGGGGACTCTGTAGTCCCCACACCCGAGACGATGGCCAGATCGCGAGAGATGGCCCTGGGTCGGCTGGGGTGCGAGGGCTATGCATGTCAGTCTCACCTTCGGCAACCAAAACGACCCACAGGCGGCGTGCGTTTTAGTCGGTTCGAGTCCGACATAACCTCCTCCACCGGCTCCGGTGAGGAGGTATCCGTGGGGATTTAGCGCACGTAAAAAAAAAAAATGTCTGAATTGCGTATTTGACTGTCTACTCAAATTAATTACTTTTTACTAAACGCCATAACGGTGTGTTAAGAAACTTGTATGAAATAAAGTAGTGACGTCATAAAATATTTACTATTATAGTTTGGGTCGATGATTAAAAATAAATAATATCGTTCGGTTACCATCTTTAATTTAATAAACCCTGTTAAGCATTTTAATCACAGGAAAATACCCAATACGATATTCGGCGTAGGGAGGCCGCACGCGCACTCCATGGCGTAGAATTAAATTTTCTAGACATGCCATTACATTAAACGGTTAATTGTTTGAATTTTACATCAAATTTATGAACAGTCAAAACATTTTAATTGGTAAGTATTAGCTTAATATTCCAAAATATCCAAGATACCAACCACAGTAGCTCTGCCTCCTAGACATGTGGCAATTCGTTTTCCGGCTTATTGTAGAATCGAATGATAAATGTATTGGATTGTATTGACAAGAAATCCGCGGTAGCCTAGTGGTATGGGTGATGGACTGCTGAGACGAGGTCTCGGGTTCGATCCCAGGTTTTACCATGACACACACCAATGACTTTTCGATGCTTTTCGAAGTTATGTGTGTGTTAATCGCAAGTTTATAAGCGCCCAGTTAATGGCAATAGGCTCGCCCCCTATTACATTGGGACCTAAACATAAACACCTCTGCCTACCCCTTCGGGGATATAGGCGTAAATTTATGTTATGTATTGACAAATATTTTGACGTTTATGACGTCTATGACAGTTGTCAATGAATGTCAATGAAGAAGTAGTGCCATCGGAAAGTAAAATTTCCCATGACACCACTGGTAGTGCCAAGCAGTTGTGCTACGGGTAACAAACGTGATCAATCTATTCGATAAACGTATTACCACTCATCTAGAAAGGGTGAAAAACTCATAAACGGATGCGGTGCTTTTAGATTCGTAATTATGGAAGTAAACGTTGTGCCCACTAGTTATGTGGTTAATATTATACCCAATGAAGGTTACTTGTAGCAATATTAATTACGCTGTATAAATAGAATGCCGCATTTTATGTCACTCAGGTTAATATTGTATAAGTAAATGCATTTAATTATACTTACTTCATTCCGTTATGGCATCCAGACCTATTACCCGTCTATATTTACAATTATGAATACAAATAAATACATTTTTCGTAGAGCGGTTTCACCTTAAGACCGTTAGGACACGAAGGGTACTTCCGTCCCAATTGTGCAGTCCGTCTGGGGAAGTACCTCCACCCTTCAGAATACCACGGCTATATCAACCTCGTGTGAACACACCCGGCGGCGAGTAGGGTAGCCAGAGCTCACTGGAGAGTTTTTGTGCTATCAGTAGGGATACTAAAGGATTGTCCTGATTGTTTCTTCTGTACTAACGGCACAGAAACTCTCTGTTCGTACAGGGTCGGTAGCACGGGTGTAACTCCCCTGGTGTTGCACACGTTCATAGGTCACAATAACCACTTTCCATTAGGTGGGCCGTGTGCTTATCTGCCACCTAAGTTGCGTAAAAAAAGTATCACAGATTTATAAATCTGTCGCTATAGGAACACTTTGTTTGTTAGGACCTCCCTATCCATAGTTAAAACTATGTTTTTGACATCACATCACTTTTAGTCGTTGGTACTGGTAAACTTTAAAATACCCACGGTACCACCAGGGGTTTGGGCCAGGGGTACCGTCGGTCTGTAATGTATAAATGAGTGTAGGCATGTAAGTATGGTAGATATCTACTTTTAATAAACAAGCTATATGATAGTATAAACCACATGGATGGTGAGGCACAGACAAAACTAATCTCAGATGGTGTCACCCTTGCTGGTGCTTGACTTAGAGTCTATAATTCTATGTTTCTTACGTCAGAGGTGCTTGTCAATCTTGTCGGTGACATTTACTATGAAAGTATATTATTTTGTTTGTGAATTTATCAATCTTCTTCGAGTCAATGGCTAGGTCTGGCATATAATGGTCTGGTGTTTAAATTTTATTGACCCAGAACTTGGCCACTGCAACAGCGCTCTCCGTTGCTCTACTTAGGTCGTTGGTAGTGCAAGTGAAGGGGCACTTCGAGCAGGAAAGCAATTAATGTGACATGAACTGGGATTGGGCCCCGCAGTCGCAGGACTCTTTCGACCGGTCGATAAAGATCGATTTATCAATAAACACTTTGTAGGTACTGCTCTTGTCTTCTTAATTTCTGTATCATAAATATTTTAACTGACGTACAATAAAGTATATAATAAAAACACATATTTAAAACACACTTGTACCTACTCCTGTAAATAAAAATGTGCTTCTGCATGATAGTGTCGAATTTAAAAGAAAAGATAAAGAGAAATCCTTCCCTGCATAAAAATAATCAGGTTTGTAATGTTCGCGACTTATTCTAGCAGACGAATTTGGTAACCAGTTTTTGATGTACAGGGTTTAAATCTACAATATCTCGTCTTTTCTTATCAGTAGGGAATCGATGAGAATCTTTCTTTTTACAATGAAACACAATATGTAGCTTCAATTTTTATTTCAGTTTTTATTCTGTTACAGAGTTTTTATCCATAACCAGTAAAGAGTATAGATAAAAATGTGATTAGGTGGTATAAAATGTATAAGCTTCCTTTTGACTTCGTATCATTTTGTACGCCAAAGTGTATAGATAATAAGGAAAATTTGCATGCCCAATTTAGGCAGAACATGATGTACCTAGTCATAAGACACAATTTGTAACATCCTTATCACAATGTTCTAGCAAATAAAGATCTATTCTATTCTATTCTATTCTTTAACAAAAAACTATTTTTATTTGTATGTCTGTCTATCTATACACATCACACAAACATTTCCCAATAGCTAATATTGCACTTTTAGTTACTTTACCAATTTACACAATTTTTTGACATATATCTGAAGTTCAGACATATTTGTTATAACTGCTGTGTGTTGATATAATTCAACAAAAACCCTTTTCCAACGTCCACACATCGTTGCCAAAAGCAAGCCGTAAATCTGCAGTGTGTCGCAGCGCGGCGGCGCGCGCGCAGCAAAAAGGGCAGAGGGCCGCGCAGGTGACGCGGGCGCAGACGACCGTACGGCCTTATAAGGAAACTTCCAAATGAGGAGCAATCTTGCTTTTATTTGGTCGCTTCATTTATATGTAAGATCGTAGGTAAATGAGTGCCTTCTGCTACTTGTCGCATTTTCGTTGATAGTTTTGTGTTTACTTTTAAATGGTCTCTTCTAGACACGGGTCTTATCGGAATATTGTAACGAATTCAAAATTTCACGAATGAGAAAATGTGTGTTAAAATCTTTAAAATTACATTCACTCTTTCGCCATCATCTTATCTCCAATCCCGGTTGCATCCGTTTTTTTTATACTTACCACTTAGGTGACAGAGAAGCACACGGCCCACCTGATGGAAAGTGGTTACCGTGGCCTATGGACGTGTGTAACACTGAAGAAGCCACACTCGCGCTGCCGACCCTGTAAGCACAGAGTCTGTGCCGTCAGTGTAGAGGACAAGCCTTTAGTCATCCCACTGACAGCACAAATTCTCCAGTGAGCTCTGGCTACCCTACTCACCGCTGGGAACACAACACGAAGTTATTATAACCGCGGTATTCTGTAGGGCGGAGGTACTTCCCCAGTCGGACTGCTCAATCCGTTTGCACTTTAGAACCCTGGTTCTGCTCTCTTAACCAATATTGGTTTATATTGACTATTTCGGGAGTGACTGCCTTCTAACGCGCTGATCCCGAGAAGCAACCTGCGCCAGAGTATTGTCTTTCACGTGAGGTGAACTTCTAAGATCCTTACACACCCGTACACAACATTGCATACATACATACAGTCACGAATCTTTCCCAACAGGGTTGGTAGAAACCACACATTTCCACTTGCTACGATCCAGGCATATCTCTTTCTTTCACTTTCATAATGATTGTTTTCGTACGCATTCGTCGGTGTCGGGTACTCTTGACATTGCCTTTATGGTTGCCTGTAAGAAATTGCCGCAGAGCGATAAGGCCGCCATCTGTACGTGCAACGGAACTTGTATCACTTATTCTAGTGTAATGTGTAATTGGTGTACAATAAAGACGTTATTTTTATTGTTATTTATTTAAAGTGCCCTCAACCTAAACGTATACCTAGTATGTCTCATAACGTGCCGTTACACACAATTCTATTTCTATAAATCCAATGAATCAGTTAATGAATCTAAAGCCATACTTATCGATTTAGACTGGCAGAAATAAAGATTAAGACGGAAATTGAACCCGCAAGCAGATTAAATCGATTTGAATATATATACCACCAAGACCTGGAATTCATTACCAGCTCACGTGTTACCTTCTTCAAATAGTCCCGGGTCCTTTAAGCGGGGCGTGAAAAAGCATTCGATGAGGCCGCCAAGCTGAGTGTCACCATTGTATTGTAACATTACTTAGTGTCTGTAATGGTGACCCTCTTTCCTGAGATTTTGCCTTTAGCTTGTCATCAGGCGAGGTGAAGTCAAGTTGCGTATCCTGGATATTTTTTTTTATTGAAAAGCCTCAAATACTTAGTTAAACACAATAAGTGATTCGTCGGCCACAAGGTTGTGGCGACAACTGGCGTGTGATGATTCATGCGCCATTGTCTCAGGTAGCCCGGTTTATTTATATTCATGACGTTCTTCTAACTGTGCGAAAGCAATAGCAGCGATAGGTTTTTATCTCCGCGTTGGAGAATGACGGATGACACTACATTCGTGATTATTATTAGCGAACTGTTGCCCGCGGCCGCTTTCTCGTGGGATTCTGATTCCGTTCGTATTCTGAACCTATTCCGGAGACAATACCCGCCTATGTAGTATTTCAGACTTTTGCCCAGATTCTTTTGTTTATTTATTTATTATAATAGGTACAGAAACCGCGGTAGCCTAGTAGTATGGGTAATGGACTGCAGAGACGAGGTCTCGGGCTCGATCCCAGGTTTTACCATGGCATACTCCAATGACATTTCGATGCTTTTCGAAGTGTATTTATCGCAGGTTTATAAGTGCCCGGTTAATGGCAATAGGCTCGCCACCTGTTATATTGGGACTTAAACATAAACTGGTGAAATGTGGGTGATAGCACCTCTGCCTACCCCTTCGGGGATATAGGCGTGAGTTTATAAAACAAAAAAAAGATACAGAAATAGATTTCAGATTACAAAGACTTTGTTGGATTCTGTTAGCCTGATTGAGTGACAGATATATCTATCCAACCAATATGATTATTTAAGTTTGTAAAACTCGAAAAGTAGTCAATTGAATTTGTAATATTATAGGTCTTTGCGTTTTTATCCCAGACATACAATCACGCCTTTATACCCAGAAGGCAGAGGTGAATTAACACTCACATTTCACCAATCATTAAATTCGGTCCACGTAATAGGGGGTGAGCCTATTGCCGTATTTCGGGCACTAATGTTGACTCAAACCATGCATCTAAGGCTGAGTCTGGGCTGTATATATCTGTCTGATGTTCAACAGCCCTATCCCTTAGTCGCCTTGTAAGACACCGCATGGGAAGAGATGGTGTGGTCCAAATTCAATTCTGCCAGGAACCAGGCGACTTTTTTACCCCATAAGTATTAGTAATACAAAAACTACTTAATAAATATAGGTACTTAGGTAAATTCCCACGGGACTTAAGATTTCTTCTCCATCGAAGCCGGAATTGGGCTGCTAGTTTGTTATAAGAATGTTAACATATCGACTTGAAAAGATTGGCATAGCAACGGACACCGGGGTCCGAGGTGAAGGCAGCATATGCAATAGGTACACAACCCCGCGCGGGCCTGGGGGTGAAAGGTAAAGCAGAAGCAGGCCGCAGCGGCAGTGCGCGATGCGTGCCTCCCCATTCCCGAGGATGCGATGGAGACTCCGTGGTCCCCACACTCGAAGAGGGCCGTCTCATAAGAGACGGTCCTGGGCCGACGAGGTGAAAGGGATATGTCTCAGAAAATCTCACCCAACCTGCGGCTCACACAGACTACGTGCGTTTTAGTCGGTTCAAGTCCGACATAACCTCCCCCACCGGCGTCGGTAGTGGGGGTATCCGTGGGGATTTTGTGCACATTAAAAAAGAAAAAAGGTACACAACCCCGAGATGATTATGTTGAAAATTGACGTATACATTAATTTCTAATAATGTTTCTTGCAAAATTCCGTACGTAACTATCAAAACAAAACAGTTTCTTTTTATTAATCGCAAAAACGAAATGTTTTATGTAAATTTGTATGCAATGCATTATAAATTTAGATTTCTATTGTATTATGACAAGTAGCACAATTTTTAACGAGTTACTTTTGAACGTAATGATGCCAAATGATTGCATGCCGACAATCGACACGGTTTCTATGCCCGGTCACGACACTCTCAACACGAAACTAATATTTTATGTTTATGTACGAAGTTAATTACCTCTTGCTTAACTGATAGTAAAGTATACGGTGGTATAGGTCTAGGTTCGAATCACAGACTGAGTCGCTTTACAGCAGCCATGGTCAGGGGGTATCTAAAGATGGTAGTTGTCACACATTTTACAGTGTAAGTTATTATAAAGTACTCGAACTATATTGAATTGTTGGTACTATTTAGGCAGTATTAGCTAACCCCTGACCATGGCTGTAAAAAGCAACCGAAACATTAGGCTCAATATAAATAAATAAAATTCAACATTTTATGATCCAACATTTTTGCAAATTCAACATTTTGAGATTTAACGTTATGCGAATTCAACATTATGGGTTCAGCACTGCGGTTTGGAAGGTAAAATAAATAAATCGCGATACAATCCGGATACAATAACGTTATTTCAATATATTTTCTTTTGTAGGAGTGTTTTTACTAAGATCTACGAGGTCCAAATCTACCTAAACCTATACCTGCTTATTAACAGACTAAATTTTTAGAGTACTTCTGTAAAAAAAAAGGAAGAAGAAAAAGGGAAAGTGGGAGAGCGGACACGAGACATCAAATTACTTCGGATACAACTGATACTGATGCTATCATCATCTACATGGAGACGTATTGTCCTGATTGCATCCGAACGGTTTTCTCAAGCACCTTACAATATGGGGTTCTTCAAGAGGGGCATCAGAAGGTTTCTTCATGGTCGGCAGCGCGAGTGTAACACCCCTGGTGTTGCATACGTCCATAGGCCACGGTAACCGCTTCCCATCAGGTGGGCCATGTGCTTGTCTGCCACGTAAGTGGTATAAAAAAAGGTCAAGGTGCCCTCATAGCTCAGGGTCCGCCTTCCAGCTCTTCCTCCTCCACTTCACACGATCGTGGGTATCCATGGTACTGAGACCATCCGCACGCATGTTGTCCTCCACCACGTCAAGCTTGATACTGTAATGATTATAGAAATATACATACAAGAACCTTGTAAACAAAATATTTTTTAGAGGAATTAGGACACGACGGTACTCCCGTCCCAATTGTGCAGTCCGTCTGGAGAAGTACCCTTCAGAATACCACGGCAATATCAACCTCGTGTTGTGTTCCCGGCGGTGAGTAGGGTAGCCAGAGCTCACTGGAAAGTTTTTGTACTGTCAGTGCGAAGACCAAAAGCTTGTCCTGCTTTATCTTTTACACTGACGGCACAGAAACTCTTGTGCTTACAGGGTTGGCAACGCGATTGTGACTGCCTTGGTGTTACACACGTCTATAGGCCACGAGTGCTTGTCTGTCTGTCACCTAAAAAAATAAAACTTAATTTTTAGACACTCTTCCAACCAAAAACATATTTACCGAAATATGGTACATAGTTGGTATGTAAAGATATAATTGTTTTAGAATTCAACAAAATGGTGTAAAAAACGACACAATTGAGGAATCCAGTGTGTCTGTGACAAAAACATTGGCGTGTCGTGTCGGGGAGTGCACGGAGCAACACTGTGACACATGTCGTCATGTATTATGGATCAGGCGGCGGATGACCAGCTCCACTGGTATTTTGCCGGCGTTTTTGTAATCTACAAAATGTTGTCAAATCACAAACGTTTTAGACGGTTTTGAGGTCGTGTAAGTGTCTTTATCTTGGGGAGTGTTTGTTTTGTTATCAACGATTCGTTGGCGTAAACAAAGGCAATCTAATAATACTAAATTCTTAATCCTTACTAATATTATAAATGTGAAAGTAACTCTGTCTGTCTGTCTGTCTGTCTGTCTGTCTGTCTGTTACGCTTTCACGTTTGGTATTTGGTATTTGGTACAGGGGTAGATTAGATCTTGGGAAAAGACATAGGCTATGTTTTGTCGCGATAACCGACATCTACGCGGGCGGAGCCGCGGGCAAAAGCTAGTATACCTATAATTGTTGCATTCCGTAATACGATACAGATGTCAGATTAAAATTAAGTTTTTATATATATATATATAGGACACGTCAATTAGACTTCGCCTTGCCTGATGGTACTGATGGCAACTATGCTACTCATGTAAATTTTTGTGAATGGTACCGTCAGAAGGTGAAGACCTAGGCGCACATACCTGGACCAAATCGGAGAAGTTTTAGAAAAAGGACAGGTCAGGAGTACCTACCCTAAACCGACGAGCATGCATGAAGAAAGCAATGAGAGTGAATGAAGCGAGAGTAGTTTTTTTTCTCTGCAGTGTGTCATCATCTGATGGTAAGCTAAAGGAGAAGTCTCAATAATGACATTCGCCATGCAGACCAAATTATTGCTCCCACAAAAGTCAAAATAAGCCTAATCAGTAGAATGAGTACGAAAACAGAACTCCTGTTCTGAAGTACAAGCTATGGTTGCAACTAAACTACCTCTGCACTGATGAAAACATTTATCATTGCCTGTACTTAATCACGTGAAGCGCTTGAATGGACATGTTCGACTGAGAACAGGACATTGGCTAGCCTTTTTATCCCAGGAATAAATTGCTATCTATCATGGGAACGGGATCAGTAATCCATGAGACCGGGAGCATTAACTATTTATCAAGCAATTTAAAATATAACTTTTTACTATTATTTTTTACACTTCGTGCCGCGTGGTTTCCGGCAGAGTAGAATTAGGGCCGCCCCATCTCTTCCCATGCGGTGTCGTACAAGGCAACTAAGGGTTAGGGCTGTTTAACAACAGACAGATATGTACCGCCCAGACACAGCCTCAGATGCATGGCTCGAGTCAACAATAGTGCCCGGAATACGGCAATAGTCTCACCCCCTATTACATGGGACCGAATGCAATTATTGGTGAAATGTGGGTGTTAATTCACCTCTGCCTAACCCTCCAGGGATAAAGGCGTGATTACATGTATGTATGTATGTATGTACTTCTTTATGCTTTCATCCTCTACCGGAAGGATTATTGCAGTATTTTAAACATTCAATACTATAAAAATTGTTTAATCGATCAATTAGTCTATTGCAATTCACAGCTGGACATAGACCTCTCCCAATGTAGTCCATTACTCCGGTTTCTCTGCCTTCAGCATTCCGTCATGAATCAAAAATATTATCAAGCATAACTAGAATTCCACTTCGATTCGAGGCATCATTCTGTACTCCTATTTCGGCGCCCACTGCAATTACTTCCACTATGGGACCAAATATAAAAAACCTAATTATCTTCAGCATTGTTCGTCTGCTGATTGTCCTGATGTCGAAGGTATGTGGAGAACGGTAGCGGGTGAGACGGCCGCGGCTTCAAAGCCTGTGACGCGAGAATTAAGTAATTATAAACTGCATGTTTTGTGACCGTTTTGGTAAGAAAGAAGCATTTAATTAATCTAACCTGAATAACCGCACAATGGAACCTGGAGTCGTTGTCGAAATAAATGATTTATTATATTGTAATCTAAATATAGTATCGTATCTAAGTAAGTAAGTATCACAAGCTAGTTAAGCTATGCTTACCATGGGTCTAGATAGCGTTGTGTAGAATGTCGTGGAATATTTATTTATTTATTTATTTATATGGCTTTTTAAAGACTACAATATTTTATTATACTTCAAGGAAGGCCCTTAGTTCATAATATTCTATTAGAAGGGTCGTACAGAGTCGGCAGCGTAAATGTAACGTCTCTGGTGTTGCACACGTCCAAAACCCACTATAACTGATTCCCATCGAGGTGGGCCATATAAATGAATCGTTTTAAATACAATAACATATGCACCAGTATAAAAGTCACGGACTACCAAAAAACAATAGTTACACATTGACATACAGTAACAACAGTTATCCAAACTGAAAGTTAATAAAACTAAATCACTAAATTCCACCGAGCTTGTTAAACTCAACCCTATAACACATAATTTTCCACGTTAAACCCACGAACCATGTAAGGGTTTCCCGCTCACTGACTCGGGAGCTACCGAACTTAATTTACTAAAACTGAGTTGGTAACTTGTGGTTGGACGAAGCAGTAACTCGGAGTCCTCGAGCCTCTCGTAAAATAAATCGTGTGTCCACGACCGAGATAGCATCTTTATCACAGGTCTATGGTAAAAATGCAATGTTTTAATTCCGTTGGTCGTCGTCGCCAGGAAACCCTCCGATCCGGCCGCCAGATAACCGCTCAGGAATATTTTACTTTATTTTTCGTGGACTTTTTTAGTTAGCTTGAAGTTATGTGCGCCGGCGCGGCACTAAAATTTCATTGGCTATTCGAGAATACCGAGATCGTGAAGATTTGAAGGTAACCGTCGAAATAAAGCCACTGCGCTTTTTTGTTATTTCTAATTATAGTTGAAATTGACGCATAAATTATTGTTCTAAGTTATTATTATTGCTCTGTGGAGTTACGAGCTACAAGATATTCGAACAAATGATTTTTATAGACGCTGTAATTTGTCTACGCGTGCATTTTTTAATGAATTATAATTAATGTCTTTATAGTTAGGTCGTAAAAATTTTGAGAACTGTACTAATTCATTAATAGTGTTTATTTTCTAAGCCTCCTAATTTATTGTCTTTCTTTCTTTCCTATTTAAACTGATTTTTGTTTAAGACTTCCTTCAATAGCGACAGTAGTGTTGTTATCTATTATGTGACAGTATCTGTAATATGTAAGTAGAGCTGTTTTACAAATAGTATCAAGTCGATGTTTTTACTTTTTTTTTTTACTTCACAGTTGAGAAAGTTTTTCTAGAAGTCATTTATATAAGTGTTAAAATACATATTTAACATAATGTTAAGATAACAAAATTCCCACGGGTTCCATGTTTGAATACAGGGCAGAAAGCAAGCAACTAGTCCACTAACTTTTCCTTTATATTTAAATCGAAAAATATCAAAAGAACAGGTCTGGTCGCAGTTCTGTCCTGGATATTGATGTTTGCTAAAATTATCCTCAGATAAAGAATCTCTTCAACAGTCAAGACAGATAGAAAATTTTTGTTAAAAAAATATTACAATTAATTTATTAGTATTAGGATATTCAGCCTTTGCAAACACTGCTTACCCCAATAGAAATAAACAAGCTTTATATAGAAACTTGTTCCTCCTTGCATCGCCACCTAAACCGCATCGTGCAACATCCATAAACATATCTCAACACAGGATCTATCTAATGCTTTATCTGTAACATCGGCCGGCTCGTTACAACAAACAGACCGACGGACACTAACTGATAACTGCTGATATGGACGATCAACAAACACGTGTCGAGATAACACGCAGTGGACCGTGGTACTTTACTGCCAACGATAGTTGAATGGACACGACATAATTTTGAGACTCAGGCCCCTTATTCGACACCGTAACGTAACTGTACGCGTTCGTGTTAGACACCACGTTAGAGTTGGTTTAGTTTTGCGCTACTCATTTCGAAGTTCAGCCAAACCCGCTGTTAGTCTGAAAAAGGCGATTACGAGGTGAAAGTTTCTGACGCGAACGTGAACGTGATGGAGAAGAAGAAGTTTATACCAGTTCTACATTTAGCTGCTGTTTTATCTCCTCCTTCATATCCTGAATTTTGACCACCATCATTTTGCAGGAGGTAGAAAACGGTGGTATTGCCGCCCAATTGAGCAGTCCGACCGCCCTACAGAATACCGTGGCTATAATAACTTCGTGTTGTGTTCCCAGCGGTGTGTAGGGTAGCCAAAGCTGACTGAAAAATTTGTGCTGTCAGTGGGATGACTAAAGACTGGTCCTGCTATGTCTTCTACACTGACTGCACAGAAACTCTGTGCTTACAGGGTCGGCAGAGCAAGTGTGGCTCCTCTGGTGTTACACACGTCCATAGGCCACGTTAACCACTTTCTATTAGATGGGCCTTGTGCTTGTCTGCCACCTAAGTGGTATAAAAAAAAAATTGAATGGTCACAGTCAGCAACCCCCCGAAACAGCTATTCGACAGAGGCAATACTAGTCCCGAATGTTCCGTAACCACTACTTTCTAACTTCTGTGTTAAACAATTGAAATCCACATACTACACACGGTACGATTGCGATTAAACATTATTGTCAAGCAGAATAATGATCTAGTGGAGTTAGAGCATTAGCATTTTTAGTGTCATCACAGCACCTTAGGAACAGATAAAGAACTTAAATATTTTACCCTTATGTTTCCCTATAACTAATAAGGGTGTGTAAAGTATCTGTCGAGATGGTTATATAATTAAAAACCACCATTTCAGAGTTGATAGCATCTGGAATGACCTTTACTTCTTGGACTTAAGTTAAGGTCTCACACAATTAGCGATATACATACGTATTTTCTACATAGTTGGCTATTTATGTAGTTTATAAAACATATAAGCGTATATAACAAACAATCTATAAAATATCAACGAACCGGAAAAATCATAAACCCGATTGCGGTGCCATACCAATAAGAAAATAAAATTAAGTTCACTATACAGATCGCGAATATATATGGGTACATTAATACATTATTTAACGACCTACGTGGCGTAGCGGTAGAGCATTCGACTACTATGCAGGGGGTGCGGGTTCGATTCCCGCTCAGTGCAAATATTTGTATGCGTGAATATGTATATTTGCATTGGTCTGGGTGTTTCTATGTATAATATGAACAGAAGTATGTTTATCCGCATTCTAGATGAACACAAGCTAGTTAAGCTATGCTTACCATGGGTCTAGATAGCGTTGTGTAGAATTTCATGGAATATTTATTTATTTATAATGGCCTGCTTATGCTAGGGTTTTGAGTGACTCCTCTCTAAAATGATGAAACACAAAAAATTTAAAATACCTACATACGTTACCTACTCAAAATTATTCCGACCACATGTCATCTATCGCGTTTCTCTCTATCGATTCATTTTATTCGTATCGATTTATTTAACGTTATAATAAATCACTGGTATTGATCATTACCGATGATAATTTATAGTAGTGCGCTGTAGTGTGCGCGCGCAGATCTATAAATCATAACGGGTGCGTGTGCGCACCTTCGTCGCGAGAGCCCCACTATCTAAGTAATGTATCCTCGCTGTTTGTTTTAGCTTTTGATCGGTCATCATTTATTAAACTTTTTTTTGGTCTAAATTTGAGTACCATTATTAGTTACTGTGGATTTTTTGTGCCCTGATTTTCTTTGATGTTGTGTTACATCAGCATACATGTTTAGCTCTTACCAATTGTATTTTTCTTCTTCGCAATCATCATCACACATGTTTTAATTTCTCCCTCATCGTCATTCCCAAAACCACGCATCTGCTCTTTGGTCTTCCTCTACTCACCACTTCCATATTCATATTAACTGTTACAAAATTGATTAAGATAAAGAAAAAATTGGATCGGTTCAGGTGAGATTCGAACCCACGATATTTCTCTTACAGGAGGAACGCTCTCACCACTAAGCCACAGTACCTTCCCCCAAAACCATCCAAATTCTTCCGTCTTACTTACTTAAAATCGCTTTTACGCCAAAAATCATCATCATAGTATTGTTTATGCGACTTTTATGGAATTGACTACCGCCTGACCTCCTAACTCCGAGCGTAAAGCCTTTGCCAAAACTTATTTATTCGATCTTATTCAATCAAAAATATGTTAGTGGTTACGGACTCGACCTTTCGAGCGAAAGGTCTTGGGTTCGAATTTTAGCCATTATACTACCGATGTAAACCCACTTCTAACACAAGCAATTTAGCTTAGCTGGAGGGCTAAAAGGGAATATTAGTAATTTAGATTTAATTTTAAATTTAAAACTTTAATTTAATTTTAATTTTTAATTTAAAACATTTAAAACTGCGGACGTACCCGTTAGTAGTTGAGGTGACCGTAGCCCTGAAATTGTTTAGGGTCACTGTGTTACTGGGTATTGTGTGTTAGATTAACCGCCAGAGACAAAATACGCCAGTAAATCAATCAAATAATGATAATATGTTCTCCTAAATATACACATAACGGGATAAATATACATTATATATTGTATATATTCATTCCTCTCGTTCATCACCTGGGCATCGAAGCTCAGGAGAGCTGACGACGTCCCGCATTTAATTCCCACACAATGCCCGTGAGGTATCGTTTGCATTGCCATGTTACGAACCCATTGATCACGGATTCTATACATAATATTAAGTAGGTAGGTATAGGGCTTGTAATATCGGCTCACCAAAGGGCGGCCGGCGGCGCAGTAACGATGCCGCGCAATTGATTGATTAATCAACGCGGTCTGCGCGCGCGCAGCTCTCGAGCGCTTTGTGCGAGACCGACCGCAAGATGCAATGTTTGTTTAAGGCTTAAAGTGCCAGTAAATTATGAAATGAAAGCCACGTTTTGACAGAATTGGTGAAATTACTTTCTTTACAACTTTGTTTATGTTTTATCCAGTATCTGTCTGTATATATATACACCTATAAATAGGACTTTCAGTACTATTTTCAGCACTGCTTGTTAAGCAATTTTCCTTCATATTGTTTTGTCTAATATCTTGACAAACATTTTTGTAACAAATAGTATCAATATTTTTCCTGCCATTAAAATACCTAGAAGTTTTCTTCAAAATTTTCCATTCACAACGTACTAGTTGCACAACCTAATGCCGATTTTTTTTTTATATAGAACACGTCAAATAGACTTCGCCTTGCCTGATGGTAAGCTGAAGGCAAAGTATCAGAAAAGAGGGTCACCATTACTTACACATACCATGTGACAATGGTGACACTCAGCTTGACGGCCTCATCATATGCTTTTTCACACCCCGCTTGAAGGACCCGGGACTGTAGGAAGAAGGAAACACGTGAGCTGGTAATGAATTCCAGCGCTTATTGGTGCGACAGAGCCAAGATATACCTATTAAAAATAACTTTCCTGCATCATTTTCTGTACTTACCTTTTAATAAAAATGATTCCATAAAATATACTCAACCAATAATATACGAGGCTTTGCAAAAGATTGTAATATTTTTCTGGAATCTTTCTGTGTCGTTGTAAGCGCGGTGGCCGCTGCCCCTGCGCCCCGGGAGGCGTATTATGCACGCTGATGCATCGAGCTTAGTGGGCAAAATGTGGTACACCTCGCGTGATAGACGGTAATGGAGCAATAAGTACCAACGGGTGGCGATGTGTCTGAGAGAGGGCAATAATCAACTGTTTAAAACGCTAAAGAGTCTTTTGGAGTTGATTGCAACCACAGGTTAAGAACTGTGGAATTGTATTTAAAATCGAGCATATTATTTTGGCCACCATCGATAATGTCACGCGCGCCGGTCTTCTTATGAAAATTAGGTTCATCTGGAGTTTTATGAGAGCGCCCGTGAGTAGAGAAAATGCTCATTTGCCTCTTCAATTATCACCAGGTTGGTTTGGTTAGCCATATTCCCCCCATTTTAATGTATTTAATACTAAATAACACTCATAGTTGACACACGTTCCAATGGTCTAACTACTATGGATGCCTAAGACTCCGCACAGAAGAGGTAAAAGAGGTAAAGCCTCAAATGAACTCAAACCATGTACTTTAAACACCATTAGACGAAACATAGGTACTCTTATTTATTTATTCACATACTGGAGTTACAAATCATCGCTCCTGGTGAGTCTCGATGGGGTTGCTGTGTAATCACTTTAGCCGTGCACCCCGGGATGGGGCAGTAATCTCGTTACGCGCCCCTGGCTCATTACCCCCTCGCTAATCTAATACAGATTTCATTAGTGTTGCACTTCCAACCCCTAATGTTGCTCTGTTTGTTTGTGTATGCACTTGAGACTTGTTGTCGGAGTTTTGTTTGCTTGTTGACGTGAAGTACAGAATAAACACTATTAGTTAATTAAAATTATGTACTCCATTTAAAAAGATATACTTGGTATGCGACTTTATGAGCAATGGCTATAAAATCCCTTGTTTAGATAATTTATAGAAAAACGAATTTATCTTTACAAAAAATAATTTTTAGGACATTCATAAATGGAAAGTGGCTTGATAACTTTTCAAAATCTAAGTATAATCTACCCTTCTAGACAGGTGACAAATCCTTAGTGGAATAGAAATGGGGTTGACACGTATTTACGACTGTTATATATCTCATAAAATATTCTATTCTATAAGAAAAGAAATGACATATTCTCGTACGCGAGCGTCTAGGATCGTGCGATTTTGGCCCCAATGTATGTGTAGTATTTTGCCCAGCAATAATACGTCACTTATATAACTATCGTAAATGACATTATTCACAAATAGAATAGCTGTCAAAATTGACTATGTAACTCATCTACACTCGAGAGCAATGAATCCGGGTCACTTAAAGAATGTTAAAAATCTCGGAAACTAAAAATGATAGGTTAATGCAATAAATTGTATTTAATAGACAATGTAATACTCCTTAAATGAAAGTAAAAAAAATATGAGTCACCATACATTTTATTAACACAAAATTACATAAAGAAAAAAACTGCTGATCTCTCCTTAAAACAAAAATAGGAAACATGAAATTTTTGAACTTTATTACGATTTTCTTGAATTTTAATACTTCGTATTGCCTCCTCGTGCTTCCATTACTGCGTTTACGCGGTTTGGCATGCTGTACACCAAGTTCCTTATACGATTTTGGGGAATATTCTCCCATTCCTCTGTGAGAGCAATTTTGAGCTCACGAAGCGTGATTGGGGGAGGGTTTCGTTGTTTTACGCATCTGCCTAGCTCGTCCCAAGCATGCTCGATCGGGTTGATATCCGGGCTGCGCGCTGGCCACTCCATACGAGTAATGTTCATCTCTTGAAGGTAGTCATTCACAATCCTACCTGTATGAGGTCTGGCATTGTCATGCATAAATATAGCATCCTCACCTAAATTGACCATAAATGGACCAACGTGATCATTGAGGATTTCTTCCACATATCTTACGCTAGTTAAAGAGCCGTTTTCTATGATCACCAGCTCTGTGCGACTTTCAGAAGAAATTCCGGCCCACACAAGTACAGACCCACCACCGTAGGCTACTTTTTCTTCGATGCATGCTTGCTTGAATCTTTCCCCTGGTCTTCGATACACTCTGTGTCTTCCATCGTGCTTGTAGAGCATAAATTTTGATTCGTCGGAGAACATAACTTTTGACCAATCTTCAATACTCCAATTTACGTGGCTCTGGGCATAACTTAGTCTCGAAATACGATGCCCACGCTCCAGTTTAGGGCCGTTTGCAGGTCTAAGGGGTTTTAAGTTAGATTCAGCAAGCCGACGTCTTACTGTCCATGCACTTGGGTTACTTCCTCCGAGGCGTCGAAACTGATTGGTGAGTTCAGTTCCTGTGAGAAAGCGATTTCGAAGCATGGTGTTCACCAAGTATCGGTCTTCTCGTGCTGTGGTACACCTGGTTCTGCCCGTTCCTGGTCTGCGTAGGTTAGAACCAGTTTCTTCGTAACGTCGGAGAACTCTTTGTACTGTTGACAGCGACACACCGACAGTCCTGGCTGTATCGCGCTGACTCCGGCCGGTTTCCAGCATTGTAAGTATTCTGGTGCATTCTTCAGGCGTAAGCGACATAATTTCAGCTTGATTAATGAATATAGAGCACTATCAACATGGTTTATGTACCCACATAAATGACAGATTACAAACAAAAGCAACACCAAATGCTGTAATTTCGTAGTTCCATCTTCGAAAGTGGCCCTTTTTCAAATTTGATTTTTTTATGATATAACTTTACAATAACTAAGAAGTTTTAATACCTTCATTTAAGGAGTATTACATTGTCTATTAAATACAATTTATTGCATTAACCTAGCATTTTTAGTTTCCGAGATTTTTAGGATTCTTTAAGTGACCCGGATTCATTGCTCTCGAGTGTATTAAAATTCCTGCGTTCAACTTCAAATTAAAAATTCATACTCGCCGCGCCTAGCTTTTTGCACCTCCATATAAATTGACTTAACCAACATACAAAACTATTCTACTTACTGCACACAGATCTACTCAGCTTAAATAAGTCGCATCTCTTGCGATTTTTCTCGCTTTGGCTCTAAAGTAGGGGAGACAAATTAGATTGCGCGCGGAAGTTTCCGGCTGACCGACTCCTGCAGCAACATTAGTTTTCATTTGAACTCTTATTACATTACCCGGGAATCGAATTAATGGACAAGTGCATTTGGGTATTGTTTGTGAAGCGGAGTTATCCTTTGTCATGCATTGAAGTGACTATCGGCGAAATGCTCTTTATTTTTTTATATAGACTTAACATCAGAGGAGGTAAAGTCTAATTGACGAGTCCTACATAAAATAAAGGATAAACGTCGATTTTTTTTTTTTTATGCTTTGAACACGTCAATTAGACTTCGCCTTGCCTGATAGTAAGCTGAAGGCAAAGTCTCAGAAAAGAGGGTCACCATTACTTACACATACCATGTGACAATGGTGACACTCAGTTTGAAGGCCTCATCATATGCTTTTTCACGCCCCGCTTAATGAACCCGGGACTGTAGGAAGAAGGAAACACGTGAGCTGGTAATTAATTCCAGGCTTCAATGGTACGACAACGTAAAGAGTCTCCGAATCGCTTGGTTCTTGATAAAACGTTTCTGCATCCTTTTTCTTCACTACTCCATATAAATTAGGAAATATCGAAGATCAGCCAAAACCGCAATTAAACTTGTAAAGTGAACCCCAGTCTTCGAGGTGAAAAACTTCGATGAGACTTCGATGCGAAAGTTTTTACTAGAATGAAGAGAAGTTTTTCGCTAGGTTAAAGAGAAGGTCTGGGAATTCTTTACCACTATACTTATTTTCTACCTGTAATCGCCATTGGTGAAAACTAACTACTTTACCACGGGCCTTTTTTGTCGAAAATAAAATATTAATTTTTTAATATTTCTTTTTACTATTATTATAAATTAGACCGTGTTAAACTAGGTTCACCAAACAGAAAATACAATAAATTAGCGTCAAATGACACCAGGCTCCCATAAACGCGTAGTAATTAGTAATCCAATGTCATCGTTCCATCACAATGGTTTGCAAGGCGCATGTGACCGCCACGCGCCGCATCCGACACGCCCGCGAAAACCTCTTGCACTCCGCTGGTTCCCTGGTCCGTGAAATGGGATTTTTATGGTCGTATATTACTATTAGATATAGTTTACCGGTCTGATGGTTTGTCCTTATAAATTATTAGCACAAAAATAATGGTACTCACGTTTTTTTTTATAGGACATGTCAATATGACTAGGCCTAATGGTGAGCTAAAGTCTCATGAAAGAGAGTCACCATTACAGACACTAATTGTTACAATGGCGGTGCTCAACTGGACGGCTATATCAGATGATTTTTCACTCCCCGTCTAAAGGATCCCGGACTGTTCATGTGCTGTTCAAGAAATCCAAGACTTCGTTGCATTATGAAAAACAAACCATGATGTTTTGATTATTGTTACCAAATGCTACAGGTTAAAATCAATATACTAATAAAAATATACAAAAATTTTGAATCCCTATCAGCAAAAATTGCGGGCACGTAGTGGGTGAGATTTGGCACATCGGTAGTCTATACGGAAGAGAAGTGCATAAGCATAATATTATTTTTGAATACGCAATAAAATACATTATTTTTGTTATAATAAACGTTACGCACACTAAAGCCATTTTTTGCACACACACGCATACTACTTACGAGATCAAGTTTTTTTCAGGCTTATGTAAAAGCACACACAGTCCTATACATATTTGAAATGTTCACAGCAGACGAATAACAAATAAGAGATATAAAAAGTATGTAAATAGTACGTATGTTTTAACTTAATATTATAATTGATAAATTAATAGGTGAACCTTTGTACCTCTTTTTACGAGAATTGCACGGACGGAGGAGTACGAATTTTCCCACACCTAATATTGTTAGTCTGTGGCTGTGGTCATCTTGAGAATAAATAATTTTATTTGTCTATAGTCTTACATACTGAAATACCGTTCTTTTTGAAATATAACCTCAAGATATAAAAATGAAATAATTTGTCGTGGTGATCATGTGATCACACAAAAGACCTTATTAATGTTCAAACTTATAATGTTTTAAATAATTGTGGTCCAATTTCGACCACAATTAATTAAATCGCGTATCGTAGTATGGCGATCGCTAGTTAATCTTATTCATTAAGGCTATAACAAAACTAGAAAATTTGTAGTCTCCGCTAACCCCAATGGGAAAGAAGTGTCAAACACAAAACTTCCAAGTTTAAATCTGGCATTTATGCCAGATCAAAGAGCTAATCGAATTTAGGATACTAATAATATTTCATTAATGACATGAAGTTCCTGAAAGCATCCCATTAAAGTGAGAAATAATTTCTGCCCCGAGGAAGTATGAGAAGTCTACAGAATACCATCTTGTTAACAATTATCCGTGCTTAACCTTAACCCCCGTGGCCACAAATCGTGATGTCGGCAGGATCCGTCGAGCGCGAGCACTAATCCGCAGGATTAGTGTGCCGTCTCGATGATTTAATATTACCAGCTGTCATCACCTTACACATTACAAGAAAAAAATGCAGCTGCGTTTATAAATGTGTGTTGATAACGATTCTATTGCATGCACTACGATATTCTACACTTTATGTAGTTATCTAAGTATTTTTAATTACTGTCGATTAACATCACTATCGGAACATTTACATTTTGAAGTCATTTTTTATTATTTGTTTTATAAAGAGGTATAACTCAATTTAGATTTTTTTTTTTATTCGGCAGATGTGAAACACTTAATTAATGCAATTTGGTATCTAATTGTAATGAAACATTTTTAGATGCTAGTTTGCTACCTAAGTATCTACGTATACTTAGGAGTTAATTAAGAAATTTTAGCAATGGCAACGGCAAAATTAACTGCTCCGGAATGTGAAAAAACTTAAAATAAAATCACTAATGTAAAAAAACTTGTCAAACGCAAAACTCGATGTAAGGAGAACAACACTATCTAATCAACACAATTTACAAGTAATAGATACAGCTAGTGTGTGTGAAAGGGACAGCTCTCATTACAGAGCTACGTGCGCGAGTAGGCGGAGCTTTACGCCCTACGGTGACTAGTGATGTCACATAAAAATTGTCGACGGATTTTAGCGATCGTCGCTAAGTCTACGGTTTTATCGACTCGCCAGAAATGATATAACGCTGGAACGAAACGTTAAAGACACAACGGGGTGCCTTCCTAAAGCAGAAATAACTCGAGCTTCTTTAATAGTACAAGATTTTAATTAGAACATAGATTTGATATTATTTATGTCAGAACAATTCGAATTTATGTGCGGATGTATTCTGTAAGTCAATGGGGTCTGTAAATAAATTATAATTGACGTCAGAAATGACGACGTGTAATTAAATTTGGATATTAACTAGATTATGTTTTGTTAGCTCAGTGGTTATTGGGTAATTTATGTTAATGACATTTACTTTTATATTTATTGTTGTGACTAGACGCGTATTACATGAGTAGTTTATGACTTGCCTTTATATCGTGATATCGATGAGTTTGTACTTTTGTAGTGGCTAGATGAATGTATTTTTTTCAGTGTTTGTATTATTTATTTAAAAAATAATACAACAAATAGCAGCCGCTTTTAATATTAGTTATAGTATAGTATTAGTTAGAACTAGGTAGTTGTCTGGAAGAGATCACCGTGCGCGATAAGACCGCCCATTTGTACCTGCTATTGTGAACTTTGTTGATATTTATTTTGTGTTGATTATCGGTGTACAATTAATTTATATTCATTCATTCATTCATTCATACTAGTACCTAACTAGTAAAAACTAGTACCTAATGTGGTAGACCCGTGGTTTTCTTAATAGGAATATTTTGTAAGGGGAAGCCAGTACTGAGCATTTTGAACTGTAGTTGGGAAACTGACTGTCAAGCAATATCAGTTTCTTTTTAATAACCTATAAAACAAAATACCGCGGCCAAAATAACCTCTTGTTGTATTCCCGGCGGTGAGTAGGATAGCCAGAGCTCATTTGAGAGTTTTTATACTATCAGTGGGAAGACCAAAAGCTTGTCCTGCTTTGTCTTTTACACTAACGGCACAGAAACATGGTGTTCCACACGTCCATAGGCGACGGTAAACGCTTTTCATCAGGTGGGCCGTGTGCTTGTCTGCCAACCAATTGATATAAAAAAATGGAGAAGTATAACGTTGCACTCTGTTATTGTCTAATAATTTACTATAGGTAGTATGTAATCATTCAATGGTTTGATGGGTTATTACAATGAATGAAAACGGTAAAATAGAAAAACATAGCTATGTAATTTTTGGTCAGTTAATTTAAATTAAAAAGCGTAAGGCACTTTACAATTGATATAGGTATCTTCTTATGTAAAAATCTTCTGCAGCTATTATTCTCACTAAAGGTGTGTTTGACCCAGTAAGTAGGTGGCACTAAAATCTAGGTCTAAATTTTACACTTGTTTTATTTTTAGATTAGTCTAAATATAAAACGAAATAATAAAATATATATAGGTATCACTTAGGTGGCAGACCAGCGCACGGCCCACCTGATGGAAAATGGTTACCGTGCCCTTTGGACGTGTGTAGCAACAGAGAAGCCACACTCGCGCTGCCGACCCTGTAAGCACAGAGTTTCTGTGCCGTCAGTGTAGAGGACAAAGCAGGACAAGCCTTTAGTCATCCCACTGACAGCACAAATTCTCCAGTGAGCTCTGGCTACCCTACTCACCGCTGGGAACACAACACGAAGTTATTATAACTGCGGTATTCTGTAGGGCGGAACTGCTCAATTGGGCGGAAATACCGCCGTGTCCTACCTCCTATTTCTTATTATACTCTCATCTCATTGGAAAACCTGGACTCGGGGGGTGGTGACTGTATCTGTGGAGCACCTCTGCAGTCGATGGCTCACCTCCTGTCGTGCCACTGTGTCCCTACACCTGCACAATTGCCGACCTGAATGAAGCAACGCAAGGTGCGGTCAATGTCACCGAGCTTTGGGCTGGGCGTATTTAGCTTTTTTTAAATTGTTGCCATTGACACGAAGAACAAGAATGGAAAACAGATAGATAGATACCTAAATTGTCATATCCTAACAGTACAGTAGGTACATATCGTGACCCTGTCAGGTTGATTGTACGTATGTACTGAGTATCAGACCCATACTATTTATAACACAATTTTTAGTACCATATTGGACCCACTAGGTGGTGCTGCAACTGGACAATGCATTTTTTTACAAATGTTTTTTCCTGCAAATGTGTGAAATATTTTTTATACTGTGCTGTACTAATTTTAATTATACGCCCGAATTATTTCCCGAAGTAATAAGCTTATTTGTTACGTTTAGTGTAGAAAAGGCTAAGGTACCTAATGATCATGTGGCCCCGGGTGCGATGCGCCCGCGCCGGCGCCGCGCGCATTAGTCGGGTCTGGTGCGCGCGTGCGCTTCGCTGCGTTGCACTAATCCGCTGCACCGTATTCGCCTGTCTTGACTGTGAGGAACCGAATACGAACCTACAGCGAATTTGGTAAAATTTTCGTATGCTACTGATGTGGCAAAGAGATATAGCCAGCGGATTCAAGGTTGTTGTTGTTGTGTGTGTGTTGACATTAGTCTATTGACATTTGCAATATACAAAAGTAGCGGAACATGTTAAAGGATCTACATCAATACCTACTTTTAAGAATATATTACGAACTTATTTACTAGGGCTAACATATATTAAACTAACCTTTTTTTTTATACCACTTAGGTGGCAGACAAGCATATGGCCCATATGATGGAAAGTGGTAACCGTCGCCTATGGGCGTGTGTAACACCAGATAAGCCACACTCGCGCTGCCGACCCTGTAAGCACAGAGTCCCTGTGCCGTCAGTGTAGAGGACAAAGCCGGACAAGCCTTTAGTCATCCCACTGACAGCACAAATTCTCCAGTGAGCTCTGGCTACCCTACTCACCGCTGGGAACACAACACAACGAAGTTATTATAACCTACTTATTGTGTCATTCGGAATCTATATTTTTTCTTTTTTCTTTTTTTTTTAAATAAGTGATGAAGGTTTCAGATATGTACCTACTCACGAAAGTAGCTTTAATACTTATCTACTAATATTAGTACTATCCAGTGATAGTTGAATGTCGTATTTGAACATTATAATCACGCCCCCATCCCCGGAGGTTTACGCAGAGGTGAATTAACACCCACATTTTACCAATCATTGAATTCGGTCCCACGTAATAGAGAGTGAGCCTATTGTCGTATTCTGGGCACTATTGTTGACTCAAACCATGCATCTGAGGCTGAACCTGGGCTGTATATATCTGTTTGATAAACAACACTATCCCTCAGTCGTCTTGTACGAATTCGCATAGGAAGAGATGGGGTGATCCAAATTCTACTCTGCTGGGAACCACGCGGCACCATTTTATTTTAATTAATTGACTATAAGATTCTCTCTAAGTATAACAATGTAAGTTCTGTAAGAAACAAATATCTGTAAACCGAACCGAATATTCTATTCCTTAAGTCAAGTAACACAAGAATGAAAATACAACTTCAGATAATCTTCACTTCGCCCGCTGTTAGTTCGTACCTTGTCCACTCCACCTTGATATCTTGATTACCGGCTGCTTTGTCCGCGCCGACCTTTGTCTCCGCCACTTATCGACTCGACTATCGAGAGTGTTACGCGCCAATGCACAACACTATGCCGAATGCGTTTCATTACGTATGAACGATTTCCATCATTTGATACACTAGTCTATCGGCGGGCGTAGTGGTGTCTCGTTACATATATCGATAACTACAGTTTATCGAGCTTGAAGTTGTGTGGTCTCTATGGTTTGGTGATCAATGTTTGTTCTTTAAATCACGTGTTACCTAGGAGCTAGGAGGTAGGACACGGCGGTATTTACGCCCAAATGGAGCAGTCCGACTGGGGAATTACCTCCGCCCTACAGAATATCGCGGTTATAATAACCTCGTGTTGTGTTCCCAGCGGTGAGTAGGGTAGCCAGAGCTCACTGGAGACTTCGTGCTGTCACTGGGAAGACTAAAGGCTTGTCCTGCTTTGTCTTCTACACTGTCGGCACAGAAACTCTGTGCTTACGGAGTCGGCAGCGCGAGTGTGGCACCTCTGGTGTTACATACGTCCATAGCCCACGGTAACCACTTTCCATCAGGAGGGCCGTGTACTTGTCTGGTATAAAAAGGGACTCTCGGTTTCTTCTCGTCAGTACACAAAGCGAATAGGACTGTTCTCCATCTGACAATGCATAGATAAATTATTACATTTTGTCTAATTTTTAACTCTGCGTATAACAGCTTTCGATAGTAACATTTTGTACGTAACAGTTATAGAGTAACACCACATTACTGTCAACTAAATAACATAACATAACATAAACTCACGCCTATATCCCTGAAGGGGTAGACAGAGGTGCTAGCACCCACATTTCGCCAGTTAATGTTTAGGTTCCTATGTAATAGGTGGCGAGAATATTGCCATTAACCGGGCACTTATAAACCTGCGATAAATACACACATAACTTCGAAAAGCATCGAAAAGTCATTGGTGTGTGCCATGGTAAAACCTGGGATCGAACCCGAGACCTCGTCTCAGCAGTCCATTACCCATATCGCTAGGCTACAGCGGTTGTAAACTAAATACCGTGTGTGAAATAGGTTTGATTTCACAGGTATTAGGCGTGTAAAGCTCCAGACACCACACTCGGTCCCTTTAAATCGAACTCTTCTCGGAAAGGTTACAGCAAACTGAACTGAACCTTTTTAAAAATAAACATCAATTAATCAAGCCCTTATTAAATATCAACCAGAAGCATTATCCAAATATTGCGCACACGCAGCGTGTCGCTGAGTGCCACCTGAGTGAGTGCCTTTTTATAACGCACTCGCAAAAAGTGGCCATTACTCGCCACTACAATCACACGCCCTTTTAAGCCTCGCACAAAGCTGCGCCGACGCAAGTTCCCGGTACGCTAAATCTTAACCAAAAGGTATGGTGTCAGTGACAGCGGGATTTGAGCTACAAAAAAATGGACTACTTTTCAAGGAAACAAGGCTTATAAAATGCTCATGATGTATGCATATACAAGTCTTCTTTATCCTATCGTGAATCCCAGTCGCATCCGAAGCTTTCAACCTCGGAGTCTGGGGTCCGCTTTTTCTAGTCTAACTGTAGGTTTGACTGATCTTCTATACTTTCCGTAAAGCGACTAACATCTGTTAGTTTTCTTTTTATGTACTCTTATTTTTTTATATACCACTAGGAGGCAGACAAGCACACGGCCCACCTGATGGGAAGTGGTTACCATGGCCTATGGACTTGTGCAACACCAGAGGCGTCACACTCGCGCTGCTGACCCTGACGAAACTCCTAATGCCCCTTTTGAAGAACCCCATATTGGAGGCGCATGGGAAGAACGCAGCAGGGAGTTCATTCCACAGCTTGAGTGTGTGTGGGATGAAGTTTCTTTCATACCGCAAAGTGCGTACCGTCTCCTGTACCTGCAACCAGCGTGCTTATGTCAGGATCGGTCGCTCAACCCTGATAAAAAAAACTTTAAATATGGCTGTTTACCCGTAAGGGAAAAAATACAATCAATCAATTTGACTATCACAGCCCACTGCTGGACATATACCTCTCCCAGTGTCGGGAGGTTTTGGCCTACAGTTTCCACGCTGGTCAGACGGTTTTTATTTCGAGTTTTCCTTCATCGTCTGCGTATTTTTCTGTTAGTCGCCTCTTACGACACCATTCGAATGACATGGGTTGGTGATGCTTGTATTATTTCTCCAAAACCACACGGATAGTCTTTTTTAAACCAACATTCATTATAATTGTTAAATGACATTTTAAAGCATTTAGTATGGTAACTATTCATATCGATTAAGGTAGCAAAAAAATTGAATCATTTTAATGAATCTATTAAGATAGGGAAAAATTTGAATCACTTTAGACAAGATCCCGCCTAAACTAATTCAAATTTTCAGTTAAACTACAAAATGCCATCTATAGACTCTTCTAACGTTTCAAATTAAATTTAATTCTTTTAAATATAAATTCTGCTTTATATTATAGACGCTTGATTCCGTTTTTATAGTTATTTTCCTCTCCGCTAGCAAGAACACCATACCCGCCCCAGTCCAGTTACCTCAAGACTTGAAATTTAAAAGGCTAAGAAACAAAGCGGTCTGAGGCCTTTGAATCCCAATCCCTTCTTAAATCTCTATTCAGTATTGTTTGTCCTTCACTATTGCCGTTTTTGGAACATTTTTTCTTGTTGTAAACGCCGGTAATGTAATACGGCATTGTTGCTTTATCCAACGATCAAGTTTCGGATGATCTCCTCTGTATAGAATGTAGGGTTTTTTATTATTTATCTAGTGTAGAATAACATCTGGTTGCGTGTACTGATTTGTTGGTACGCATGCTGGCTGGCAGATGCAAGTGGTAGCATTCAAAATGATGCACACGATTACTTTGCAACATCACAATTTTATTGTCTATTTCACACAGCTTTAGAATCTGAAATATATTAAATTATCGCAGTGTGAATTCATCTCGTGGCCACGGATGCTGTACCGCATCCGAAACGTCACCAAAAGTAGTAAGTTCCATGATTGAATCGCATAAATTCCAGCACCGTTATATAATCTGTAAAATTTGCCTGCTACGCGTGGTCGAAAGGAACCTAATGCTGAAGTCGTTGATGTAGGCAACAGCGTGTATGTACGATGGAATAAAAGTAACTATTTGCAATACCTACCTTATCTACTTAGATTGGAAAAAGGCCTGGTATTCATTACCAGCTCACGTGTTTTCTTCTTCCTACAGTCCCGGGTCCTTTAAGCGGGGCGTGAAAAAGCATATGATGAGGCCGTCAAGCTGAGTGTCACCATTGTCACACGGTATGTGTTAGTAATGGTGACCCTCTTTTCTGGGACTTTACCTTCAGCTTACCATCAGGCAAGGCGAAGTCCAATTGACGTGTCCTATATATAAAAAAAAAAAAAAAAATGCTCCGTAGGGACCTGAGCCCGCTACCAATCCCTTACAGGAGAAATGCTATATACTTACCTGTATGCTTATTTACTCGGGCTCCGGGAGATCCGGGCTTAACCGCATGTGACTGCGGTGCCACCGTACAGTCCATGGCGTACTTGGACTCGTGTCCCTCATATCCTACCTCCTGCACTAAAGACGACTTGATTAAAGCCAGTGACAGCGTGGTTGAGATGAAACAATTTTATTCGGGAACAATTTAGCGCCAACAGTGAATCATTGACACGAGAAGGAGAAGAACACCTTATTACTATTGCTGGGTATAGCATGTTACATCTGAAATTTGGACTCCCATCTAACTCGAAAGAAAGACGTAGCATTTACAAAAGATCACTTCGGATCAGCACTATGGAAGATCGGTGTATAATGTTTATCATCTTGATTCCGTTTAGACTAGATGATAAAGCAGAATTACCCTGTGAGTTAATTTTGAGTCGGAGGAATTGAAAGAAAGGAAAGTTTTTATATTCTTTTGGTAGATTATACCCACTGCAGTTCTAGCTAACAACTTCAGGCATTATTACCCATTATGCTGGAAAGTTTTTTCAACAAGTCAACTCAAGTTATACTTAATACAGATTTGGTATTATCAATTTCTTAAGATCTGGAAACAATAACGTCCAGTTTTTGTGAGTGTGTACTTAAATTTAAAATTTGACAGCGTGATGTCAATCAGCCATCATCAACGTTGATTGACATCAACAATTTTTGATTGACATTACCTTTAAAGGATACAAGTTGCAGTGTATCTGCTTCTTCCACAATGATTGATTAAAGCTGAAACAAAAGTTGTCACACACAGGATTTATTCACTTTTCTCTTTTTATTATTTTTTTCATCTATATCGTCCAAAAATATTTTGTCATTACCGATTTGTATAAACAGTAGAATTTTTGGTTCTGTAGACTTTTCATCGAATGTTTTGCCGTATTCGGTGGATGTATTCTGATTCGGCACATCTTATAAATATCGACTACGCTCATTTAAATGGTTCTAACCTGTTATAAACATATAGGTAGGCTAAATACGTCATCAATTTTTACTAAAGCATTGAGTCAACAACATTAATATAAAAAACCCCCATTAAATTTGTTCATAAAGCCCTAAATATATTCATGGCACATTCCCCCCTCAATAACCGCTAAGCGCCGTTGTGCTTTTGTCTGTTTGTCTGTCATAATCCCCTCCGCGCCCACTCGCTTGCGTGGTGACATTGTGTTGACAAGCATTGTGTGGCCATGCGCCTGCGACGATTGTACCGCTCTCCCTCTCTAATGATCAACTGTCCTTTATGTCCCATTTGAAATTATTGTGATCAATATAATGGAGTACCTTTTTTAGAAAAGGTAAAAAAGTAGTTTTGCGCAAGACGAAGTTTTTTATTGTTAACCAGCTGTAAAAGAAGGAATAGGTGACTATATAGTAAGTGCAACTGTTCTAAATGTAAGCGTTTTTGTTTCTTTTTGAATGCAATTATTAGCTGTAGTATGGAATTAGGAGAAAAGTGATCTTTGATATGATACCACATGGTATAACATAACGAAAGGTGAGGGTATTGAGCGTTATCAAATGTGTCCGAGTGCTCATTATTTTACCATTAAAACATTCACGCTTATAACTAAATATGCGTTATCATAGGTACCTATACCAAACCAAAAGGTCTGATTCGAGAGACATGGTAGTAGGAAGCAGGGTGACTGCAAACAAAACATTTGCCGAATGCCAACTAAATTTGACAAATGATATACCTACCGTCGACACTCTAGAAGAAGTAAGCCTATTATCCACATTCTGGGTTAGACTTCAGTTCATTTACTAAGTTTTAAAACGATAACAAAAATTTGATTTCCATATTCATAAACAAACTAAGTAACAGATGAAGCTGATAAATACATGTTAAAAAAAACAAACACTGTTTTATTTGCTAAAACAAGATGATGTTATGAGTCATACCACAACCAAACCTGTCTAAATCAATTATTCTGACATTTCATTCACTAAACCAACAAAACGTCAAGAGGAATGATGATACTTATTCATATACGACCTGCGATAATTACGAGTTTTTTTTCGATCGATACGACTAATTTAATAACCTATTCCTTAACAACGGAGTCGACGACACCCCAGAGCACGAACATAAAAATGTCGGGTCGTGTCCAATCAATCTTGGTCCTGTACCTGACTCCAAAGATCGGATCGCCGAGATAACCCTTCCTCCATGCGTAATACCATTAAAACAACGGTGACAATCCAACCAAAAAATAATTTTCAACAGCTCTTTATATCGATAAATGTTATACCGATATAAAAACACTACAATCTCTATCTCAACCGTATACGGTTACTATTCGATTGAAGTAAAAGATTTTATGTTTGATGATTAAAAATGTGAGATGATGATCATTGCGAGGGATCCCACTGCGAAGGTTTGTTTTACCTCTTTGTTTTTCTGAATTCCTGGTCGTGGGTCCGTTTTAATTAATGCCCATCACGTATTTTTTTCAATGTTGGTTTTTTCGATATCGTTTTTTTTTTCTGTTTTTGTTTTATCTCCGGTTTTTGAAATAT